>CM044434.1:42003934-42055435 GCA_024363595.1 Xenopus borealis | reverse complement strand
GACATAATATCAAAGGCTATTTTGATACTAAACTCTACAGTTAGTATAGCTATGGGCAAGGTTTGTATGAAAGAGTGGAGGGATGTGTGTGTATGCTGGGTTTTAATTTGTAGGGGTTGAACTTGATGGATTTTGTCTTTTTTTCAACCCAATTTAACTATGTAACTATGTATATACTGTTACTATAAACTCATCTACTGCTGACATTGTCAAACACCAACAAGCCAAATGCAAAGCTTATACTAACAGAAAACGTGGTGCAAGAGAAGTGCCTGGATCTTTAGTCAGAATTAAGAAACCAGGAATACTGAAACAAGGACAATCTAAATTTACTACACACTTGAAGTAAGATGCCAGAGGGGACCATACACATATGAACTGTCTGATCGATGCATATGGAATGCAAGTCGTCTTGCTCCTTCTAAAAATGACTTTGGAGATGTTCCATTTGATGAAGGACATTATCCTACTCCTGATGCCAACTGCAATATGCCTGAAGAAAGTGAACCTATAAGGCATACTGAGAGAATCAGAAAACTACCTGCATGGACCATATGCATATGATATGATTACATAAATGTAATAAAAGGCACTAAGTTTACCCAGGAGCAGTAACCCATAGCAACCAATAAAATATTAGCTGTTAAAAAGATGACTAATATATGCTGCCTTATGATTGGTTGTTATGAGTTACTGCTCCTGGGCAAACTTAGTGGCTTTTATTAAATTACCCCCTTACTGTTTAATTGTTACTGTTTATTATATTTGTCCAAATGCTTTCCTGCTATAGGGGGAATGTGGTGTTGATCCAAATGGCCTGTGGGTGTCACTGTGCACATTACTTGTACTATGCAGATACACAGTAATTTCTGTACAGCTTAAGAGTGATAGAGTTCAAGTTACTGCTGTTGTGTTATAGCTGCATGAACCTGCTAATAAAGCACTGTTATTCCCTGTTCATCCTCCGCTACCAAAACACAACAAAGGTGACTTCTTCAGGGTTAAAAAATGAATATAATGCCTTGACATAAATATTTCTACAGGCAGAAAAGTCGGTATGCTATACAACAGTGGTATCACAAAGTGGATTTCATATAAATAGTGTTACAATTACCACCAATCAGGTGAATTTTACTCACAAGTAAAATGGCTTCTGTTGCCTCAATTTGGCAGATGTGCATGTGCCAGAAATTACAACCAATCAGGCTAATTTCCAAATGCTAAAGTCACAAGAAGTTCCTAAGCGCTGTGGTGGTCGGGCAGCGCTTCCCGGTCATTGCATTGTGGCCAGAAATACAATGGCCCTTTTCAATTTGGCAAATGCACATGTGCCAAAATGTTTTAGTCCATCTGTTTCATTAAAACGGCAAATGTCTATAGTTTTTACACAATACTATAGAAGTCAGCACTGCTTCCTGATCATCATGTTGCTATGGTTACTAATTCTTAGTTTAGACCACAAATGCACATGTCTATGCATATTAGCGTTACAGAGCTGTAGATTTTGTGACATATATTCTAACCATAGTAATCACATTTTGTGAAGTTTAAATAGTCTATCTTACTAATATTTGGACTCTGATAGGTTCAAATTTAAGAATATTTCAGTCTTTATTCAATTGTCTTTATTCAATTAAACTTTAATTTCTTTATGGTGGGGGTTATAATTGGTACAAATGGGATTAGATTGCAGTCCCTCAAGTTTGTAAATATATTGTGTCCAAAAACTCAAAATAATTATGTCTAAGTATAAGTGTAATGGAATCTAATATAAAATGACATTGATCAAGAGGCATAAAAGGATCTCCGTATAAATAACGACTTGTCTCTTGTAATCCCAAATCCTGGTGAATATTCGTGTAAAGTTACTGTGCATCTATTGTGACCCAAATAGAATCTTGTTCTCATTTCATTCCATATAAAGTTTTTAAAAAGTGTTGTGAGTCATTCACATGTGATTCCAAGTTGATAACATATAACTTTTGCCCTATCTATAATAGGGTGATTGGAGAGTGTTTTCAAGGCCAAATGTTCTCCCCTATTCAAATTAGAAGAAGCAATATGAGTTGGGGAAGTCTTAAAATCAGATAAAATGTTTTTATAAAAGGAATCCACAAAGTTTGATCTTTCCCTTTTCATAATTTGTGAGGGAACCCCCGACTATTTTGTCCAAATGCATTAAAGTCAATGGACGTCTGAATAATTTTGATGCACGACAATTTCTATGCACACACCAATTTTGATGTTAGACAAAAAATGTTGTCGTTGCAAAATCTCTGCAAATCAATTCCCCATGGATCTCGCTTTGGCTGGCAGAGATGCACTGGAGCTCCCAGCCAATAGGATTGCTCTTAAGCCTGTAACCGGGCCTGATGTCACAGACAGAAACACAAATAAATAATTTGTCTGATCTCCTACACATTGTCATTGAGTTACCCTTTTATGTAGTAAATAATCATCTCAAAATTACTGTCCATACACTGTCCATACACCACATGTCAAATGCTATAAAAAACCTGCAGTCATTTGTGAAAACTAATATCCAAGGTCAGATTCAGTACAGACATACAGTAAGCATACACAGGGTTGGACTGGGCCAGCGGGACACCGGGAAAAAACTCAGTGGGCACAGAGTTCTTGTGGGCCTCACCTGCCTAGATCCGCACCCTGCATCTCTTTCCTTCACCTCTACCTCCCCTTTTTGCCAGTCGCAGAAAACTGTTGTGCGTGCATGCGCTTTCACCCATGCGCACACAGCTCCTAACTCTCTGCACAAATAAAATATAAATGTCACAATATAAGGCTGATTAATAATTGAAGCTGATATTTACTACATGACAGCACACAAACCAGCGACCAACATCAGAGTTTAAAACTGTAATATCATAATTTGAGCCAGTGTGCAACTAGGTGTAAAACAGTTAGCTCTGGGCGAGTGATGGGCAAATTTAACCCGTTTCACTTTGCCGAAAAATTTGTGAATTTCCCACGGCAGCAATTTTGGAGAAGTCTACCTATAATGCTACCCCTGCCCCCTCCCCCGTAGGACCCCCCTGGCCTACCTCCCCCCCATGGGCAAATGCCCCTAAGTTGCTACTTACCCCCTCAGAGCAGGTCATGACCATGGAGTTTGCAGGCACCATCTTCTCTTGTGCAGTCTTCTTCCAGGATCCATCGGCGTTTGGCGGCACATGTGCAGTAGGAGCGTTTGCCGATTCAGCTCTACTGGGCTTGCGCCAGAAACCACAAAGTTTCAATTGGAAAACTTTGTGACTTTCGGCTCATGCGCAGTAGAGCTGAACTGGTAAATGCTCCTACTGCGCATGTGCCGTCAAGCGACGAAGAATGCAGCCTCACCGAGCTCCTCCTAGAGGCTGTTTTGAGCACACACATGGGCATAATGAGCTAACTTGATCATTATGTGCATGCGCGGGATACCAGAAGTTCATTATGTGCATGTGTTCTGCACGACATGGCTGCTCCCTCTCGGTGCTAGTGTCCTAGTGCTGAGGTGGGTTAATTTAAAGAAACACTCTATTAGCCTGCACCTTTAGTAGAGCAAAATGTTTGGGCAACAGGTGCCCTTTAATTACACACCCCACACAATGAATACACAGTAATAAACTTCTTGGTGAGATAGTCTTGTATATATATTTATGAAAAAAAATATACCTTCATGCAGGGCTTAAAAAAAAAAAATCTGCAATAATAAAACGTATGATCACTTTTGAATTTCAAAACTTATCACATTTGTAATTTTTTTGTAACAGCTTACAGTTTACGACTTTTATTACATTCCACAATTTTCTTTTAGAACTAGATCAAGTCTTGATAAAAACATTGGGGGGCATTTAGCAACACTTGGCAAATTAGTCCATGGGCAGTAACCAGTAGCAACCAATCAATTTGCTGCTTTCATTCTTTTACTTGCAGCTGGCTTTAAAAAGCTAATTACTGATTGGTTGCTATAGGTAACTGCCCATGTCTAAATTTGCCCAGTGTTGATAAATGAGCCCCATTATGCGCATGCTTTCTGCACAAAATAGCTGCTCCTCCTGGTCCTGTACTAGCGCTGGGGGAGGTCAATTAAAAAAACTATTCTATACTTATGACAATTCATAGAAAGTTTAACAGAAAAAAGGTATTTCATTTGACTGAAATCTCTAATGAGCAGGTTCCTCTTTACCTCTTGTATCCGTCAGTATGTAATTTTGATATTAAATGTATAGATACATTTTATAATGCTTTGAAATATCTTGGTGTTATAAGTATATTAATTAATATTATAATAATAATACTTGTTATAATAATAATAAAAAATACTGTAGCCATGTGAACCTTGCAGCGAAACACCATAATTGTGCTGCAGACCTGCTGCACTGAATTAAATAGCGAATACTGTGTGATTACAGGCTGTATGAAGCATCCTTTTTTTAAAAAAATGTAAATACAAAAACCTTGATGAATGTAGCATGCAATTACTATTAGCATAACAGCACATCTACTGTATGTAAGCATGGTAATAAAATTAATGCCAATAAGGTTAGTGGGGTTAGACAGCTGGTTTAATTTTTAACACCCTACCACTTTTATCTCATAATTAATCCTTGGAGGAAATAAACTGTTTATATTGCACACCTGGTATAAAGACAGTCAATACTCTAATTTCTAATTAGTCTTAATACCGCAGTGTATCAATTAGCGAGCAGAAAACCCACTAAGATTCATATTGGTGCATCTAGAGACCACAGGGAGCAGTTTTACCAAATGACCGTAAAAATTGGCACAATTAGGCTTTTGATTTCCCCAGTGCATTTCATCCCTTTGCTGCCAGAAGCACAAATAACTATGTATTTTGGATTTGCTGATACAGAAAGGTTATTGAAGGTGATGATAACAAAGAGATTCATTTAAAGACTTGCTAAACTAATTATAATTCCATAGACATTTTTTAGAGACCTAGAAAGCAGGTGCGTTGCCTGATTTGAGGCTATTGTAAGGTACTTATGGCACAAAACAAACAATCATTCCATATAAACTCCTTAAACCAATAAATATTGGGCAGATGCTAACTTATTAAAAATAAAAAGTAAAATAAGTTCCAGGTGTATTACTTTGTAAAGACATAGTATAAAGATCAGGTCCCTGATAATGAATTCCAAAAGAACCTCCTTGGTGGCTGCTTGTAGACTGCAGCTATAGTTGGCCGTATAGGAACTAGTGATGCGCAATGCGTCAAAGTTGACGCAATGCGCGTCAAAAACGTGCCACGACTTGTTTCGCAAATTTTTTTCCACCAATTCGCAAATTTCGCTGGAAATTCGCAAATTTTTCGGCGAAGCAAAACTGGGTAGATTCGCCCATCACTAATAGGAACCAGATGAAAGTTTTATATGCATACACTGATAAAAAAAGGGCATTAATTCAAAATAGTTCACTCTTTGACATTTCTTCAGTGTTATTTAATATAGTTGTAAAACAAAAATATCACATTTATATTACTCTAACCTGCTCATTCCCCACCCTGACTGGGTTCTGCACCCACTCCATCCTGCTCCTGTCTGATTCGGTCCAATCATCTCTGCACCATCCCACTCCTGTCCTGTCTCTAATCCGGTCCAGCACTCTTCATCTGCACCATCCTTATTTGGCCTTACTCTGACTCTAAGTCCTCGTCACCCAGTTCCTATCAGTATAGTATTGGCTCACTCCTGAAGAACTCCTCTTCCCACCTCTGTCTCCTCAGTGCCCCTTACCTTTTCTGTCATTCTTAAGTTTACTAGAGCTGTGTTCATCATAGACAGGTGGAGAGATCTACAAAGAGGAGTCCCCCTCCCACATTGTACCTGTTTTTGATGTAGCAAACCGATCAGAGGTAGTGATGGGCGAATCTAACCAGTTTCGCTTCACCAAAAAATTGGCGAAAAAATTCGCGAAACAAGGCGCAGCACATTTTTGACGCGTCACGTTGTTTTCATTGCGTCGTGTCAAAAACGACGCGCGACTCGTTTCTTTTGGATAATTTTTGCCAGGATAATTTTTGCCAGGCGAATTTTCGCTGGCGTTTCGCGAATTTAAGAATCACGGGAATTCGCCGCGAATTCGCCCCTGGCATATAAATTCGTCCATCACTAATCAGAGGTGATCACTAATCAGTGGTGAAGATGGTAACCTTTAATAGCCAATCCAACCCTTTTGTGTCAAGTTGTGTGCATGTTATCAGGCCAAATCACGCGAGTATGTAAACTTTCGATCAGGGTCATTTGGTAGTTTGTGTAGTGATCATGATTTAAAAAGAGTAAACACAGCTGTATGACAATAAATGGTTTCAGCAGAGAACAGTCCAGTGTGTACTCGCACTCCCTGACCCTTCAAATAGCGACCCTGGTGCTCAGAAAAAATGGGGAAACGGCAACCCCAAAATCCAGTAGCAGCAAGAAATTTTCGGCACACAGGTAATGCAAGCAGGATTAACCTTGCTAATATTTATTGCAGCATGCACTAACCATGAAGAATAATCCAGAAGCAGAACCACTAACCATGAGTGAAGAAAATGGGTATGTACAGTATATATGTATACATTGGAGATGTTTTTTGTGAGTGCCAGTATTTTTTCGTATTGAGATGTATATATATATATATATATTCCAAAAGGATCAGCACACACAGGGCTTAAAAATGTAAAGTAAGTGTATTTGTAGGACAGCATAGGACTAAGGTTTCAGCTCCATCAGAAGCCTTTCTCAAAGTGCCAATACTAATTCAGATCACGTCTTATAACTAGTGACTGGTGGGAACAACAGCTGTAACACTTAATCAGTGTCATTGATATACACCAATAGAATTATATTATGCACCATCTTATATTGAAATCTCTCGGCTATATCTAAAAAATAGCAACTAATTCTGTGAATACTTAACATAAGCAAGGATTAAAATCAAACCACATACTACGGAACTTTATAAGCACCCTACCGCTTACCATAAATATAAAGGGAAACAGTTTCGCTATAAATTTTGCTATATTATCTGTATCTAATTATGTCCCAACTAATAATGGTCACAATTCCATTAAGTTGTGTCATGCTTTGAGACTAACACAGTGTTATTGCCATCCCAGCATTTATTATACTATTATATCTTTCATGTTACGTCTCTACCCATATCAACCTAAGTGAAAGGGAAAAGCTTGTTGTAAGCTATATCGAAATCAATTTATCCTTACGTCAGTACTGCCACTCACAGGGACCTCAATTTACTTCTATCGTGCCACCAATGGTGTAATTTCTATATCCACAAAACGGCACATCATTTCACACAGGATATCATGATGTATATAATTACCCCAACATATATGTATAAATAAACATCTATGTAATATTATTAACAATCATCCCCATGTTAAAATTACTATAGTGTTAATTGTTCCCCTTATAATGAATGTGTTGGTATTAAAATTATATTCCAACCCACTCCACACAGTGGTTATTATGTAGCCATATATTATCACCCACCCACATATGTGTAACAACCATTTAAAAAATCAAAAGTGAAAAATCTAAAATAATGGACATTGTACAGAAATATACAGAAATGGTGTAAGATCATCACACAGCAAATTCAACATATAAAAGGCATTTAATATAGAGACTAACAGAATGGGGTAGTAGTAGTTGAGATGTGGGAGGACAGTTTTATAAGTCCAATAAGGGTAATGGTACATGGGGCAATTGAAGCAGCAAGTAGTGTAAGTTCTGGCAGAAAAACACAAAAAAAGGCCATGGACAAACATCATATTTTCCCATAATGACAATCACTAAAAATAAATATGCAGATTTTTATCTTGGTGATGTATGGTGTATTTGTTGCCATTCTTTTACATAGCATAATAAATAGGCCAATATCCAACATACCAGTGATGAGTAAGTTACAGCAAAAAGCCACTCTTGGTTACTTTAAAAGCTCATCCAGACGCAAAGATTCTGGAAGATTAGTCGCCTGGCGACTAAGCGCCTCTTCTTTGGGGCGACAAATCTCTCTGAATGGCTTCCTGCTATCTCGCACCCGCTAGCGCTAAAGTTGCCTGCGCCTATTCGCACGCGGCGACGCGTTTTTTAAAGTCGCTCGAAATTGCCTCACGAAGCAATTTCAAGTGACTTTTAAAAACTCATAGGCACAGGTGACTTTAACGCTAGCGGGTGCGAGATACCAGGAAGCCATTCAGGGAGATTTGTCGCCCCAAAGAAGAGGCACTTAGTCACCAGGCAACAAATCTCCCCGAATCTTCGCGACTTGATGAGCCCTTAGAGATGAAGTTGCCTGTGAGGAAACTTCGGGTGACAACGGAAAACTGTTTCATCTTGCTTTAGACTCTAGCCTGCAAGAAGGCAGTTCGTGGAGATGTCACCCAAATAAGAAGCCATTGGTCGCCGGGGTGACTAAATCTCCCCATTTTTTAATTTTTAAATCCTCTCCAGTGCCGGAAAGTTAAACTCGGGGGGCAAGGGGGTGGTTCCTTACATAGAATCACTGCTGCAACATTTGTCACCTGATTTACACAACTGCTGTGTATTACAATATGCTACTGTACGTGCTAATGCTTGTTAATGTGATTAAAAGATCCAACCAGAAGAGGTAAATTTGATATTCCCTTTGAACTGAAAGAAAACACTAGCTATCTGGGTGACTGAGATTTAAATGCCTCATTCAAACCTTTTTCATACTTTGAATTTTGACCTCTAGATTAAAGGGGCAAGTTATTTACTGTAGATCAAGTATCTGCATTTCTCAGAAAAGGCATAATTGAAATAACCTTCATTTTCTATTGTAATTAATTTGATGTAATGAAAGTAACAGGAGCCAGATCCTCCGGGTGACAACTTAGAGCATAAAAATCTCCTGGGAAGATGAGACCTCACTGCACATTTCACAGGAAACATTTAATTAACCCTCTGAGTAAGGGATACAATTAAAATCTCAACAAATGTTGCCTGCTAAATTAGAACTTGTTTCATAGTTGCTAATTGAGGGATTGTTGTAAAAAGTTCCTATGGGTTTACCAGTGTCACTGATCCCAAATAGAAGAAAATTCCTTGGCGTCACATACAGAGGTACATAGTGTAGATAATTATCTTCCTGATTCTCAAGGAAGCAATTATTTTAATTAATAGGTAATTGAAGAATAAACTGTTATACCTTTAGCCAGAACATGGATAGAATGCAGATGGTAACATAGTAACATAGTAAGTTAGGCTGAAAAAAGACTTGCGTCCATCAAGTTCCTTTTTTTTTTTTTTGAAATTTTAACTGCCTAACTGATGTATCAGCCAGTACAACAGTTTCAGGGAGAGAATTCCACATTTCACAGCTCTCACTGTAAAAAAAACCCCTTCCGAATATTTAGGCGGAGCCTCTTTTCTTCTAAACGGAATGGGTGACCACGTGTCATCTGGAAAGACCTACTTGTGAATAAAGCATTAGAGAGATTATTATATGACCCCCTTATATATTTATACATAGTTATCATATCACCCTTTAAGCGCCTCTTCTCCAGCGTGAACATCCCCAATTTGGCCAGTCTTTCCTCATAGCTAAGATTTTCCATACCTTTTACCAGCTTAGTTGCCCTTCTCTGTAACCTCTCTAATACAATAATGTCCTGTTTGAGTGAGGGAGACCAAAACTGTACGGCATATTCTAGATGTTCTACAAGTGCTCTATGAAGTGGAAGAATGACCCCATCCTCCCTTGTCTCTATGCCTCTTTTAATACAGCTCAGGACCTTATTGGCCCTTGATACTGCTGACTGGCACTGCTTGCTACAGCCAAGTTTATCATCTACAAGGACTCCAAGGATTTGCCTAGTGCATTCCCATTAAGGGTATAAGTGGCTTGAATATTTTTACATCCCAGGTGCATGACTTTACATTTATCAATATTGAATCTCATTTGCCACTTAGCTGCCCAGATTGCCAGTTTGTCAAGATCCTGTTGCAAGGATGCCACATCCTGGATGGAATGAATTGGGCAGGATAGCTTTGTGTCATCCGCAAACACTGATACATTACTTACAACGCCCTCCCCTAAGTCATTAATGAATTAATGAAGTTAAATAAAAGTGGACCCAACACCGAGCCCTGAGAGACCCCACTAAGAACCTTACTCCAAGTAGAGAATGTACCATTAACAACCACCCTCTGTACCCGATCCTGTAGCCAGTTCCCTATCCATGTGCAAACGACTTCATTAAGCCCAACAGACCTTAGTTTAGAAAGTTTGTAGGGCACGGTATCAAACGCTTTGGCAAAATCCAAATATATCACATCTACTGCCCCCCCTATCCAGCATCTTACTTACCTCATCATAAAAAGCAATCAAATTTGTCTGGCATGACCTATCCTTCATAAAGCCATGCTGATTGCTGCTCATAATGCCATTCCCTAGGACAAAATTTTGAATGTGATCCCTTAACAAGCCTTCAAATAATAAATTCATTGGTTATTAATTCTCTCATGGATTCCATGGATACTACACATCAATACTGTGTGACCTGCCCTTGCCCAGATATTCACATTGGATATACAGAGTACCAAATATAGTCTTGTTTGGACTCTGAAAATCTGAAAGCTAATAATACCTTGAACCCATAACCAGTTTTTTATACTGTTGGTACAACAGGTATGGGTTCTGTGAGGATGAATATGTTTTAGGATGTGTTATGTCTGACCTTCACTTCACATGTGAGGGGCCTTACACTTCCCCTGTGAGGGGCCTTGCTGTGAACTTGGGATTTCTCCCTCCACCTGGAATGGCTCTTATCAGCCAGGGGAGAAGGGCATAATAGGCTGTGACCCCTTTTTCCTTGGCTGATTCTAGACTTTAGTGAAGAGAGGCCTATTGTGTCTTTGATTTAGGTGAAAATAACCTTTTTCATGATGCCTTTAGTGTCGGACTGGCCTGGCGGGACACCAGGAAAAAACCATGTGGGCCCCGACCCTCATGCCCCCTCTTCCAATCAAATTTGAAAATATAAATCTCTTGATGCATGCTGGTGGGTGCACACGCTCAGTAGAGCGCAGTGGTGTGCGGCATCGGGAAGTGACGTCAGTATGTGTGCCCCCAGCGGCACTGTAAAAGGTGAGGGGGTTGGCGGGAGGTCGTTGGCGGGGGGGTCTTGGACGGCAGTCCCGGTGGGCCCCGGGTCCCCCAGTCTGACCCTGGATAACTTGTTCTGTTTTATTAACTATTACATGCCTGTATCATGACAGAATCTTATGTCTCCACAAAAATTACAAAATGATGTTTATATGTTAAACCCTGATTTGTGGCAAACAAAATATATAATGTCCCTAGTTTCATAGAGGGGGTTTATTAAATTGAATAAGTGCAAGATGCTTAAAAAATGTCTGGCACCTACTGCAATTGAAATGTGAAATACAACTGGCAATTTAATGGTTAAGAATTTAAATTGTTCATTTGAGTGACCTTTGTTTTGATACCCGTTTAATAAATGATTTTAATTAATCTCTTGTGAGTTATGTAAGAGACACCATTAGCTGATTATCTAGTTTACATACATATATATAGCTGCCTCTCATAACATATATCTATGCAACATTATTGTTAATACATGAAAAAGGTAAGAAAAAAATATATACAAATTTATAAAAATTATGCTCATTGTAAGAATCTTAGACTGGGGCACCAAGGCCTTACCAGAAAGCCTGATAACAAGGGGTCACCCCAAAACCTTTTCTTTTTGCTGAGAAAAACTCTGGTATCCACATGTTAGAGATTCATTTTTTCAAAAGTAACTGATTGTGGAAATGAAACTATTGTGGAAGCTACCAAAACGACAGTTTCTGGACTGATGTGAGCAGATGTAATCTGATGTGTCTCTTACATGACTTTGATGCATATTGCTAGTACAAGCTGTGTTAATTCAGAGAATGATGTATTGGATATAGACACTGTAAAAGACAAAACAGACAGACAATGTGCAGGCATAACCTCTCCATGCTGTTAATATAAAATATCATTTGTGTAATCTGTCATCTCTTGTTATAAGTGATGAGCAAATTTATTCGGCAGGCACAAATTCACTGTGAATTCCTGTGTTTCGCCACCGAATTACCCGGAATAAAAAAAAAAATCAGATGCCAGCATCTGTTTTTTTACGCATTTCCATCAACAAATTTTCGCTGGTGTATTTCCACCAACACCAAACGAGACACCGGCATCGTTTCGCAAATTTTTCGCAGTGGGAAATTCACGGGACAAATTTTCCCGTCACTACGTGTTATTTCATCTATACTGTATAAATTTAATTTCTTCCTGAGAAACTCCCCACCCTTTAAACTGTACTGTTTATACTGTACTGTAATTTCTCTGACTGCATCCCAGACTCTTCTCTAATTTTCTCACTGCTGGGAATAAATTAAGCAAAAGTAGAGGCATGGGATCCATTATCCAGAAAGCTCAGAATTACGGAAAGGCTCCGATAGACTAAATTTTACCCAAATAATGCCAATTCTTTATAATGATTTCCTTTTTTTTTGTAATAAATAATTACATTGTACTTTCTCCATACTAAGATATAATTAATCCTTACCGGAAGCAAAAACAGCCTATTTAATGTTTGCATTATTTCCTAGTAGACTTAACGTTAAGATCCAAATTATGGAAAGATCTGTTATTCGGAAAATCCAAGGTCATTCTGGATAACAAGTCCCATATCTGTATGAATTGTAAAAGTTAGAAAGGTGCTAATGCTCTGTGCTCCACAAAAGGGCCACTGATGTAAGGCCCACCAGGGTAAAATCTGGTACCATGACCAGGGCCTGGCCAAGCCGACAGGTTATAAAAAAATATAAGCTTTGTCCTTCTAGACCACTCCTATTTGCATTCCTAAGGGGGAGGTGCTATGTAAATAGTGGTAAATAGTCAGCTCTTCTGCCAAAGATTGAATTTACTTTGGGGGAACCGTTGGGAGGTTATACTATTTGTTTCCCCTTGCCTCCTGGACTAGGAAATTAAAAATGTTTGAGTTAAGTAAAGGCTTTCTTTGTTTTTCCCTTTTAGTTTAGAAACTGGTTATGAATGTTTATTTGAGGTATGTCCACTGTGTAAAAGCTTTTTTGTATAATTGCACTTTTATACCTTTTATAATATTAAATATACAATGTAATAAGTTTAGGCTTTTGTGCTCTAAAAGAACCAATAGCCTGAATATGTTTAACTCTGCCTTAACCTACTGCCTGCTGAATGGAAACACTGGTCTGTTTGTATGATACAGTAGGTAACCTTTTGGTGGCTGTGGAACCAAGTCTGTATGGTGTGTAACAAACTGTGGTGTCAAAATTCTGACAATGGCAACAGCAATTTTTTTGTAAATTTGTTTGGGTGTTGGTCGGTGTCGGCGCTCTTACTCTAGTTTAACCTGTGTGCAAGGTGGGTGAGAGACTGAGAATTTGACCCCTTCTAGCCACGTCCAACATCACATTCATTTGAGTTGACAGTAAGGGGTCCATTTTTTCTGGTCAGACTTTTACAGGGGGAAAAAAGTTAATATTTTGAGATTTAGTAGTCAATTTTCTGGATAAGCCCTAATCATATGTCACTAAGAAGGTTGATTATTAAAGTCTGATTTTTTCTGGTCAGCGTTTTAAAGGGGAAAACACTATTTTTACATAGGAAAAAACTTGAATCTTTGTGATTTATTAAACTCCATGGCTGTTAAAAGTCAGAATAAAAGTACCCAACTCAGACCTGCCGAATTCATGTAATAATTTGAAAAAAATTGGAATGCCAATACCTTAGTCAAAAGTTGGATGTTCCCAAATTCATTGAAGTTCTCAGGACACACATGTAACGATCAAGCATTTCGGGACAACAACTGTCCTTTCTCAAGTGTTAACTCATGTAACAGTCAGTGACAGATGACCCATTGATATCTTGATCTGAGCTGAGTTTCATTCAAGAATCCGAAGATTTTGTGGTTTGAGCATCAAATCTCAGTTTCATCAAGTTTTTTCTAGCAAAAGAAGATTTCAGAATTGTTTTTGAAAAATAGGGGTTAGTAGTTTTCAGAAAATAGTGAGAACTTTTTGGATTTTGATAAATACATGCCAGTGCTGCAGTTGTATTTAAATATATAGAATGTTTATTTAGATGTATTCATGTTATGTTCTTAATTATATATTTTAATATTTTGCACAGCTTAATCTGATGTTATTGTATATGACCTTTGGATCGTGATCCTGCTAGTCAGGTCTTCATACAAGAAGAAACATTGATTTATTCCAGTCCACAAGCAGTGAACCTCAGTAAACCTGTCTCCATTGCTGCCCACGAAGCTTCTTACTTACAGAGATCAGTCCAACTACTTCAGTAAGTATTGCACTCACTTTACACTGTTGTTACAGTATTGGAAACATTGGAAACATTTATTTAAATATCACATTCAAAACCCTTTGGCCTATTTCACAATAATCCATCAAAATTCATAAAAAGCACTCTAATACATAATAAATAGTCTGTTAAGATGATTCTAGGACAATTTTCTGATTGCACAGTTTAAATTTTCAATTACAGAGTTCTGATTGCTAGCAAGGGATGCCATCGCTAATTGTAGATATTAACACTTACCTTCCATTGATTGAGAATTCCACAGTGATTCTCAGCTGGAAATGACACTGTGACCCGTAACACAGAAGTGTGTCAAAATATAAGATGAATAATAACAAATTCCACTTTTATTCGAATCATTCTGCTACACAGTTAATTACATAGTTCATTTGAGTAGAAAAAGGACAATGGTTCACATTCAACCCCTCCAAATGATTCCACGTTCTCAAATATATAGTCATGCTGAATGTATCAGACAAGAAAAAGTTGTGCTCATAACTCATTTTTAAAAACCATTAAGTGGGGGGTGGTGAAATGAAGCTGTGACCACAGACAAAATGAAGCTGTAACCACAGACAAACACAAGAGGTCCTCTGCACTCAACTCATTAACAATATATTTAAACACTGAGACATTTTGTGCCTTAAGCTACCAAAAAATGCCTTACCATTTAAACAAAATAGGGATTGTTTGACATACTGTAGTTCTCCTGCTTAAATATATTGCTCTATATGGACAAAGTCATCCCTTGTCTGGCAAGTCCTGCACTCACTTTCATCTGATTCATTATGAATTCTATTGCTTTATTACAGTATACATTTTACACAGGGACTAAATAAATAGTTAATGGGTTGTGTGCAGAGGACTTCTTGTATTTGTCTGTATGAATATGTATCTATCAGGGAATTAATTCAGCAATCTCACAGCTCTGACTGTAAAAATCCTTCTAGTCTTAAAGTGTATGTCCTTTTGTCTGCTAGTAGCATTTACTGGTGATTAAAGCACTAGAGAGTTTATTGTATGGCCTCTTGTATACAGGTAGTTATATTTAAATATGATATCTCCCCTGTAACCAAGCACCTCTTCTCAGGTATAATCAGTGCCAGTTTAATTAGTCTTTGCTCAAAACTGAGATCTTACAAGCCTTTTATCACCTCAGTTGCCCTTTTTTGTTTTTTCTCTATTTCATCAATATCCCTTTTGAGCACAAGAAATCAAAACTGAATTGTATATTCTAGATGGGCCTTACAAGTGGCTTGTAATCATCTTATCCTCATCATAAAACAATACCTTGCTGGCCCTTCCTGCTGCTGGCATTTCTTGCTACAGCTAAGTATATTATACACAGGTACAACCTGGTCTTTCTACATCAAGGATTTGCCTAACCTAGTCCCATTTAAAGGTATACTGGACTTGCATATTTTTAAATCCCATATGCATACCCTAAGAGGCCTAGTTATTATGCTGTGTAAAACAAACTTCTTCAAAGAAGGTTTTAAAAACAGTGTACCAGTGTAAATGGCAAACATATAAACTGTGCTTTATGTTATGCAGCACGTATTACACCAAATTTAAAGCTGTTATTTTACACCGAATCAGGGGAAAAACTAAGTAAACAAAATTTGGTTTTAAAATGGCAAAACCTGCCAATGTGTGGGGAATTTTGTCTGAATTGTTTACACTGCATAATAAATCCAACTGTGGGTAACTACCGAGGATCACTAGCCAGTTTGTCCATATACCCTCCCCCAAGTCAATAATGAACAAATGAATAAGTGAACCCAATTCCCAACCCTGCATCTTTAGTGAGTACTGATTGTGGTTCCAACCAGGCCCGGACTGGCAATCTGTGGGTTCTGGCAAATGCCAGAGGGGCTGCTATAAGGTCCCATAGAAAGTCAGTATTTAGTGGGCTGGTGGGGGCTGTTTGGGCCTCTGTGTGGGCTGATTGGGACTATGTTTACCTGAAATGCCAGGGCCTATTTTATTTCTCAGTCCGGACCTGGTTCCAACACAAAGGTTGAATCTTGGACAAATCATCACTGTACAGGTTTGGGATCTGTTCTCTGGAAACCCATTATACAGAGAGTTCAGAATTAAGGCTCTCCCATAGACCCTCTTTTTTAAAATAATTCAAATTTCGTAAAAAAGTATTTTCTTTTTTCCTGTAAGTTTTTGTACTTGATCCAAACTATGAAAAAAAGTATCTTTATTGGAGACAATACAATTCTATTTGATTCAATTCATGTTTAAATAATTTTTATGTAGATTTAAGGTATGGAGATCCAAATTACAGAAAAATCCCATATTTGGTAAACCCCAGGTACCACGCATTCTGGATAACAGGCCTCATTCCTGTAAAACAAATACACAACCATCACCATTGGTTTTATGAAATCTTGCAATCTTTCTGTTCTCTTCAAGGAGGTGCCTATGCTTAAGGCAAGTGTTTTGTGTTTTTTTTTTGGTTTTTTTTGGAGGGGGTGGGGTTCTGTCTATTTCTGGTATGCCTAGTCCAGACAGGAGTAAGCTGATTCCCTAAATCTCTTGTAAAGAGGTCACTAGGACTTTAAATCAACAAGAGGTGGTATACATTATCGGTAAATGTCAGTGTCTTCTTACTATGCACTGACCTTTTATTAACCATTTATTTTTTCAGAAAATCAAGTTTATTCTCATGTTATAAGAAATTATAAAATGTGCTCTCACAATGTTAGAAGCCAGGGGTAAGCAGAAGAGGCGCATATCTAAGATGCATTGCTACTCATATATGTCTTCTGTCTGCCTATCCCAGACCCTCATTCTCATGGGGGGGTGATGATGATTAGTGATGGTCGATTTTATTCACCTGGGGCGAATTCGCTGCGAATTCCTGCGATTCGCCGCCAGCAAATGAATTTTCAAAACAGCAGGAAAAATTAGCCAGTGTCACATTTTGGATGCGGGCATCCAAAACAAGACGCCGGCAAGAGTTTTACGAATTTTTCGAAGCGATACGCCCCAGATTTGCCCATCACTTATGAGGATTACAAATACCACATACCATTGTTTCCTTTCCCACAGTTATTTCAATAGGCCTCTGTTAGAAAATATGGACTGTTGTGAGAAAAAATATTTATAGGACTTCTTCTAAAATGTCTTCTCTCTTTATAGGTATTAATCATTTGTTGAAGGCCTATGGATTCATATCTTCTTCTTAAGGCTATTGGTTTCCTTCTTTTGGTAATAATTGGGATTCCAGGGAATGTCTTCATTATGATGCAATTCACCTACTTGAAGATAACTGAGAAGAAACTACTTCCAACTAATATCATATTGATGGTGCTAGCACTAGTGAATATGCTTGTGATCCTTTCTCGTATCATTCCCCAGTCACTGGATGCACTAGGAGTTCAGGAATTATTGGATGACACAGAGTGCAAATTTGTGATCTTCACCTACAGAGTAAATAGGGCAATGTCTATATGTGTCACCAGTTTTCTTAGTTGTTACCAGTGTATACTTATTGCTCCAAATACAAAGTTATGGATGTATTTAAAACATAAAGTTACCCGAAATGTGGTGGCTATTATTTTTATTTTCTGGATAATTAATATTGCCATATACCCTTATGTATTTTTCAGTTCCCATGCACGAAGAAATCAAACAACATCTCCCTATACTCTGCATTTAGTTTACTGTGATTCAGATTTCTTCAACTACATGGCATATATAGTCAATGGGGCAATTTATTCTCTTCGTGATTTTATTTTTGTTGGGCCGATGGCTTTGGCAAGTAGTTATATTGTATTCATATTGCTTAGCCATGAAAAACAAGTGAAAGGAATACGGAGCTCAGACAGAACCCAGCGGAGATCTGTTGAGTACAGAGCATCTAAAGCTGTTATCTTGTTAGTTGCACTGTATGTGCTGCTTTATGGTTTGGATAACTGTATGTGGATCTACACTTTGACTTTGTCCAACGTTACTACCAATATGGGTGAAATTAGAATTTTCTTAGCTTCTTCATATGCAAGTTTAAGCCCTATTGTAATAATAATTACTAACCCGAAACTTCAGCCGAAATTGCTCACATTCAGTAAAAAGAGTCAGGGTGATTTTAAAACTGGAGGAAATGTTTATGCTATAAGCAGATAAGCTGTAATTATATGAACAGAACAGCATGTTACTGTTTTATAGTCAGTTGCATAAATACAATCCAAAAATCCCTTTGGCCAATCAATAATATAGTTGACAGAATTGCTTGTTCAGCAGACAATGACTGGAATCTTAACCTGAAATCACAGAAGGGTGGCAGAGAAATAATATGTAATGGTTGTCAAAATAAATATGTAAAACTAAATGTGGGGAATACTAAGCTTTATTAACAGGCTTCAAATGGGGAATTTATTACACACCAACATGTGAATAAACTTGGAGAAAGGGAGCAAGCAAAAATTATCTGAGAGTCACAAGTGCAACAGTAGAGTCCCCTAAAGCAATCCATACATCAGAAGGACAGAGTCCACCAGCCAGTAAAAAACCTGCACAATGAACAAAACTACAGCACAAGTGAAAAAAAAATAAACCTATAGGTCACCTCTATTTTTACTTTCAAAGGTCCTAGGTAGTGATGGGTGAATCTGTGGCGTTTCGCTTTGCCAAATCTTTCACAAATCTTGTGAGAAATGATGAAAACACATTTGTGCTGGTGTCCCAAAAAAACAAAAACGGGTGCCAGCATTGAAAACCAGGCATAAAAAAAAACCAAAATGAGATGCACGCGTCTAGATTTTTTTTTTTAATGCCGGCAAATTTTTGCGTTTTGTGAATCACGGGAATTCACCACAAATTCCACCCAGGCGAATAAGTTTGCCCATCACTAGTCCTAGGCCTAGTCTGTTGTGTATGGTTAGCAAATTAAGAAGATATTACTATGGATGAAACACCTAGATTGCCATTGACAATTTTTTTTACTGTAAATTGTGTTGCTACAGGGGAAAGTATACATGCAACCACGCAATCACACATTTTGAAAACATACACTACACATAATCATCTATTCAGGTACAGTATAAAAATATTGTACAAACATGTACACACACATCCACAACCAGATGCACAAGACATGCACAAACACTATCCATCAAAATAAGCAATAAGGATTTTATATGCTGACTAGAGATGCATGCAGAGCCTGCCCCAATACAAGAAGAGTCTTACAGTTTTGGGCTGCAGCCTGCAATTCCAGATCCGATTCAGGTTGGGCACAGGTTGCCTCTTATTAGTCACAACTTACATTAATTTTAACTGTAAGCTAAAGTATAGCCAATCCAATTATTCTAGTCCTATATCACTACCTCCAGCCACACTTGCCCTAATCTTTCACAGGAGCTCAATTATAAACTTTGTGCAGGACAGTGAATATATTTGCACTGTGAATATCCATAAGAGCTTTTTAAATATGGCAAAATATTCATATGGTGGAGAAGATATTTGAAAAACAGGTTCACAAATTGCTAATTTAAGTTACTTTCAGTGCTATTTTCTCACGCAACACAGTGGGCTCTCAAAAAAATGGAAAGACACTGCAGTACAATATTATAGCGTTCAGTAAAAAGCATGGGCATTACAACCATTTGCGAATAAATATGCACTGCACAAACTTTATAAGTGAACCCCTTTGTGTCTTAAAATTTATTTGACTTTCCTTACAAAAGTTAAAAATCAAATCAAAAAGCAAAAAACTGTTTTTGCTATGGGGAGGCTAAATATTCCATAGTTATAATACAGAGGTTATACTGAACTTTCTTATCCAGATAGACCCTCACTTAGTAGAAAGAGAGTTAGTGCTCACAGATCAATGAGGTAATATTGTGTTCAGACACAGTCACAGGTAGAGCAAGCAAATGTGACACCACTGTGGTAATGCTAGGCAGGTAACTGTTTCAGTAGCCTGAAAACTACTATCCTCATATGAACCCAGGAGCAACTGTGAAAACAACCATTTAAGGCTACCAGCTAGTGGTACAGATCCCTTTAATGGAAACTGTTCAGAGAGCAATATGCTAAATCTGAATGCCTTCAGGACTGTGGTACCTTCACATTAGAGCAGTAATGCCTAAGGAGAGCTTCTGTACCTCCTGCTAAATTCTTTTCATGGAGCACAAATCCTCTCTTTTTAGCTTTTCCTCACTGTCTCAGATTCCTAGAACATACTCCTGACAAATGTTAGTCCCATACAGTATTTGATTAATTCTCGTTCATGGGGACCCTGTTCCCCATCTTTCTCCAGAAGGGTTGTCCCTCTAAGGCAGAACAAGGCAATTGGTCCTTGTTGATACCAGGCTCCTCAGACCCATCAACCTGGGTCAGATAAAGGTCATAGAGGAACAATGACCCCTTTCTAATCATTAGAAAAAAGTCTGACAGAAAGTGTTGACTGTCTCTTAGAACCAATAACATAGATATATATTGTAAATAAGATAACTGAAGGCGGCCATACAGAGTAAAGCTGCTGATATTGATCCTTTAGACTGATTCGGCAGCTTATCTTCCCATGTGTGGGGGCTACTGACTGATCCTCTTCGATCGACATCAGGTCAAAAATCAGCCAGATATTGATCTGGCAAGTTTGATTTTTTTTCTGTGATCCAGGACAGCATTGCTAGTTGATGAAGTTCTATGACCCGTTGGGCCCATTCAGAACATTGTAATCTGATCATTTGGCCCCAGGGCCAGACGATTGGTTTCACACAATATCTTCCAGCCATTAGTGGGCCTATCAGGTTAAGATCAGCTCATTTGTAGACCTTGCCAAACGAGCGGATCTAATAGTGTATGGCCACCTTTAGATACACAAATGTTTGCCTAGCAACTAGGATTTTAGCATTTGTATGGGAATTTCCATCCAAAATAACTGTTAATGATAAAGGCTCCAATACACATCCCCTGGAAATATTACTTTGCTCTGACAGTGTATGTAAAGAACATACATAAGTGTTAATATTCTGTATGAACCAGTGCAAAAATATAAATAGGGTCAAAGACAACCACTTTTGGTTGCTTCTTTGGAGGACTACCATGCAACAATGGTCACTGCAGAGAGAAAAACAAGTAAAGAGCTTACAACTTACTGCAGATCATTTCTAAACGTTTCCAAACAATAACACATACCGGTAACTTATTTAACACCATTCATGGTTGTCTGTCTTAGCTCACTTAGGTGCATTATTTAAAGAATATCTTGGGATGCTTCCTTGGGATCAACAAACACATACAGATGAAGCCACTTTGTCTGTTTGACACAGAATAACTAAACTCAGAAATCCCATTTATCTCACTTAACACAGAATATTGTGTAACAGCATCCCATCCAATTAAAGAGTTCACCATTGCAAATAATGGTGCTTTGGTATGCTAATGAAAAGGTTAAATGCATTAAATGAGTTAAGATGACTTTAGATAACACAGTTTCTTCAATTAACCCTGAGTCACAACGCATTTAACACACAAATCTGTATGTAATTGTATCCTTCTCCTCTCTTTCCACATCAACCAAAGGGATCTGAGCTATCCCACTGTCTATATAAGGACATACACATACATATATGCTTGATTAATTGTAATGTGAGATAGAAAGCACCCACATATTATCTATTAGTGGTCAGATTTATTATGAGCTGTGCCTATGTTTGTAAGCTATAAATAATATATAATCTATAGATGGTACTTTTTGGTTAAACAGCAACATAGTTATTACGTGTTGTAGAACAGGCATGAATTCAACTTCCAAATGATTGGTCATCCAACAGGACATTCTTGGATAGTGCAGGTGATGCTTTGACCTTTAAACTCTCCTGAGGGGTTGGATCTTATTAAGGAAAATTAAATCAAACCTTTCCCAGCTGGAAGTGTGGAGTCAACTGTGGGTAAGTCAATGCCCTTGGTGACCAGTTTAGAGGTAGATGATGATGATGATGATGATGTAAGAGCCAATCTGGCTGGACAACGAGCTTTCCTGTCATCGAGGCTGATGGAAGTTTTATCTCCACTGGTGCTGACCCCGCAAGAACTGTCCATATTCCATCAGGTTGAAGAGGTTATTAGAGGAGTGGGCTGGCACAGTATAGGACCTTGCTATTTGGTCTTGTTGATGCCAGGCTTCCTAGACACATCCACCTGGGTCAGAAGATGGTGGCCAAAGAGGTAGGACAACCCTAGACTAAATACCTATTTGTGCTTCTAATGACTGTAGTAGACATATGAGGTTACTGAATGGGTGTTTTCAAACAAATATGTCATACATGATTCATCTTTTATGGGAGAGCAACTTTATTGTTTTACTATCACACAGGTATATTTGCAGAAGAATGACACAAATTGTATTACTATAAAAGCTTCCCCTATAACTGGCACTGAAACTACAAAATAGACAAATCTGTCCCAGGATGAATTTGAAGCACATAGTGGTAGTCACCAGCACATGTAACAGCAAATGCAATACTACAAGGGGCAGATTTACGGTCAAAGTGAATATTCAAATTAAATCTGCCCCTAAGTGTAGAGTTGTAGGGGAGAAAATAAGAATAAATCCAAGACAATACTGGATCATGCACAGTAGTAGGCAGAATGAGATTGGGTTCAACTGCTCAAACTCCTTATCACCTACAGGGTGACAGGGGAGTTTGACCATATTGAGGAACGTGTGTACATGTTGGTAGAGGGGCCTTTGCAGATGCCCTTCATGTACAGTATAAACCAATTCTTTTTTTTTATTAACACTTTTTGGCATTTTACACATCATTTCTTATAGGAATGGGAAGAAGAAGAGAGAGAGAAAAGAAGGAAAGAGAGGAGAGGGAAGAGTACTGGCAGTACATGTAAGTCCCTTTTTTAGTTATGCATTATTTCCAGGTTATATTCTTTCAGATTACCTGCTCAGGTTATCTTATTTCTCGTCTCTGAATAATTTATGACCTGAGTTGATGTTGAGTGAATGTTCACTCATATAGTAGGATACCTTCTACTTCTCTTGCTATCTCTTTTTGTGATGGTAATGAACTATGTCTCCAATTTTTAGCTAATAGGCTCCTTCCTGCCAGCAGAGTTTTCATAGTTAGTTTTTTGGTGACTTTTTGTGTAATGTCATAGTTCAGCAAGGCTGTTGCAGGATGGAGTGTAATGTGCCTGCCCTTGCTTTCTATTATGAGTTGCTCGATGCCTGTCCAGTATTTTTGTGCTATTTGGCAGGTCCACCATATATGCAGCAGGGTACCCACCTCCTGCTGGCATCTCCAACATAGGTTTGATGTGTTGGGGAAGGCCTTTTGAATTTTTTCTGGAGTCATATACCACCTGTACATAAGCTTAAAGGTTGGTTCATGGTTATCAAGTGCCCTGGAGGACTTACTGTAGAAGTCTGCATAAAGAGGTGATTCCATGAGTCTATACTTAGTAGGATTTGGAGGTTCTCTTGCCATCTTTTCAGCGCCGTTGGTATTTTTTCCGTGTCCTTCATCAGTAGTAAGTTGTATATAGTTGTAATGCCTTGTTGTTTTTCCTTGTGGGTGTCCAGCACTTTATTTCAAATCTGGTCGGCTGGTGCCAGTATGAACCAATTCTAAACATCTGTTTAGAAGTTAATTTATGCATGCTTGATGATAAGTAATCAAGACATAATTAAACATTAATAAATATAAAAATTTCTGTTATACTAAATAATTCTGAATTTTTTTCTTTTAATGACATACCTCCTAGAAATTAAAATTGTTATTTTAATGCACTTAGAGTTCAAACCAATTTAAGATGCTGATGATTAATTAATCTCTTGTAGGTTATATCAGTGGCATTATGAACTATAGCACGCGATTCATTAAGACGAGAGTATATATTTAAAACATCCAGTTTATTGAAGCTTCAATTTAAAATCAAGATATAAACAAGCATGGATGTTGCAAGCAGAGTAGAGCATGGCTCAACGTGTTTCGTGACTATGTTAGTTACTTCATCAGAAGCCAAAGCGCCCTCTACCCCTTACTCTTTTAAATAGCCCCACCAATAATATCTTTATTAAAATTAAAGGCTATTCAACACAGTCAGTACATTTGTGATGATATTAATCTTATCAATTCATATTGTAAATGGAGCATTCGACCAATATTATTAAGTTCACAACTGCTATTTCCTGGCAGTGAGAAGTATGAGAAGAGAGATCTACAATAATTTAAAATGTCCCTGTAATAGTCATGATGAATGTTTTAATTATTTTCCTATCTTATTTTTTTATATATACTATATATGTAATTTGTCTTGCATGCTTTTTATCACAGGAAAATCATTGTATGAAACAATATAAATGATGTAAAAAGAACAGGGATATATAAAGAATTAATACGTGTCCAATATTAAATAAACAATTATACCTAAATCAAAAACAATTTATACTGTTGCTCATATTAATCATACTGACAATTCATAATTATAGATACAAGACCCATAAATCATCATGTGAGGAAGGGGACCTTGAAAAATCACTTCTAAAAAGAGAAGCATTTTGGATTTACACTTTAGGTACAGTCACACTGAGGGGGCTAAACAGAGAAAACTGGAAATTAGTAATTTTATCAATTGACTTATTATACGTATATCAAATGTATTTTGTACATTCGAATCATAGGAATTCGCCACGAATTTGCGCCTGCCGAATAAATTCGCCCATCACTAGATGGGCATTCATGCATTCATATTTGATTGATGGTAGTGATGGGCGAATTTATTCGCCTAGGTCGAATTCGCGGCGAATTCCCGCGATTCGCCGCTGGCGAATAGATTCGCGAATCACCAGCGAAATTTCGCTTGGCGAAAATTCGCTGAAAACGAGTCGCGCGTCAGTCGCGCGTCGTTTTTGACGCGACGCGACGAAAACGACGCGACGCGCGCCGAAAACTACGTGACGCGCGCCGAAAACGACGTGACGCGTCAAAGTTGACTCGTTTCGCAAATTTTTCGCCGTTTCGCAAATTTCTCTAGAAATTCGTGAAAAAATCGGCGAAGCGAATCTCGGGAGATTCGCCCATCACTAATTGATGGGTCTTGTATCTATAATTATGAAACGTTAGTATGATTAATATAAGCAACCATATGAATTATTTTTGATTTAGGCATTTATTTAATATTGGACATGTATTAATTATCAGTTTTCAGATAATCAATTCTTTATATATCCCTGTTCTTTTTACATCATTTATATTGTTTAATTCAATGAATTTCCTGGTATAAAAAGGATACAAGAAAATTTACATGAAGGGGCAGACTTACTAAATGAATGATTCGAAATTCTATAAAATTTACAAAAAGATTCGAATTCGAATAATTTTTTTAGGTACTTCGACCATCAAATTTTAAAAATTTTGATCAATTCGAATGATTCAAATGATTCGAATAAAAATCTATTCGATCATTCAATGGTCGAAGTACTTACACTTTAAAAAAAAAAATTGATTGCCTAGTTCGCCAGATTGAACCTACCGAATTGCTGTATATTTCATAATTTTAAGATCGAATAAAAAATTGATCTAATTGCTAAAATCGTTCGATTGAAATGATTTGAATGTTCGATCTAGTTTTTAATATTCGATCGTTTGTTTGATCGAATTTCATTATGACCCTTCAAATTCGATATTCGAATTTGAAGGGTTAAAATTCGATCGAATTTCGACCAAAATTCGATGGTCAAATTCGAGGGTTAATTAACCCTCAAATTCGATCAATAGCAAATCTGCCTCATACAGTATATATAAAAAAATAAGATAGGAAAATAGTAAGAACATTAATCATACCTATTACAGGGACATTTTAAATTCTTGTAGATCTCTCTTCTTATACTTCTAACTGCCAGGAAATAGCAGTTGTGAATTTAATAGTATTGGTTGAATGTTCCATTTACATCGATACGAAATGATAACATTAATAATATCATCACATTGAAATGTAGTGACTGTGTTGTATATGTTTGTATATATACAAATAAGATAGGAAAGTAATTAGAACATTAATCATAAATACAGAAACATTTATAAATTCTTGTAGATCTCTCTTCTTATACTTCTCACTGCCGGGAAATAGCAGTTGTGAATTTAATAGTATTGGTCGAATAACATTAAGGGGCAAATTTACTAAGGGTCGAATTTTGAGGGTTAAAATACCCTAGAATTCGACCCTCGAATGTAGGTCGAATTAAAACCCCTTGAATTTCAAATTCGAGGGGTTTTAACGCAATTCGATTTTTTGAACAATCGAATATAAAAAATGTGATTGATCGATAAAATTGTTTGAAACAATTTTAAGCAATCAATCAAATTTTTTGAATTTGAATATTCAAATTAATTTAAATTTTTTTAACTTCAAATTTTCAAGTAATTTTGGGCTACTTTGAAGATTGAATAGCCCAAAATTTGATTCAAATTTAAAAAAATTGCCTCTGGGGGACCTTAGAGAACCTGTCCTGAAAATTTTTTCTAAGTTCCAAGAATTCAAGGGATTTTGCAGAGAATCTTTCGATCGAATCAAAAGATTCAAAAAAATTTTATTTGATCGAAAATGGACCTATTCGATCAAAATAGGTAAATTTTCGATCAAAAAAGCCCTTTAAAAATACTGTGAGGGTCGAATTTCAAAGTTTTTTCACCTCAAAAAATTCAGGGCAGATTTACTAAGGGTAGAATTTCGAATTCGAGGGGTTTTAACGGAATTCGATTTTTCAAACAATCGAATATAAAAAATTAGATTGATCAATAAAATAATTTGAAATAATTTTATTCGATCAGAAAAACTTAGAAAAATCTTATGGGAGCTTCCTATATAATTGTATAGCAATTCAGTAGGTTTAACCTGCCGAATTTGTGAATCAAATTTTTCTTAAAGGGACAGTACTTCGAACAATTCAAATCGAATTTTGGGCTATTCGATAAAATAAGCCCAAAATTAAATTCGATTTTCAAATATTTTTTAATTCGAATTCGATTCAAATTTTCACTTCGAATCCATTCGACCCTTAGTAAATGTGCCCCTAAAAATATCATCACATTGAAATGTAGTGACTGTGTTGAATACAGTGTTGGGCTGGCCCACAGGGATACCAGGAAAACTCCCAGTGGGCCCAGGAATCAGTGGGCCCTCTTGCTACTAACAATTTGGTCTATTTCTTGGCCATTCCCTATTTCTTTATGTGGAAAAAGAGGTTTAATAATGGAAGAATAGAGTATAGTAAGTAGATCTAAAAGAATAGGAGAATAAAGAGGTTAAGTGACCAGAGAAGAAATAATAGTTTGGAAAGTTGGGCCCCTGGTCTAAGGTTTTCTGGTGTGCCCCTGGCATCCCAGTCTGACACTGGTTGAATAGCCTTTAATTAGTGATTTCAGTAAAGATTTTATTGGTGGGGCTATTTAAAAGAGTAACCAGTGTGCACTTCTGATGAAGTGACTAACAGTCACAAAATACATCAAGCCATGCTCT
This sequence comes from Xenopus borealis, assembly GCA_024363595.1. Classification (NCBI taxonomy): domain Eukaryota; kingdom Metazoa; phylum Chordata; class Amphibia; order Anura; family Pipidae; genus Xenopus; species Xenopus borealis. Next base: position 42,027,535 of record CM044434.1, on the reverse strand, counting down.
CCCCTGCTCATCCATGCTTGTTATATCTTGATTTTAACGTGAAGCTTCAATAAACTGGATGTTTTAAATATATACACTCGTCTTCATGATTCGCGCAGTGATGGGAGGCTAGAAGTGTGCTTTTGAAGTTTATATACAACATGAAATAACCAGGTTCTTATGTGTTGCTTTATGTGGCAGAATTGACCCTGTAAAGTGAGCTAGCATGACATTTAGGGAGTGGGGGAGTCTATAAGTTCTCACAGTGAGGATAAAACAATTAATTTACTCTGCCCTTTAGCACTGATTTGTTACGATGGTACCCAAATCAGTTTTTTTAGTTTTAGTCAGAGCCCATTAATCCCATAAAACACCCAGATCTCTTATTCTAATATCTATCTATCAGCATCCCCGCCTATCCCATTAATGGTGATGTCATGCCTCAAATATATTGCCCTGTTTAAAGATAGAGAACCACTCATTAAGCAGCATGTAATAGCCCAGGCATCACTGTTCCTTTATGATTTTTATTTCAAAAGGTTTGGAGGTAAGGAGCATTATAGAAAAATATAAACTATTCTTATCTACTATTATCCTTGTTTAGTTTTAAACTTCTCTAAAGTCCCCATTAATGATGGGACAAAATTTGTCTCCAGGTTTCATCACACACGCAAAAAAAATATAATGTAAAAAAAAAAGTTGTGCATCTTGGAAAAAGTTGGTGTGAAAAAATGTTCATTGACTTTAATGCATTTTATGAATTTTCATGAATTTTTTGGCAAAGTGAAGTGGGCTAGATTCACCCATTGTTTTTTGTTCCCATGTTTTTTTTTATTAAACAAGTTTAGAGGAAAATAATATAAAAATGTTGTTTTACCATTTTTTAACATTCTCAAAATTTATAATTTTTCTCTTTATAGGTATTAATCAAGTATTGTCTGAAGGCATATGGATCTGTATCTTCTTCTTAAGGCTATAGGTTTACTTCTTTTGGTAATAATTGGAGTTCAAGGAAATGTCTTAATAATGAAGAAATGAACCTGCTTTAGGATATTCAAACTATTGTCAACTAATATCATAGTAATGGTCCTATCACTAGTGAATTTGCTTGTGATCCTTTCTCGTATCATTCCACAGTTAATTAATGCATTAGGAGTTGAGGAATTGTTGGATGACACAGAGTGCAAATTTGTCATCTTCACCTACAGAGTAAATTGGGCAATGTCTATATGTAGTATCAGTTTTCTAACTTGTTACCAGTGTAACCTTATTGTCTGAACACAAAATTATGTATTTATTTTAAACATGAAGTTACCCAAAACTTGGTGGTTATTACTGTTCTTTTCTGAATAATGTCTGGATAACTAACGCTGTATACCCTTATTTCATTCTCAATGCTCCTACACAAAGAAATCAAACCACTTCCCCCAATTCTCTTCACCTAGTGTACTGTGATGCAGATTTCTTGAATTAAATCACATATAGTTAATGGGGCAGCTTATTCTCTTCATGATTTTGGGACAGATTTATCAAGGGTCGAATTTTAGTAGGATGTTACCTGGTGTGCTGAAGTCCTTAAAACAGGTTAGCTGGTATCTTCCACCCTTGCTCCCATCCAGAGCGAAACTTGCTAAAGAGAATAAATGTAGGTGTAATGATACCATGGAGCGAAGGAAGCTGCTGCCGAAGTGCCTTTATTTTCCACATAACATGTTTCGAGCTGCAAAGCTCTTTATCAAGTGTAACAGTGAATAGCAGTGATACAAGGTATAAATGCAAAAAAACCCTCCCACCATAATTTTGATTGGTTATTAGCAACTGCTAAGAGGAATTGTAGCCTAGTCACACCCTTCAGTCCTTTGGAACACAACTGTGCAAAATAAAAAATATTTTCAATATAGTTAGTTAGGCAAAAATGTAATGTATAAAGGCTGGAGTGACTGTAAGTCTAACATAACAGAACAGAACACAACTTCTTGCTTTTCAGCTCTCTTTTGTTTACACTGACTGATTACCCTGGTTACCAGGCAGTAACCAATCAGTGAATTGAGGGAGGGTCACATTGGTCATAACTGTTGCTTTTGAATCTGAGCTGAATGCTGAGGATCAATTGCAAATTTAATGAACAGTTATGTCCCATGTGACCCCCTTCAAGTCACTGACTAATTCAGATTTAGGGAGCTGAAAAGCAGAATGTTGTGTTGTATTCTGTTATGTTAGACATCCAGTCACTCCAGCCTTTATACATTACATTTTTGGCTAACTAAATATATTAGAAACATTTTTTATTTTGCACAGCCTATCTATTTACCCAGTTTTTATTTTTACCCTGAACTGTTCCTTTAAAGGGCAAGGAAAGGCAAAGAAATAAAATCCCATTTTTACTTTTCTTTAATGAAAAATAAATATATCTCCATTATACTTTAATTAAAAAATGTGTACGTTTTTTTATAAGAAACCTGACTGTATGCAGTGAAATTAGAAAAAAGAAGGAATTGTTAGACGGTCCCTAACTTCTGACAGGGAAACAATAAAACTTATGAACAGCAGGGGGAGCCCCTGCCTTACTTACCAGCCATGCAGAACTCAAGAAGCTTTGTTTTTTGATCATTTATGATGATCCCTAAGCAGCACAGATCACACTGAGCATGTGCAGGGCCAGAGGCAGACAAATATTTTTAACAAAGTTACAAGATGACAGCCCCCTGTGGCCAACTTTGAAAGCATAAATCATTTGTTTGATTAGGATTGTGGTGCAGTAAATTCATGTTTATGTTTAGTATACAAAATACAGCATTTCTAGCCTTATTCTATTTTACACTTTCCTTGTCCTTTAATACGTGCTTTGACTTGTCTGCCTGTCTGACCAACATAAACTTTTCCACAAGGGCATTTTAACATGTAAACCACTTTCTCAGTGTTGCAGGTTGCATAATGGTTTAAATGAATATAGTGGCCCCTCGTGGGATGTTGTACCACTGAACCTTTAATTATCGAGGAACAGCATACACAGTTTAGGCATGGAAATGTTCCAATATTGGGTTTACTTTTAAATAACCTTTTGGCTCTTTTGGGCTGACGTGACTCAGCTGGACATAAAATATCTCTTAGTGTAGACCCTTTTTTATATCTGAAAATGGGGGGATGTGAGCAGATATTGTTTAGTCTTTTGTCCCCATTAAGGATGGGCCAAAACCTTTTAATGATATTTTCAACCGACCCACTGTGGGAAGTGTATTTGCTAACAAAAGGAATTCTCACTGGTTTGTCCACTATGTCGTTATGAGTTTTTTAATTCAGGAGTGTATCTCTTGGCAATTCACCTACTTGTTTGGCAACATTTTTAAGGGATGTAATATTGTATTCCTTAGTTTTAAATCTGTCTAGCAAAGTCACTGCAGCCTTCCAATATCCCTCATTAGCGATGGGCGAATTCGCTGCGAATTCCCGCGATTCGCCGCTGGCGAATAAATTCGCAAAACACCAGCAAAAATTCGGCAGCGAAAATTAGCCAAAAAAAGCAGAGTCGAGCATAGTTTCTGACGCGACGCGTCGAAAATGGTGCGACGCGTGGCGAAAATGGCGCGACGCGTGGCGAAAATTTCGCGACTCGCGCTGAAAATGACGCAACGCACCGAAAATTAAGTGAAGCAACGGAAACGACGCGATGCGCCATGATTGACGCGACGCGTGTCAAAAACGACGCCCGACTCGTTTCACGAATTTCGCCAATTCACTAATTTCGCTTGAAATTCGCGAATTTTTCGGCGAAGTGAAACGGGTGAGATTCGCCCATCACTATCCCTCATTACTTGTGGCAATTCTTCTTGCCCTCAAGAACTGCCCTTTAGGGATGCCTTTGATACAGCGAGGGTTATGGAAGCTAGATGCTTTCAACAAATTATTTCTTTCACTTTCTTTCCTGTATAGGTCGGTAGACAGTCTGTCTCCTTCAATTGAAAGTTGAACATCCAGAAAATTCAATACTGTGTTTATGTTTGAGGAAAACTTGATTTTTGATCACGTGGACAAATAAATTTGCAAAGAAAGGAGCTACTGCAGTACCCATTAAAGTGCCCTGGCACTGCCAGTAGTATTCACCTTCAAATCTGAAATAGTTCCTTTTGAGAACGATGTTTAAACAATCCAGTATAAAGTATGTCAGGTTGTTAGGTGTAGAAGTCAAGTAAAGCATCCTCTATACATTTTAAACCCTCATCTTGAAGTATTGATGTATAAAGGCTCTCAATACCAATGCTACACAATATATACTCTATATTCAGCTTGGGTAGCAACTTATTGTGTTCTAACAGTTCTTAAGTGTCTTTTAAACAAGTGGGAATATTCTTAACCAAAGGTTGTACTGTAGATATGAATCTACAAATTTAGAGAGGGGTTCTAAGACGGAACCTACACCAGATACAATCGGCCGGCCAGGAGGGTTTGTCAAAGATTTATGTATTTTAGGTAGTAAATACAATACAGGAGTACGTGGATATTCAGTTATCAAAAATAAATTTTTCACTTCATTAGTGACCACCAACTCAAATGGTGGTGCATTTATACCTTGTATCACTGCTATTCACTGTTACACTTGATAAAGAGCTCTGCAGCTCGAAACATGTTGTGTGGAAAATAAAGGCACTTCAGCAGCAGCTTGCTGTGCTTCATGGTATCAATACACTTACATTTATTCTTGTTGTCAATCAAATAGCAATCATCATCAAAGTTGTTTGAAGCTGTGAAATTTGTTAAAGGCTCATGGGTGAACCTTGCAGTTCCTACTCGTGAAGATGATAGCATTGATGATCCTCCAGGGGACCAGTTATACCAGCTCCAGACCCTCAAGCCATGGAGCATACAAACCAGCAACTAGAAAACAGGGGGCATCCAAGCATTCAAGGACCACAAAAAAACAATGTTAAAGAAATGTTTATTGTCAATTACATTGAAAGATAAATATCTCCAGAGGCCCTACATATTTTGTGTTTTTAAGGGCAATTAGTCATAGACTCTTAGCCCATTGCTGCATTGTTAGAAAATAGAGCATTCATTTTCTACAGTGTTTGTAATCATGCTGTTTACACCGGCTGGTTTGTGCTTGCTTCCAAGACAATAATATGTTATTATGACCCATCCTAATATATGTAAGAAGCACTGTGAGGACTGATAATCTGATCTCTTGCTTTGTGCAAATTGCATGTTAAGGTGACCATACAAGCACCAATATTATCATACAAAAACATTTTTGTACAATAATCAGTGGATGTATGGCAGGAGACAAGCTGACCGATATCGGCAAAAGACTTGGATATTGGGCAGTTCATCGATTGGCCCATGCAAAAAAGTCTGAAAAAAGTTCAGATGCCTGTAATTGTTACTTCTATGGCCACCTTTAGCGAAGAACTGGCCAGACAGAGGATGCATTTAATAAGTTCTAATATATTGCAATATATGCACAACAAACATAATGAGTAAGTGCAAATTATTTGTTTTTCTTCTGTTTCAATTTTGTGGCTATACCCTAATTGTATGCCACTAAGGGGGTTTTTAAAGTCTGCTTTTTTCTGGCCTGAGTTTTAAAGGGGAAACCGCTATTTTTACTATATATTACTATTTATTAAACCCAGAGGCTGCTAAAAGTCCAAATTAAAAAGTACTTAATCTCAAACCGGCTGAAGTCATGTAGAAGTCAGTCGTAGATGTTCCATTTATAACATACTGTATCATAATCTTCCTGGTTTTTGGTAGTCAAATCCAGAAAATAATTTACAATTTAGATTTTTATCTAGCCTTTTCCCACACCAGATTTTTTTCAAGTAAATTTATTGATAAATACAGTAAAAATGTGCACAAGGTTTGGTTGAAGTGCTTTTAAGAAAATAGTGACAAGTTTTTGGATTTTAGTAAATAACCCCCTTTCTATCACCTCTGCTGCTGAACCATTTCAATGATCAACTCTGTGCTAGACTAAAATAACCCCCAATCATTTAATTAAGTATATAAACCAATCCCATACTCCTACAATGGAACTGGCTAAGAATCTGCTTAGAATGTATCTACAGTCACTCTTGTGGAGTGCTCACCTCACAGGTGTACACTGTTGTAGTGTCAGGTGCTGAACTGGAAGACCCACTCCTGTCGCTGGGTCAACACAATATGCAAAAAAGTAAACCGGCAGCACACTGTGTTAAATTGCAAAGTGCACAAAAAATGAATTTATTAAGCCAGCATGCAAACAGGCTGCTATAGAATTAATCTGTGAACCAATCCGTCTGATTAAAGAGCTGCCTGGCTGCTAAGTTTGAAAAGAAATTGGGACCATGGAAGCTTTTTTTTCTGTGTGACAGAAGAGCAAAAAAAAAAAAAACTGCAATATAATTTAGCCTTCCCATTGAATCCAATGCACTTTGGTACAATTTGGCCACTTGCATTTTTTTCCTTAGTTTCGTGAAATTTTTGGTGAAATGGTACAGTTTCCCTCACTAATTGCTATACATACAGTAAATATTTATGTAACCTTTGAGTCATTTATGTATACTTGATGATGTAAATACTAATGAATCAATCAATAAACTGCAGATTTCTGTTACATTCAAAAAATTCCAAAGTATTTCTTTTTTTCATGACATACCTCCTACAACATTTAAAAATTGTTGCTTGAATGTCCTTAGTGTTCATACCTAATTTAGTTACTGAATAATGAATCTCTTGTGGGTTATATCTGAATCACCATGGGTTATAAATACAGCTGAATCTCATTACATATATCCATACCGCATCACTTTTGTGTAAAGGTAAGAGAAATATAAACTGCTATATACACTGTACTCATTGCAAATATAATCTTAGTCCCAACCCCAGTAAGAAAAATATTACAGTATTTGCAAGCAGAGACCAGAGAGAAGTGTGATGGCAGGCAAGTTGGGAGGTGAATATATAGGCAGTTCCAGTTGCAGAAATACCAACGGTAAATTTGAGAAGAAAGGTAAGTGAGGTTCCAAAACAGAATGTCATAGCCAGTTTCTGGGACAACATGGAATGACTTGGATGTGTTGCCTGGTGTGTCAAAATGAACCAAACTTTCCTACTGGTGGCTGGTGGAGTCCTATCACAGGGCAGGTGTCTTTTTTTTGTAAAGTAGACATTTGACAAAGCAAAGCAATGAACCAAGTCACTGAACTGAATATAGTCTATGTATCCACCTTTTATAATACAAAATAAATGTATTTCATGCTTTAATTATACACTTCCCTTAGCAAGGGGGATTAAAAGATCACAACATTCATTAACTTTAAATGGCTAAACTGTTTATATGAATGTTATTATTGAGTATACATTTTAATATTTTGTACAGCTTGCTTTGATATGCAATGGCATAATCTGACTGTTAGGTCAGGAGTCTGCGAATCACTTTCTCATACAAACACATACCTGGAATAGATCCAGCTGCCAAGCTGTGAACCTCAGAGAGTTTTCAACCCACCCCGTTTAGTAAGTATTCCAGTCACTTTCATAATCACTGTTTATGATCATAAAGTTGTCAAGCCACCACTAGTGATGAGTACATTTTTTCACCATGTATGGTTTTTGCAGCAAATTTCTGACTTTTTACACCAGAGCAAACTTTTGTTGCACAACGCCAAAAATTTGCCACCTGGTCAGTTTAAAAAAATGCTGTGAAAAAAAATGTTGCATGTGCGGTAAAATGGGGCACAGTAGACAAGATTGTTGTGGTAGACAAAAAGTCACCCATATATTTTGCTAGAAAAAGTCACTGCAACAAAAATGTCACCCACAGGGGCAGATTTACTAAAGGGTGAAGTAACTAATGCTGGTGATGATTACCACTTTCAGGGACTTCAACGATTCCGTGTCATTCTATAGCTACTAAAGCAAATAGCGTTCTGTCCTGCATAGAAAAGGGCATAAACTCAAGGTATGAAAACATAATTATACCTCTTTATAGATCCCTGGTAAGACCTCAGCTGTAGTATGCATTGCAGTTTTGGACTCCAGTCCTTAGGAGGGATGTAAATGAGCTGGAGAGAGTGCACAGACGTACAACTAAACAGGTTAGTGGGATGGAAGACTTAAATTATGAAGGTTGTATTGTCTCTGGAAAAAGGGCGCTTGCGAGGGGACATGATTACACTTAGAGGGCATTATAGAAAAATATCAGAGGACCTTTTTACCTATAAAGAGGATCACCACACTAGAAGCCACCCCTTCAGACTAGAAGAAAAGGACTTTCATTTGAAGCAGCGTAGGTGGTTCTTCACAGTGAGGACAGTGAGGTTGTGGAATGCACTGCTGGGTGATGTTGTGATGGCTGATTCTGTTGATGCTTTTAAAAGGGGTTTGGATGATTTTTTTGGCCAGGCATAATATCAAAGGCTATTTTGATACGAAACTCTACAGTTAGTATAACTATGGGCATATATGGTTTGTGTGAAAGAGTGGAGGGGCGTGTATGTGTATGCTGGGTTTTAATTCGGAGGGGTTGAACTTGATGGACTTTGTCGTTTTTCCACCCAATTTAACTATTTAACTATGTAACATGCATCACTTTGCTAGTGAAGGAGATAGACACTAGAGGTGATTCCCACTCTATTGCAAGGCAACTTTTCGCTCTGGAGAATGGACGTCACTCCACAAATTCACTAAAATGCGGATTTTCAACATGTGTGGAGAAACTGCAAATCCTCCTACATGTATATAATTCCCAAAAATGTACAATTGAGTCTTCACTGGGTAGGACTTTTATTTTTGTTACTACATACAGTATACTGGGGGCAACAGAGGGGATTGCTGTGTCTTTCTTTTTGCATACATTAAGTTTTCTACTGGTGGTGAAAATGCCTCATATACATTAACCTATTGCAAGCAAGAGAGCTATGCCAAGTATTTTTGTTCCTTTCTTACTTTTATAACAATTGGTTTTTGACAGGAGATAAGAAAAATTATTTTTAAAAATTCAATTATTTTCACTTTAGTTTTAACCTACATTAAGCCATATGTGTTTTTTTAGATTAAATCGCCATAATGTCAGAATGCTTTTTAATAACACATTTTGTACAATATCTCTTTATAGGTGTTACTCAAGCATTTGCTGAAGGACCATGGAACCGTATCTTCTTCTTAAGGCTATTGGTTTCCTTCTGTTAGTAATAATTGGGATTCCAGGGAATGTCTTCATTATGGTGCAATTCACCTACTTCAGGATAATTGAAAAGAAACTATTGCCGACCAATATCATATTGATGGTGCTAGCTCTAGTGAATTTGCTTGTGATCCTTTCTCGTATTATTCCACAGTCAATTAATGCAGTAGGAGTTGAGGAATTGTTGGATGACACAGAGTGCAAATTTGTCATCTTTACCTACAGAGTAAATAGGGCAATGTCTATTTGTGTTACCAGTTTTCTTAGCTGTTACCAGTGTATACTTATTGCTCCAAACACAAAGTTATGGATCTATTTTAAACATAATGTTACCCAAAATGTGGTGGCTATTATTTCTCTTTTCTGGATAATTAACATTGCTATTTACCCTTATAGCATTTTCAATGCCCGTACAAGGAGAAATCAAACCACTTCCCCCTATACTCTTCACTTAGTGTACTGTGATGCAGATTTCTTGAACTATATGGCATATATAGTCAATGGGGCAATTTATTCAATTCGTGATTTTATTTTTGTTGGGTTGATGGCTTTGGCAAGTAGTTATATTGTATTTATATTGCTAAGTCATGAAAAATCAGTCAAAGGAATACGGAGCTCAGATAGAACCCAGCGGAGATCTGTTGAGTACAGAGCTTCTAAAGCTGTTATCTTGTTAGTTGCACTGTATGTGCTGCTTTATGGGTTAGATAACTGTATGTGGATCTACACTTTGACTCTGTATAACGTAACTCCTAATATGAATGAGATTAGAATTTTCTTAGCATCCTCCTACTCAAGCCTCAGTCCTATAGTAATAATAATTACTAATCCAAAACTTCAGCTGAAATGGTTCACTTGCAATAGAGAGAAGAATCGTAATTCTGAAGTAAATGGACAAGTGTATTTCATAAGCAAATGATTATTTGGACTTTTGCCTAATATACATTGCAAACAAACTCAACAAATTCCTGGAAAATGTGATAACCAAATTCTAGTTTGTTCTCTATGTGATACCAGCTTTGGCAGGAATATGACAATGAATGAATAGCTGGAAAAGGAGACAATGAGCTCCTGTACATTGTCACATTAAAAATCAACCAACACTAAAATGATATTTGCATTTATTCCTTGTCATACTTCATTATAAAACTATGTTTTCTACAGCTTTGTGTAAAGTGCAAGGTGTGACTACAGATTAGTTTAACACAAACTGCTCATTGCACTTGTGGAAGTACATGTGCCTTTTTATCTCCCTCTCTTGCTTACTGACAGTTTAGAACAGGGGTTTCCAACCTGCTACCCAAAGGCCTCAAAGATGAATATGAATGTTGCCCAGCTTGAAACGTTTGTTTCCCAAGGAAACAACATATTGCAAAGGATTTAGGACTAGTAATATCCAGATGTCCCATATTCCAGTGTATAGCTCCATCTAGTTAGCCAACTGGTATTGTATTTCTTTTCTGTGCATTGTCTTTACTTTTACATATCAAAAGTGCTTATGTATTTCATGTGTGGCTCCAGACAATTTTTAATTTTAAAATGTGACCCTGCGAAGCCAAATGGTTGAACAACCCTGGTTTAAGAACATTGCACTACATTCTCAAAAACATTTTAATAAATTGTTTTTACATTTCATGATGATATGATGGTGTGAGGCTTTTCTGTGTATGTTTGTGTGTCTATCTATCTATCTATCTATCTATCTATCTATCTATCTGTGTGTATGTAAGATTCATAATCTGGAAACCTTTTATCTAGAAAGCAAAAAATTACAGGAAGCTCATCTCCCATAGACTCCATTTTAATTAAATAATTCACATTTTTAAATTAATTTGTTATCCTCTGTAATAATAATACATAACCTTGTTCTTAATCCAAACTATTTACAATAAATATAGATAGAAGTAATGTATCCTTACTAGAGAAAAACAAATATATTGGGTTTACTGGGATTTTTTAGTAGACTAAAGGTATGGGTCCAAAAAAGCCCAGGTCCCCAGCTTTCTGGATAATAGGTTCAACACTATTTTTGCATATAATATGTGTTTATTTAAATCAAAAGACACAGCTCGGCCCTGTCATTACCACCAAAGGAAACATCACTGATGTAGATTGTGCCTTCTGCCCCAAGTCATGTGACTTGTGCTCTGATACACTTCAATCACCCTTTACTGCTGTACTGCAAGTTGGATTGATATCACCCCTCACTCCCCCCCAGCAGCCTAGCAACAGAACAATAGGAAGGTAATCAGCTCCATAACACAAGTTAACAGCTGCCTAGTAGTATCTGAGAACAGCACTCAATAGTAAAAACCCATGTCCCACTGTGACTCCTTCAGTTACATTGAGAAGAAAAAACAACAGCCTGCCAGAAAGCAGTTCCCTATTAAAGTGATGGCACAAAGCACATGACGAGGGACAACTGGGAAATTAACAAAATTTCTAGCCCGATGTCAGATTTCAAAATTGAAAATTAAAAAATCTGTTTGCTCTTTTGAGAAATGGATTTCAGTGCAGAAGTCTGCTGGAAAAGCACTATTAACTGATGCATTTTGAAAATGTTTTCCCATCTTTATTAATGAGATTCTGAGTTTTGCAACAGCAAAGTATTGTGAGAACTTACCCTGATGGTCTAGCGGTGGTGCAGCGGGGACGGCCGCAGCGCCATCTGCAGGGACGACTGCCACGCCGTCCCCTCCCCTCTGCACTGGTTTCCTAGTGTGCGCCGCGAGCGCACTTCCAGCTTATATAGGCGCATGCGCGCTGGCGTGATGACGTCAGCGCACAATGGCGTGAAATTCAAAAGGATTTAAAGGGACATTTTTGCTTTTTTTCATTGCCCGTTATAATGTCATATTATTGGATATTGCAAAGAATACTCTGTTATTTGTTACAGTTTCACCTATTTCCTATTGCTATCCAGTAAAATCTACAGACTTCAGCACTCAGTCTCTTTATTGGATTGTGGGGAGGTTTAGCTGCATGTCGAACTACACACTGCCCCAGGGTAATATGTAGGGAGAACAAAACAGTGGGAAAAAAACGTAGTGATTGCACTTTGCTCACTGCACTGGTGGATGTACTGTACATATGCCCTTGTAACTTTTCAATGTCTGATTAGTAGGGATGCACTGAATCCAGGATTCGGTTCGGGATTCGGCCTGGCTGAACCAAATGTGCATATGCAAATTAGGGCCAGAGAGGGAAATCATGTGACTTTTTGGAACAAAACAAGGAAGTTAAAAATGTTTTCCCCTTTCCACCCGGTTCGGTATTCGGGAAGGATACGGGGGTTCGGACGAATCCAAAATAGTGGATTCAGTGCATCCCTACTGATTAGTGATGGGTCTAATCTATCCCGTTTTGCTGAAAAATGTGCGAATTTCCAGTGAAATGGCAAAAAATTAGCAAAACGAGTTGCATCGTTTTCAACGCACGTTGCGTTTTTTTTGAAGCGCTTCGCTTTTTTTTGACGTGCGTTTAGTTTTTACTTTTACTTTAAAATACTAAAGAGAAACAATTTATTGTGTTGCTGGCCCATACTTTCAACCTGTTGATTCTAACAGGGACAGTCATTATTTAATGGCCCAACGGTGCTGGTGGTGGTGGTGGTGGGGTGTTTGGGCCTCTTTGTACTTGAAATATCAGGGCCTATTTTGTATCTCAGCCAAGGCCTATAGTGCTATTTGTGTGAAGTAACTTTTCTGGCTTTGCATATGCTCATCTGGAGTCCCATTAAAGCATAGATAATACGTGTTCTGAGAGGTAGAATTGTTTTTCCTTATGAATTTGAAGGCAGCTGTACATGTATATAGTTGGTCGCTGAAAATGCAAAGTAAAAACTGACACAAAATAACAGTGTACTAAAAACATTATTCTCTTAAAGACTGATATGAATTAGAATAGAAATTTGCTCTTGTTCCACCTTTGGGAAATCCTTTACATTTTATTTCATTTTATGTTGTTATATGTTATGAACATAGGGGAAAAAGAGGAGAGATTGATCAATGCACATTCCCTGGTCCCCTGTCATATAAGTAATCTATGCAGTTGCATGTGTACAAAGACAGGGGTTTTTTAGTTACAAAATTATGATCATAAGATTGATAAGCCACCACACCACGTCAAGGTAAAACCCATATGGTGGTCCATAACTATTTACCTCTGGTCATAATATCAAATGCTATAGCCTCCCGGCATGAGAGCATTACCTGAATAAAGGTCTCCCGACCTGGGCATTGGTTTCATCCATTGGGCTTAGTCCTCCCCCACCATTAGCTTTCAAAGAGGAGAGACAACATAGACCCCATATTTGGTTCCATGAGATTAATCCTCCCCTGCTTGTGGCTTTTAAGAGAGAGAGACTTCCCAGACCAACACCCACTTCCAAAGGCATTGTTACACCATTTAAAGGGACGGGTGTGGGGGTGCTACAACCACATGGAAGCCTGGCCTGCAGCATAGCTGCTAAACTTCTGAACAGAATAAATCTGCTACAATACAAAATGCAAAAAAGAAAAGTTGTGGGAGCACTCCATAGCTAAATAAAAATGTACTAAAATACAATGGAAGTGCTACTGATCTGGCCAAATTAACTATTATTATTAACATGTATTTCTATAGCGCCAACTATACACATGCACTTTCTTTTAAAAAAAGTTTTCTACTCCTACATGTGTAAGGACAGGGCATTGAGTACATTGAATACTGGTGACACCCATGTTTGATATGCGTGTTCACAATTTTGACTGTGCCCAAGCTGGTTTCAGTTATCTGTTCCTGATGAAGAATTTAAATGTGATTTTAATTCCTGGTTTTGACGTCTGCTTGACTTGTGACCCCTGCCACCTGCCTTTGACCCTTTGCGTGATTATGACTACGTATTCTCTAAATCCTTGTCAGTACCTCGCTTACAGACTTGACTCTTGTTGCGCACTTACTTGATGGTTTCTGCAGCTGAAAGCCCAGGAACCCAGAAGGACTTCGGTGAACACCGGAATCCACAGGGTCCACCTGTGCATCCGAAGTTACCTATTCACTGTGCAAGGTTCCTGATAACGTGAACATTACAATTAGCTTGGGCTACTATGGAACCTTCCCAGGCTGCTTCCTCAACTATGGAGGGATTCTTTGGCGTAATGATGAAGCTTCTGGACAGCTAGGAGGCTCAACAGGTTTATCTTGCTCAAGCATTACAGCACAATACATCCTGTCTAGAGAGTTAGGGATTCGGCCAGGATTCAGTCTTTTTCATCAGGATTTGCCCCTCCCGCCCCTAATTTGCATTTGCAGATTCGGTTCAGCTGGGCAGAAGGATTCAGCCGAATTCAACCCCTAATTTGCATATGCAAATTAGGGACATGAGGGAAATTGTATGACTTTTTGTCATAAAACAAGGAAGTAAAAAATGTTTTCCCCTTCCCACCCCTAATTTACATATTAAAAATAGAGTTCAGATTCAGTTCGGTATTCGGCATAATCTTTCTCAAAGGATTCGGGGGTTCGGCCAAATCCAAAATAGTCAATTTGGAGCATCCCTAGTCTAGAGTCACTTCAGATTTCTGGGTCTGCAGCTCATGCTTCAAAATCTGCACCTGCAAAAGTGCTCAAGATTCCTGCTCCAGTTCATTTTGGGGGTGATCCAGATGCTTGTTGTGGCATCTTGACACAATGCAAGATCCAGTTCAATTTGGCACAGGGCAAATTTTCTTCTGAAAGGGCTAAAGTTTCCTATAATATTGCCCTTCTGAAGGGTAAGGCACTTGCTTGGGCTTCTCCATTATTGGATATAGACGATCCCCTGGTACATGACTCCACTGCCTTTCTTTCCTCTTTTCATCATGAAAATCAACCAAGGATCGAATATGGCCTCCTATTATGCTGTTAATTTCCAGACCCTGGCTGCAAATGTGTCATCAGGTAGGCTGTCCTCTTTTACAGCCTACCTGATGACACATTTATTGATACTTTGTGGAAATCAGACTTCAAATTGACACAAGTTTCAGATAAGTGCAACAAATGTTACTAATTAAATGTTGTCAATATGTAATTCCACCAGGTGGTGCGATAACAGTATTGTATAAATTTCGATTTTTTGTACTGATATGTTAGCTTGATAAAGAGCCGGTTTGGCTCGAAACGTTGCTAAAATGCTGCCCTGCATGTGAAAAAATAAAGGCAATTTTAAGGATATCCGGAGTGCTGCCCATCTTGCTTTGTGAGTATTTTCCAGTGCTGGAGGACACTGTGGGAGGTGCACCCGGTTTATACAGGAGATTGAGCTAAGTGTGTGCTACTCAGAATTCCTGAACAGCAGAAGTGTCATGGAACAAAAATGCACTTATTGCAGTTTTCTGGAGGAGGCTTCATAAGTATCTTAAGGAATCTTAAGGACGAGCTGGTTACTCTGGATCAACCTACTTCCTTTGAAGAATTTGTTATCTACATAGCCAAGATAGATTCCAGGATGAGGAAGAAGTCTTCGCTTAGGTTTCATGCCCACAAACCTTTGGTTACAACCTTCATCAGGTCTGCTTTCCTCCTCCTCTGGCTCCTGCACCACCAGTATGAACCTATGCAAGTTGGGGCTCATAGGAGAAGTGCTGTTCTCTATATGTATTGCGGCCTCACAGGACATCTGCTGAGAACCTATCCTACCAGTCCTCAGAATCTGGCAAATGCTCCTGCCTAGGTGTGAGGGGAGAGACTCCCCTAGGCAATATTTCTGCACTCCCAGTCTCCTACAGATCTCATATGTTTCTCCCTGCTTCCCTTTCCACCTTGACTTGTACTTTTTCCTGCCAAGCTTTTCTGGATTCCAGAGTGGCGGGAAACTTCATTGATAATTACTTTGCTAAATCCTGTGGTCTGAGTCCTGTAACTCTCAAGATTCCACTTTCTGTCCAGGCTATGGATGGCAAACCAATTTCACCAGGTGTTCCCACCTCTGCTACTGCTCCATTCCTAATTTCTGTTGGCAGTCTCCATGAAGAGGTGATCTCCTTCTTGCTCATTGATTGTCCTGAGACTCTCATCATTTTAGGATTTCCTTGGCTTCAACTTCACCTACCTTCCATTGACTGGTCTACTGGGGAAATTACGGCCTGGAGCCCATTCTGCTGTTCCAATTGTTTGTCCTCTTCTGTTATTCCTGTGGCCACCTCATCTCTGTTTCTATTCTCCAATCCTCCTCTTCCTGATGTTTACAAAGATTTTGTGTATGTTTTGAGAAGAGATATGCTGAAGTCTTACCTCCTCATCGTCCATATGATTGTCCTGTTGATCTGATTCCCGGCTCCATTCCTTCTAGGGGAAGAATGTATCCCATATCCATGCCTGAGACCCAAGCCATGAAAGAATTTATTCTGTAGAATCTTTCTAAAGGGTTCATCAGAAAATCTACATCTCCAGCCAGAGCTGGCTTCTTTTTCATCCAGAAGAAAGGTGGCACTCTGAGACTATGCATTGACTAACATTCTTTGAATAAAATAGCGATTAAGAACCGGTACTCCTTGCCTTAGATTCCTGAATTGTTTTACTGATTAAGAGGAACCAAAGTCTTTACTAAATTAGACTTACATGGAGCATACAACGTTATCCATATTCATTAGGGGAACGAGTGGAAGACGGCCTTCAACACCCAGGATGGCCATTATGAATATTTAGCCATGCTCTTTGTGCAACACCCCTGCTGTCTTTCAAGATTTCAACAACGATGTCCTTTTTGACTTCCTGCAAACGTGTGCCATAGTCTATTTGGATGATATCCTGGTTTTCTCTTACTCCATGTCTGAGCATGTTTCCCAAGTAAGGCAGTTCTACATACAGTAAGTTAAGAGAAAATTGCCTCTCTGCTGAGCTTGAAAAATGTTCTTTTTGTGGTATATTTTATTTCCTCCTCTGGGTTCAGGATGGATCCTGCTAAAGTTTCTGCTGATTGGGATGTTCCCAAAGGTCTGAAGGGCATTCAACATTTCTTAGGATTTTCCAATTCCTACTGCAAGTTCATTAAAAATTTCCCCCAGACAGTGACTCCTATTACGGCTCTCATGAAGAAAACTTGTAAAGTTTCTTGGACTCCTCAAGCACAGTATGCATTTTTGACTCTCAAGAAACTTTTTAGTTATGTTCCAATTCTTCTCCATCCTGATCCTGGCCAAACTTTTATTCTGGAGATGGTGCTTCTGAGGTGGGAGTTGGTGCCATCTTGTCCCAAAGTTCCAAGGGCCCCTTCATCCCTGTGCTTATTTTTCTCATAGACTTTCTCCTGCTGAATTACGATGTGGGTAACCGTAGCTCTTAGCCATTAAACTTGCACTGGAAGAGTGGCAAAATCCGTTAGAGGCTAAAGACTCTATTACGATCTTAACAGATCACAAGAATCTCAAATCTATTCCGCCAGAGGACTCAATTCTTGTCAGGCCCGTTGGGCTTTATTTTTCTCCAAATTCAACTTTTTTATTTCTTATCGCCCTGGTTCGAAAAAACACAAAGGCGGATGCTTTATCCAGATGTTTGGTCCAAAGTGAGGTAGATCTAACCCCATCCACACCTATTATGCCCCTGACTAAGGTAGCGCCTACTTCTCTTTCAGGGTCAGATCTGTGTAATCTGAAACATCTTACTGAAATTCCTCCTGGCAAGATTTTTGTACCCCAGCAAAGGGTTGCCCAAGTCCTCGATTGTGCACATCTTCTAAAATTTCCAGACATCCCTGTGTCAACAAGACTCATAAGTTTATTTCAAGGTATTGTTGGTGACCTTCATTGGCCAAAGATGTTAAACTATATGTCTCAGCCTGCATGGTGTATGCTCACAGAAGTCCTCAGTGTGTGCTCACAGTAGTCCTCGGTCCTTGCCCTATTGCCTTCTCCAACCCTTACCAGTACTCACTCAGTATCTATGTCAATATTTTGTCATGGACTTTATTGTGTATTTGCCAAAGTCTTCAGATATGACTACTATTCTTGTAGTTGTTGACAGATTCTCTAAGATGGCTAATTTTTTGTGAAAAAACTTTTCTCTGCTGCTGGCTTGGCTCAAGTTTTCCTTAAGGAGGTTTTTCATTTGCATGGCGTTCCGCAGTCCACTGTGTCGGATCGGGGGGGTACAGTTTGTATCCAGATTCTGGTGTGCTTTTTCAAAACATTTGGGGATCAAATATAACTTTTCCTCGGCTTACCAAAGCATTGTTCAGACAGAAAGGACAGATCAAATCCTGGAACAATTTTTACAATGCTTTATTTCCCGAGACCAAAATGATAGGGTTGGCCAAGAGGTGTAATGACCACTGCCACACATCCTAATAATGTTGGACAGGGAGTGGCCTCTTCCTTTTTGGCTGCTGGTGTCCTAACTATCTGTATGTGCCCCACTGAGCCTGGGTACACCAAGGCCCAGTAAAGCCACATGCATAGGAGAATGAGATAGTCAGATTTATATAGCATGAGCAGCTATGTGCTCCATCAAGGATAGTAGCAGGGAGTAGCTTTCCAAAGGCGTCTTTGTGTGCATTTAGTGCAGGGACTCAGTGACTAGGGTGTTAGGCTTTAGACTTTGTCTCCCTAACTACTCCACTGGTGATCCCGATGCCCCACAAAGATATATTGGTCTCTGGGAATTGATGTACACTTTATTCTAAGAAATCACCTTTTGTTATTCGATATTCGAATGCTTATCAAATTTAGAATGGATTCATAGGATTTTAGGTGAATAATAGTAAATTTGCCTCAAAGTGTTTGAATGTAATTTGGCTGCTGGCGTATTTGCTTAATTACTGTGGTAAGAACTAATCCTTACTACAGTGAGAGAGAGTGTTTGATACCACACTCTAAAGTGAGGTATGACCTGTATAGAGAGCAGGGCAATAAACCTATTAGGTATCTATCCACCTTTATCTTTGAAGGTCACATTTTATTGTTTTGCCTGGAATTAAATTGGATAAGGGGCTGGTATAGATTAACAATGGGAAAGAGGCTAAATTTAAGGAAGTCACACAGTCCTGCATCAAGATGGTTGGCAAAACCTCCCCAAAATGGTGGATACAGTGTAGGTAAAGTTTTGGTTTACTGTGTTACAATGCCATGTCAGAGAGATGATATTTGGAATGTAATATTTTCCTAACACCTGAAGCCAGCCCACAGGTTACTCATCTACTTTTTCTATATTTCTTGTGCAGCAAAGTTTTAGCTCTATGGAATGTAACTGGAGATAGATCTGTAGTTTCACATCAGCTTCGATGCAAATAATTTGGTATTCTTGAAAAAGGCTATAACATCTTGAAATTTTGCTCTACACAAATAATAGAACAGAAACTCTTGGCTTAGGTAATCATCCTTACAGTTTTGGCTTCTGTCAACCTTCTTCTTGTCCTTTCCCCAGGCCCGGGGGTCGGACTGGGCCAGCAGGACACCAGGTCTATGGTGGCTGGATTTTAATGGGGGCATGCTGCCTAACCCCACCTACATTGGTTCAAAAACACTGGGCAATCTCTGGAAATACAATCATTTTTTAAACTTCCAGTTCGCCAATCCCCATTGCTCAAGTCCAGTTGATAAAAATTTGCACAAATAAAGGGGAGGGGACAGGAGCAAAGAACGGTAGTGGGCCTAGGGGTGCCCACTATTTAAAACTGGCCCTGCTTTCCCGTATAATCCCCCAGAGTACATGCAAGACAAATTATTCTATTCAAATTATTTGAATAATTCGATCGAATTTTCAAAATTCGATGATCGAAGTGGCCTTCAAAAATATTTGAAAATTCAAATTTCAAATCATTCATGTGAGTGTAGTAAATCTGCCCCAAAATGTAAATGAGGTATAAGGAGTGGAAAATGACACCAAATGTAAATGTGGTATATTCAGCAATATCTATTTGCAATATTAGTTTTCTTAGCTGCTTTCAGTGCATTCTCATAGCCCCAAACCCTAAACTGTTCCATTGTGTATGTTTTACTGCAACATGTCAGATCAGGTAAAGCCATTAGGTCCAGATCTCAAAGAAAATTGGCAGAGCAAAAAGCTTTAAGACCTTGTTCATAGCTTGTTATGTTCTCCTGTTTGGCTTGGATAATTCCATTTGGGTGTATATACTGGCTTTATTCAATCACAATGTCACAGCTTATGAATGAATAATGCTAATCATTTCTTTAAAGCTACTAGCTAGTGGTCCAGACCATCTTCAGTGCAAGCTAGGAAATATGCTAAGCCTTAATTCCTTCAGCATTGTGGTCTCTTCACTTTAGGACAGTAATGCCTAAGGAGAGCTACTTCCAGCTACAATCATTTGGTGGAGTACAAAGCTGCTCTTTCTAGCTTGCCTTAGTATCTTTTGTTCCTGTAACATACTCTTGACAGGAGTAGTAATCTTACTAATCCTTGTTTACAGGGTCCCTGTTCATCAACTTTGACTAGAAGGTTTGTCCCTGTAGGGCATAACTCTTTATTGGTCCTTGCTGCTACCAGGCTCCCAAGACACATCCACCTGGGTCAGAAGATGGAGGCCAAAGAGGAATGACTACCCCTTTCCAATCAATATATAAAAGTGTCACATGAAGTGGTTGCAATGAAAAAGATATGTAAATAAGATACCTTAGATACTGTCTTCTGTCTAGTAACTTGGGGAATAGCACCTTAAGGAGATTTCCTTTCATAGGGCCTTTTAACTCTTTGGGTCCCTTCACATTTATGTAGTATGCCTTTGCAAAATAGTAATGTAGAAAAGTGTTCTGTCCTTCCTACGTATTACCCTGGGGCAGTGTGTAGTTTGACATGCAGCTAAACCTTCCCACACTCCAATAAAGAGACTGAGAGTTGAAGTCTGTAGATTTTACTGGGGTAGTAATGGGATGAGGTGAAACTAGAAAGAATAACAGAAATACAATAAGTATGCTTGTAATAGCAAATACTGAACATATAAAATTACATTCAAACTGCAGCATAGTCCCTGGCTGGCATAAAAGTCTTTGTGGCAATGTCTCTGAGGATTACTGGCAGCTTAGAAAAGTGTTTGGTGTCACTTTGTCCTTACCAGCTATACTTCCGCATAGGAGATGGAACTCTGTGTGCTTCTTCCACAGCATGGGATGTAAAATGGAGTCCTAGCTCCCACAAGGCATTGCCCAAGTCACATGGTATAGCTACGGTGGCCTGATCAGTACAATTTCTGCCATAATCCTTAAGGAAATGGAAAACACACAGGAAACTGTCTTGTGTTGTTACAGCCTGTGACCTGTAGAGGGAGCCCACAGCATGTGAAACATAGAATGCTATGGTGAAGACATGACAAAAAGTATTGTGTTGTTTTCTATGTTGTACCATTATTTTTATTGAAAGGTAAACTACATAAACAAGTTATAAACAATGTCTGGTTTAATATCTGGTTGAAAATATTTATGCTGCCATGGGTGTTTACAAGTCCTTAGCAGACTCTCTTCTGTTTTATGTCAAAGAAGAAACAGATAATGATCCAACAATATATTCAGGAGGTATAATGCTAACTACTAATATCATAATGGAGACAGAATGGTCTAAGAGCAACTGTAGTATTATTTATAAATCAGAGTTATGTAATAAGATGAAGAGATTTGCATAGGTGCAGTAATCCATAACATCAATCAGCAGGTATAATTTATTGGTCATCTGTTTAAAAGCAAACATCTAATTGGTTGCTATGCGTTACTGCTTCTCTGCAAAACCTAGTGCCTTTTATTTAATATGGGGGTGTACAGGGCCAGATTTACATAGCAGTCACCCCTAGGCCCGCTGCCATTCATTCCCACTATCCCTACCCTTTTCAGCATCGAAATCCAGGCCTGGGAGTGTAGGTCTTAAAGGGATCCAGAAATTATTTTTTTTAATTTATGCAGTGAATATAAAGGTTACAGTCCTAAATATTTTCTTTTCCTACTTGGGTTTATTCTTACACTGGAGAAGAGATGCTAAAGTCCAAATGATAGTTTTGCAATAAAAAATAGCTACAGCAATTTACTGTATTGTCATATTGTGCCAAAGGACTCTACACCATGTAAAGAGTTTTTTGACTGTGACTGTATAGAATCCTTTTCTCAAACAAGCTGTAGAGACCAATACATACTTTTATGAACAACTCTGAACTGTAGAAGTCCCCATATTTGCCTGTTTTCATACTCATATGCTCTAGAATGAATATGTGCCATTTTAATATAAATTATAATTACATGCGACTAGGAACATAAATTACTTTTTTATTGTTGAACATATCAACATGTAAAAATAAGGTTGTCAAGTACTGTAAATGCACAAATTATGCAGGTTCATATGCTTTCCTAGTAAGTAGTAATGAAATTACCAATTCTGAACTAGAGTTAGGAAGTGTTGTGTTTATTAGTCAAGGATGAGCAGAGTATAACAGGGCTTTATTAGCAGGTTCATGCAGCCATTACACAACAACAATAACTGAAACTCTATCCCTCTCAAGCTGTACAGAAATTACTTTGAATATGCATAGTACCAGTAATGTGCACAGTGACACCCGCAGGCCATTTGTATAAACACCACACAAAGTTTTGAGAGAGGTGGTTGGTATGAAAACTACATCAATAAATCAGCAGAGTTTAACAATGTATCACTACAGGTATAACTGTAAGGGTCATAGCTGTGAATTTAAACAGCCTTGAAAAGCATAATTAAAGCCTTACAAAAGGCTACACAAACAATGATTAGCAGAACATACATGAAACAAAATAAATAAAAATATATTTATCATGGCAGTTCTGCGAAAAGCAAGGCTTGACACTGACCAGCACCTAGGAAGGAGAAAGAATGCAAAAATTACATTTAACTTTAAACTTTAAAATCCATTAAAAAAAAAATAACCAGACTCATTTGTGTTCTCATAGAAGATAACCAGATTGTTCATGGAATTAATATGTACAACACACTACAGATCGTTAGGGTGAGTTAATTGATCCCAAGTGGGATTAAGTACTAGAAATAACTCATAAATACAGGGGAACATTATGGAGAAGCATGAGAGTATCTTGCTAGGGTGACTGCATACAGTAGGTATATTTTATGTGGCCGACTTCTCTGTCATGCTATATTAATTTTTGAATTTTGAACTAGGCTATTTTAACCAGTACTGGACATTAAAATGAGTTAATATTCTTTGACTTCAGCATGCTGCCAGCAGAGTTATGTTACTTTAATTAAAGGTACTTAAGAAATATGTGTACTTGAAGATATATTGGCATGCCTCTTACAGCCATTCAATTCAGCATCTGTTGTTGCTTACTAATCACAGATTTTGCATCCGTGCGAATAAACGGCTCAGTTCTCTTGCTGCTGCAAGCTCAGAAACATCTGCTGCTATTACAGTCTGAAAAACAGTTTCCCTGTTAAATTATGTTCTTTCATTGTTATTCATTGTCATTGTTAATTTTACAGAGTGTCAGGTTTTCTTCATCCTAATGCAATGAAAT
>CM044434.1:41968380-41983287 GCA_024363595.1 Xenopus borealis | reverse complement strand
AGTATGCTGGATGTGGGAGTCGATGCCATGTATGAGGCAGGGTCTGGTCTGGGGGTGGACGATGACAAGGACAGACCCTGGGAGCCAGCTCAGGAGGATAACAGCAGCAGTTCAGGGGGGAACTGTGTGTTGTTGATGATGAGGATGAAGAATGGCTCCACCGACCACTGCTAGGGGGCAGGCAACAGGGCAGCACTGCCCCTAGGTCCAAAGCCTCTAGGCAGCCATGTGGGGACCATCCCCAGCCCTCCACAGCAGGCAAGGCAGTGGCCTGCATAGCAGTGTGGGTATTTTTTGCGTGCCAGGCAGAGGACCACACGGTATCAGTGTGCCAGCTCTGCCAGCAGAAGGTTCGAAAGGGGCAGTCAGGGTCACATATGGGAATGTTGGCTTTAAGTTACCATATTAAACATCATCACAAGATGACGTGGGAGCAGCACCAAAGTGGCAGGGCACGGAGGGCAGTGGTGCTTCCTGTCCACCTCCTCCCATTCCTCAGGGAAGAGGTGCTAACTCCCCAGACCCTGCAGCAAGGGAAGAGGATTCTGAGGCTCACAGTCAGAGGCGGACAATGTTTAGCTCAGTCTCTTAGGCAGTGTCCTTCTCCTCAATTCAGCCCCTATTCCACCAGGTTTCCCTCCCCCAGTTCCTCACCCACAAGACACCTCTCTCCACCAGCCACCCCCTGATGCAGAGGATCAATGCCTTCCTGGCAAAACTTCTGGCAGTGCAGCTGCTGCCCTATCAGCTAGTTGAAGCAACCCCCTCCCGACAGCTGATGGCTTGCACTGCCCCTAAAAGGCCCATATTTTGCCAGGAAGGCCGTCCCTGACCTCCACCAGCAGGTGGTGGAGAATGTGTCCCTGTTGCTGGATCATCCTGTCGGTGGCAGGGTGCACTGCAGCACTGACATGTGGACCAGCAGGCATGGGCAGGGATGGTACATATCGTACACTGCTCACTGGGTCAACCTGATGAATGCTAGGGAGGGCACTCCTGTCGTGCTACAGGTGCCTCCCCATGGGGTACAAGGCAAACCCCACATGCCCACTTCCTCCTCCTCTGATATGGATGAGCCACCCTTTCTTCAGTGCAGCACAAGCAATGTCAGGCTGTGCTGCAACTCCTCTCCCTGAGCGAGAGGAGTCATACTGCAGCTGAGCTCATGGCCACCTTCCAGACTCAGGTGCAGAGGTGGTTCGCTGCCAAGCAGGTAACATTTTTTGCGACAACGGTCGCAACCTGCTGGCCGCCATCCGCCTAGGCCACCTGACCCATGTGCCTTGCTTTGCACATATCCTCAACCTTATGGTGCAGTGCTTCCTCAAGAGCTACCAAGGGTTGGGTGACATGCTGGAGAAGGTACATAGGGTATATGGCCATTTTCGCAGGTCCCCCACCACCAGCATGTCTTAGGCACGGATGCAGTGGCAGCATAATCTGCCACCACCCAGCTCATCTGTGACCTGCCAACACACTGGAATTCCACCCTGCACATGGTGGAGCACCTCGTAGAGCAGTACTGGGCGGTCAGCAATTACCTGCTGGAGCATAGTGCCAGGGGTACTCAGGCGGCAGATTTAGGGTACTTCAGTGCAGAACAGTGGCAGCAGATGAGGCAGCTCTGCCAAGTACTTGCCCCCTTTGAGCAGGCCACACGCTTTGTTAGCAGGGACAATACGTGTGTTTACGATGTGATACCCATGGGGTTCCTCCTCAAGAGCATGTTGGATGTCCTGCTAGAGGAGGGTGATGTGCTTGAGGAGGAGGAGGAGAGTAGGCCCCATAGGCAGGCAGAAGGAGCTGGGTGGCAATAAGTGTTGGGTATTTATAATTATGCGCTTTTTTATGTGTGAAGTTTAACTATTTCGATGCACTCTGATGGTGTAATTGGTACGTCAGCTGATTACTTTTTCCCGCCATCCAAAGTATTTATTGCATTCATTTTGAACCATTCTGTACTTTGAGAAAGGCCTTGGAGGAGGCCGAAACGTTAGTCTTCCATATAATAAATGCATTTTATTTTGCTTAAGACCTGACAGTGCGTACCTTTCTTCTTGGATATAATTACTTTTTATGGACACTGCACCCAGGCATACCTATACCACGTGTCGTGAGTGCCGACTCCCTGTCGGAGGTATATATATATATATATATATATAAATATATATATATCAGACAACACCAACATACAATAGGTCTCGCAGTGCCTGTGGCTTGCAACTAGAACAATGTTGGGTTGCATGCCTTAGGGGGGCTATGGCCAGAGTTGATTTAGCCATAGATTGAGTAGCCAATGGGTGACGAGACAAGCTCTTGATGGGCAGGGGTTCTGCAGGAGAAGAGCGAAGAGTGCCTGCTTCGTTACACTTGCCCACCTGATTCCTACCATTTGGGTGGCCAGCATGTGAGGTAGTCCAGGAAGGTGAATGGTGCTTGATTATTGGCAAGCATCCTCTCTGGGAAAAGGGGTACCTTCACTTCAAAATTTAGGTTTGCATAAATCCATATTCCCTGCAAAATATAATAATAATAATACTGTATACTTAGCACAAAGTCGCATGCAGTTTCACGCCAGTCAGCTAGTATAACAATTGGAGTTTTGATTGGTCAATTTCACTATATCTGGGCAAGTATAGAATATGATAGCCCCCAATATTATATCATGTGGGCCTGTTATTGCAGCTTCCCTTTGTGAGCCAGAGAGACAGGTAGGTTTACTATGCTTAAAGGAACAGTAACATCAAAAATTTTTATTAAAAAATTTGTTAGAACATATGAAAAAAAACACCAACACATATTATAGTTCAAAATCAAAAAGTCTTTATTAAGAAATAACTTACATAAACTTTGCTTCCTGTCCTATATAGCAACGGTGAAAGGGCGACCATCGGTGGAGCAGCGCTCGATTTCTCCTTCCTGGCTCTCTGCTGCTTTCATGTGCAGGTGCTTCCAGGATGTACGATGCCGGCTGCTCTCTGCGCTGTGCTCGTCGGTCACAGCCGCATCCCCCAACTGCAGCCCACGCTACTGAAAGCAAATCCTACACCTGCTAGCAATCCTACGCCTGCCTCCTTCCAGCTTCCTTCCCTTGCTGCTGGCACTGCACACTGACCCGCTGTTGCTGCCTCCACTAGTGTATTAAATGTGGAACGAGGCAGACAATCTCCGTTGTTTATTTTCAAGCAACGCGGACCTGTCACCATATAACGCTGCCTGTACTAATAAGCCGCAACCCGTTCCCTATCGCTCTGCTTCGCAAACTGCCGCTCCCACATCTCCTACTGCCGGTCACTAGCGGCGCCGCAGCCCTGTCAGCTCAGCAGCCTCCCAGACCAATATTAACTTTCCCAAAGTTCTGCTGCCTGGGTGGAGTGCGAGCAAAACCCCAGTCCTGGCAGTGCTGCAGCTGCTGCATCTTTCCTGGCTCCCTGATGCAGACAGAGAATGCCGGACACCCCTACAGAGCACCCCTTGAAGAGCACAGCGCAAAGAGCAGCCGGCATCGGAAACACCTGCACATGAAAGCAGCAGAGAGGAGAAATCGAGAGCTGCTCCATCGATGGTCGCCTTTTCGCCGTTGCTGTAGAGGACAGGAAGCAGAGTTTATGTAAGTTATTTCTTAATAAAGACTTTTTGATTTTAAACTATAATATGTGTTGGTTGTTTTTTTTCGTTATGTACTAACGAATTTTTTAATAAAAAATTTTGATGTTACTGTTCCTTTAAGCTGATCACTTAACTCCCTGGCACAATGCTAGCCTTTATTTTCATAGATCCTTGTTCTAGTTGAGCGTGGGTTCCACAGTGTGGAAGGTCTGCCGGAGTGTGGGCTCCACAGCATGGAAGGGCTGATGGAGTGCGGGCTCCACAGCATGGAAGGGATGCCGGAGCGCAGGGCTCCACAGTGTGTTTAGGCTGCAGGAGAGCGGTCTCCACAGCGTTTTTTGGGCTGTCGGAGCACAGGTCTCCACAGCGTGTTTGGGCTGTCAGAGCACAGGTCTCCACAGCGTGTTTGGGCTGCCGGAGAGCAGTCTCCACAGAGTGTTTGGGCTGTCGGAGCACAGGTCTCCACAGCATGTTTGGGCTGCCGGAGAGCGGTCTCCACAGCGTGTTTGGGCTGTCGGAGCACAGGTCTCCACAGCGTGTTTGGGCTGCCGGAGAGCGGTCTCCACAGCGTGTTTGGGCTGTTGGAGCAATAGTCTCCACAGCATTGTTGGGCTGTTAGAGCTAGTCTCCGCAGCAAAGTTGGACTGTCAAGTGGATCTCCACAGCGTGGATGGGCAGCTACAGGATCGGCATGGGAAGTGGTTGGTTGACCTTACCCTCTGAGCTAGGCAAAAATGGCTGGAGGGGGGAGTCTTTACAGAGCAGATATCCTGCTATGGAAGAAGCACGGTACAGATGAAGAATAACTTAACATCCCATTTAACTCACTTATCACAGAATATTGTGTAACAGCATCTCATCCAATTAAAGAGTTCACCATTGAAAACAATGGTGCTTTGGTATGCTAATGAAAAGGTTAAATGCATTAAATTAATTAAGATGACTTTAGATAACACAGTTTCTTCAATTAACCCTGAGTCACAACACATTTAACATTTAACAGATGCAGCCAAGTGGCTGCATCTGTAAGTGGTTGTTGACCTTACCGTAAGATTTGGGGTAACTGAGGGCCCCCAGAGCAGAGGGACAGGCAGACCTGCCTGCCGTTGTTATTAAAAGAAAAAAATCTGGGATGGAATCAAATTGCCTACCATGTTAGCATCATAGTCCACTACACGGGCAGTGTAAATGTTAATTTGTAGCATAATAATGGCATTATTTTATAAGTCAAGTCTCCTGGACAAAGAAATATTTTAATGGTTTTGGTTTTTGTGCCATCCAGTTCTTTATCAGTGAACTATTTGGGTGGATATGTCAGGCAACCTAGTAGGAAGTTCGCCTTGCTAGAATTTGTCCAACAATTATACATCTACAGTATGCTAGCAATTGCAAATACATATATATTCTATAAGGTTAATGGCTAATTTTATTCCAAGTTTTTGTTTAAATTTGTATACTTGGAGTTTATTTTTCATTTAACTACTACTCATATGGTACTTGAAGTAGTTTGGATAATATAACACAATTATGACTACTTACATATAGACATAAATATATGGTTCACTGGCATAAATATATGGTTTATTTATGTTAATGTGGGATACACAGCACACTGATATGGGGAAGATTTACTATTGGTCGAATTTGAGTGTTAAAGTAATAAAAATATAATGCAGTGTTGCCCTGCACTAGTAAAACTGCAGTGTTTGCTTCAGAAGCACTACTATTATTTATATAAATAAGCTGTTGTATAGCCATGGGAGCAGCCATTCAAAGGAGAAAAGGTTCAAGTTACACAGCAGATAGCAGATAAGCTCTGTAGAACATAATGTTATCTGTTATCCATTACTTATCATGTGCCATGTAGCCATTTTTCAATTTCTGCCATTGCTACTTAGCAGCTTGTTTATATGAACTATAGTAATCTTACTGAAGCAAACAGATCAGTTTTAACAGTGCAGGGCAACTCTACATGATCATTTCTTTATTTTAAAACACTTGAATTTTTGGTGTTACTGTTCCTTTAAAATGTGCAATGTGAATAGCTGGGGACTAAAAATCCTTCAAATTCGACTATCGAATTCAAAGGATTTTACTGCAATTTGATTGGTCGAATGATATAAAATCGCTTGAATCAATCGAGTCAAACAATTTTAACCATTCGATCGAATATTTTTATTCAATCAAAAATAACTAAACCCAATTCGGTAGCTTTGATCTGGCGAACTAGGCAGTCGAATAAAAATTTAAAGGGGAAGTACTTCGAATATTCGAATAGTTTATTTATTCGAATCATTCGATTCAACCGAATTTTCAAAATTCACAGGACGAAGTGTTCTTCAAAAACATTTGAAAATTCGAATTTGAATCTTTTTGAACTTTGATCGAACTTCAAATCCTTCATGTGAATTTTGTAAATCTGCCCCTATGTGTTCAGATGAATTATTAATAGTTTAACCTGTGTTATCAAGCTATTAATAATAAAAAAAGCTATAGATGGTACTTTTTGGTCAACCAGAGGTAATGTAAAAAATGTGCAGATGTTTATTAGAAGCTGGCAAAATGGGAGGCCTTTTTTTCTTTTGAAAAGATCATAGGAGTCCTCCAACAATGCAGGGCAGGGCATGTGTGTAGCAGTGTACTTAGAGAAACATGCGTGTGAATTGTCTCCAATGCTATTCAGCACATTCAGACACAAAGCAAAATATGCCATATTCATGATTCATTGCAGTCTACATAGCTTGAAAGTAAGGGAAATGTATTATTGGTAGCCCCAAAGCTGGAAAAAGGTGACACAAACAAAACACCCAAAGAAGATGTGTTTCAAGATTGCACTGCGCGCCAAAAAAAAAACTTTTGCGCGTCAAAAGCAAGTACGCCCTCATCAAAACTAGTTTGACGTGTGACGAAATAGCGACACGCATCTCTTTTCGGGAAATTTTTCCAAATCACAGTGGGAGTTGGAGAGCAGATCTATATCTATGATACAGCTTTTTTGTGACCTATGAGACATGCAGTATGTCTGGGTACAGCAGAGGAATGATGGACCAGCTGAGGGCAATGTGGAGTCAAGTAAGTATTCAAACGGAAGTGGCAGGACTATGGAACCATGCTAAAAAGCAAGGTATTCTAGTCTTCAGAAACAGGAGCTGGATTTAAAAACTGTGCACCCCTAGGCCGCTTACTCCACTCCACATTACCTTTAACAAGGGATGCAAAACATCAACTCCTGCTTGTGACCAAATAACAAATATGCAGAGAACAGATCATTTTTGCAGACAACATTGACTAAGCTGCAGTGAATATCTATTTAAAAGACAGTAAAAATAGATACTGCATGGTTTCCCTTTGTGGCATTTGTTACTGCCTTGGGAAAATTAACAGAGAAATGGTTATGTTTTTACTATATGATCCCTAATGTTTTAATTACATTAATATACAGTTGTTTATGCATTAGAACAATATAATTATTCCCTTGCGCAGGGACTAGGTTATCTATAAAACTCACAAATATCTCCTGTACGTTTGCAGCCCAGCTGCTTTATTGTAGTCAGATCAGGTAAGAGATGTCAGTAACATTTTTCAAATAATATTATTTCATCATTGTTTCAGCAGATATGCCTCCAAATACAAGACATTTCTAGATCTATAGAGAGAAATAATAACACATTTTGATACAAGTTTTGCTACCTATAGCAATGTTTACTTTCAATTAGTAGGCCAGTAATTCCTGTCTGAACCAGCCAGACAAATCTGATTATGGATGACAACTTTATCCGTTGTTTTATTACTGAGCTAATTGTATGACATTGCTAAACGGTAATTGTATGACATTGCTAAACGGTTTTACTCAGCAGTAATGATAGCAGAATAGCAGAATATTAGCAAAGGTTTTAGATGTAATCATGTATTAATAATTGTCAAATTATTTACCAGTGCATGTGATATGGAGAGTACAGATTCAGTTATCAGTTTTGCTAAAATAACTTTGTCCTGTTCATTGTCAGTTCATAATTAGTTTTCATTAACTGGTAAAATACCAAACTGCTGGGAATCCTCACTGACTTCCCAATTCAATATTTGATAGATCCAGGGTCACTCCAGCCATGAGGCAAGGTGAGCATCTTGCCTCAGACGGCCTCTGGTAACTTTAAGAGCCGAATTTCCCGTTTTTAAAACCCCGTCCACCAGCTCCGACGATAAAAATTAGAAGTGGGGAGCTGAAGGGGGGGGCGGCATCAGGGCTGCTGCCTCAGGCAGCAGCAGCCCGTGGAACTCCCCTGGATAGATCAGCCCTATACTTAATGTAGATTTATCATGATCTCAGTGCAAACAGTGGTGTGGTTAAAGTGATTCATTGCCTTTAATTATTATCAGCCCTTTCTTTTTAAATACCTTAATTAGTTATTAACATACAGTTTCTATATGTCTCTATGGTATGGTTCTTAGAGAGAACACATTTGAAGAATGGGCAGACAAAAACTAACATCTATGAAGTGGTCTCTCTATGCACAGCTACAAAGTAAATAATGAGTTCAGCAGTTTTTACCCATTGAAGCTTACAATCAAAGACCCTTATCACATTCACACAGGAGGGTCAGTTTTAGTAAGAGCCAATTGACCTGCATGCATATTTTTGCGTGGGAGCATGGGAGGAAGCCTGAGTACATACCAACTCCTTCCATGGGCATAAAAGTACAACAAGAAGGATTGCAATAAAAAGAAATGCAAAAATTTACACCTTCAGACAATTTCTACAGTGCTACATGGACACATCTACAGTGCTACATGGACACATTTTTTGGATGTTTCTTTTGTTCATTCTTTGGATTCTTGTCATTTATTACTTTTTTCTGAATTATTCACACATTAAGGGACCTATTTACTAACATTCATATTTGTATTTTTTTACAAATCAAAATTTTTATCAAAAATTCATGCTTTTTGCAGTTTCTCTAAAACTCTAAACATTCAATATTTAAGATGTTTTACAAAAAAAACCTAGTAGAAAACTTTGCCAAGTAAATATTCAGTGGGAGCTGTGTTTATCCTGTTGGACCTTTTTTATTTTTGAGGTTTTTCGATATTTTTTCACTAGTAATTGTTTGAAAAGCACAAATAATAAGAGGGTTTTGTATTTTTACTTGGATCATTCAGCATTTTTTTATGCAAGCTTTTTATATTTTGATCTTTGAATAAATTACATGGCATTTGTGATTTTAGTCAAATTGAGTTTAATTATGGTTTGTAAACCTCTAAAGCCACTAAATGAGAAGGTGACAGATGAGCCTCACTATGTTTAGAGAAACAGCTCCGACTAGCCAATATAACAAGAATGGCACTATAATTTGCTAAATAAATGGGTATAAAATCAAACTTGTTAAAGAGTGACTAAAGTTTCATGGCGGTAAATTTCCAACTTAAAGTTGCTGGATTTGTTTCCTTGGTTATAATTGGCATTCCTGTAAATTTTTTACTTTTTCTGAGATTTGTGCACATTGGGTTTTTAGAGAAAAAGTTCTTGCCAGCCAACATAATAAGGATGGCACTATCATTAGCAAATCTCTTTGTTCTACTTTCTCGTGTTTTACTACAAGCCTTATACTCCATAGGTATAAAAAACTTGCTCAATGATCAACAGTGCAAATTATTTATATTTGTATTCAGAGTAAGCAGAGCCATGTCCATTTGTATAACCAGTTTCCTTAGTTGTCACCAGTGTGTAATTATTGCTCCGGCCACAGGAAAATGGAAATGCTTCAAAAACATTTTAAGCCGTTATGTACCAGTAATTATTGCATTGTTTTTGGTAATGAATATGGTTCTTTACCCTTCTGGAATTTTGTTTGGACAGGCAACCACCAATGAAACACTATCACCATATACTCTGCACTTAGTTTATTGTGATGTTGACTTTCTAAACTATGAGACTTATGTATTAAATGGCTCTTTATATGCAATACGAGAGATTGTATTTGTTGGACTGATGACTGTTTCCAGTGTCTACATATTGTATGTTCTGTACCACCATGGAAAATCAATGAAAGGAATGCGGAGTTCTGACAAGGGCCAAAGGAAGACAGTTGAGTACAAGGCTTCACGATCTGTTGTTTTATTGGTCGTAATGTATATGGCCTTGTTTGGCATGGACAACTCTGTTTGGATCTACACTCTGACAATGGCCAATGTGAATGCAGATGTGAGTGACACTAGATTGTTCCTTGCTGCATCCTTCGCTGTCCTAAGTCCTATTCATATTTTTGCAACAACTCCCAAGTTGCACTTATCCTTAAAAAATCCATGGAGAAAGAAAACCATAGAGATACAATTTAGAATTTCACTTGAGAAAGGAAATACAATATCCAGTGAAAAACTGTGATGTTAACAGCCAGAAGCCAGTAGTTTGAATGCTACTTGCTATGTCAAGTCCTCAGAACTCATAGTTGTGGATAAACATGGCCTAGAGTGTTAAGCTAGTTTTCTTTACATAGGAAAAAACTCAGTGTGAATAAAGCTGTCTTATACCTATAATTTAAAACCTGCTGTGTTCTCTATTATTAATATTGCATGAAAGTAAGTTTTCAATAATAGGGGCTACAAGCAACAAAGGGAGCAGGAGGTAGTTTTCCTTAGAGTCTGCAGAGTACATCACTATGTAGAGGTGGCCATACACATTAAGATCCACTTGTTTGGGGATGTCGCCAAACAGACGGATCTTTCCCCAACATGTCCACCCATGGCAGGGAGATATCAACTTAATCCGATCATTCGGCCCTAGGATCTTATTATAATTAAATGTCAATGGACACCGACGGATTGCAGGAAAAATCAACCTTGCCCAATCAATATCAGGTAAATTTTTGGCCTGATATCTCTCAGGGCGACCTGTCTGAAGTCTCCACCACACAGGCAGATAAGCTGCCTAAATGCTCTTACTTCCAAACAGTTGTCCTTACATCTCCTCCTATGTCCTACAACTTTCCATTTCCATCATGTCATAACAATTGGTTGGTGGTTATACTTACATGCTCAGTCCAATGTCCAATGGTTCCTGTGGGCAATGATCACATTTCATGCTCAGTGTTAATAAAGCTGTGGCTGACCAGAAATTGAAATACCTGGGGCATTCTCTATTATTTATTTTGTGAAAGTAAGTTTCTGTTAATATGGGTTTCTAGCAGCAATCAGAGTGGTTCTCTAAGCCAAAATCTTGGGACCTGAGTTTTTCCAGATAAAGGTTTTTTTCTCTAATTTGATCACTATAACTTATGAAAAAAAAAATTAAACAAAAATAAGCCCAACAGAACTAATTTGCCACTAATATGGATTTATGGATGTTAGTTAAATCAAGTACAACACACTGTTTTATTACAGCATAGAGAAAAAAGGCAAAAAGTTTTAAATATTTAATTATTTTACTTAAAATGGGCTCTGTGGGTGGTCCTTCACAGCTCTCATGATATCAGGTTTACAAATACATGTTAAATAATCATATGTATTATTAAACAAGCATTAAACAAGCATCAAGGATTAGTAATACCTACCAACAATGCTATCTCAAAGTTGGATGGGGTAGGATTTCTGCAGGTTTTTTTTTTTTACTTGAAAACCCAAGGTTGTGCTTTCTTCCTATCACAAGTGCACAGTGCAGGGTGTCTTGAGTCCTACACAGAGGCATGGGCCACAAATACTCAAGAGCCCTCATAAAGCTTCACCCAGGGCCCCTGCAGAAAATAGATTTAAGAATATAAAAATAGAATATAAAAATAAATAAGTGCTAAAAATAAAAGGGGGTACTTTAGTCAGTGAATGTTTATAAAGCCTAGTGCGCTTTGTTTTAAAATTCTGAATTGTTTTGTAAAATTTCATAGTTGTCATAGTCTGGTCTTTTGACCATATGCTGCCAAACCAATTTATAAGAGCATCACAAAAGTATGTAGATTAGCAAAATCAGTCAATACATTAGTTAATAAATTAATAGTTTAAAGCACAATGTATAACTTTTTTCTATGAATGCTCCTATTTGCATAATTTAAAACTATAGTGAAACCCTGATTTTAAGTCCCCTGATTTTAAGTTTTCCCGCATTTTACATTTTTTATTTGTGGTCCCACCAATTTATAATGCATTTCAATGGGTGCATTTCCCTGATTTTAAGTCATGTTTTCCCTGATTTTACATCAAAATTTTGCCCTGATGTTCCCAAAAACGGCTTTTTTTCCCCCTCTATGTATGTTATTATTTGTGAAATAAAGAGGTTTATAATACTAACCAGATGTATATTTTGCCATGGTTCTACCTATAAATGGTCAATTTCAATGAGTCTGTCCCTAATACAGTCCTGCACCAATCACTTATTGCTTTAGGTGTATGTGACTGACAGAGAGTCTTGCACATGCCCCCCATAGTGTAACCTTAACACTGCAATGCTTAACCCTTGTTATTAACACAGTAAATATTGTATCTCAAAGTAAAACAGACTCCTGTGCTTTTATCCTTTCAGTACTTGAAGAAAAGTTACTTTAACACATTTCCCTGATTTTACATTTTCCCTGATTTTACATCATTTTTTCCTGGTCCCCTGAAAAACATAAAATGAGGGTTCTACTGTAGTTCAAAACTAGATCAGCTAAGTAAAGCAGGTTTCACGTGGGTAAAAGGTGAACTGGATGGATGTGTTTTTTTTCAGTGTTACATAGTACTGTTATATAGTACAGATGAAGCCACTTTGGATTGTGCATTTGATACAGAATAACTTAACTCATCTATCCCATTTATCCCACTTAGCCCAGAATATTGTGTCACAGCATCCCAATTAAAGAGTTCACCATTGAAAACAATGGGGCTTTGGTATGCTAATTAAAAGGTTAAATGCATTAAATTAGTTAAGATAACTTTAGATAACACAGTTTCTTCAATTAACCCTGAGTCATGACACATTTAACTCAAAAATCCAAGTGGCTACATCTGTACTTTGTTAGGTAAATATAAATACTGTTGTTTAAAAATATGCATGTGCTGCAATCCCAAAGAAAAGACAGGAAAGCTTCTTCATATAAATAATTGTATACATTTCTAAATTATTACATTACATTTTATAAAAATTTAAATTTCCCCAGTTGGCCAGTTTCTCTGGCTGTAGTATTTTGGAGTTGAGTAGCAGCAGATGAGCACTGTGCAAGGAGTTATGGTAGTTAAATGTTGAACCAAAGTGTAGGTGCTATTATATTTGGTCCACACCTAAATTCCAGTTCAGCAACTTCCCTTAACCAGTGACACTGCAGATGAATACTGGAGCTATTTTTTTCAAAAGGCACAGCGTGGTAACCTTTGCAAAAGACACATAAAGCATTGCAGGGAGCTTGAAGTCGTTTTTAATGACATGGTTCCTTTACCAACTCCAGACTGGTCATGCTGTTAAGGATAAGGTACAAGGCTTGAGAGAGAGAAGTACAAAGTTCTGAAAGTAAGAAGTTAGCAACTACAAGGTTTAGTTGCTGCCCATGCTGGGTCGTATGAGGGGACGCTGTTCAGGGTCAGACTGGGGTACTCAAAACCCACCAGAAAACCAGTGACTGCAGATGCTCTCTCCAAACTATTTTTCCTTGACTTTCGTATGATTCAATATTGTCGATTAACCCTTACAAACCCAATAAAACACAACACAATATTTTATGGGTGAAAAAGGCCACAGCTTGTTTTATTAGAAATTATCCACCAACATACCCACATTATTACTTATTATTGTTATAACAAATGCATAATATGAATAAGATGTGACATTGTAAAACAATAGCCGCTTAACATTCAACAGTAGCTAATAATAAATACACCTTACTCTTCCTAACCAACCCGTTCTAAGCAAGCCTCCATCACCTACTTCCTCACTTACTGTACCTCCTTGCCCCTAAACCTAGCCCCAGGCCAATCTCACCTTGACACTCCAGCCCCCTTTTTGGCTACTCCTTTGGGCAGCCCAAAACTGCGGCATTCTAATCCCTACCCTCCCTGAGGGGCTGGTGGGCGGGAAATGCTGCTTCCTGTGTCCTCTGCAACCAAGGGTAGGATTGCTTTCCCGCACTTTTTTTTTACAACTTAAATTTTATTTGGTTTTAGCATTTAAGTTTCCAAGCATAATAAAGTTACATGATACACATATAAAAGAAAAAAAGGTCATGTTTATTATTTTCACAAAGTTCTCTGTTAGTGAAGGAAGAAAACGGAAGCTAGCATAGGTGCCACAATAAGCTCCCTGTAACACAAAAGTGGATAGCAAACATTGATCAAAAATGAGGTAGTATGCAAGTATAATGATATCTACAGGTGTTATTCCCCTTATCCCTGCATAGGTATCTGAGACATATAATAATCCCATTTCGACCAGACTTTCTCATGCTTAGGCAAGGACCCGCAATGCTTAGCTGTCATTTCTTCCATTAATTTCATATCGCGAATGCGTGAGATAGTTTCTCCTATCGTTGGGGCGCGGGATGTTTTCCAATTGGAGGTAATAGACAATCTTGCTGCTGTGTAGATGAAATTCAGGAGTTTCTGTTCTGGGGGGGGGGGAGATATCTGTATGGGGTAGGCCTAACAGTGCATTGGATGCATGTAGTTTTGGGCAGAACCACATAATATGGGAGAGAGAGCCCTCTTGTCCACATGCCCTCCAGCACAATGCTGTGGGGTTTGGGTACATTTTGATTAGCTTCACTGGGGTATAGTACCACTGAAGTATAGCTTTGTAAATACTTTATTTCTGTCTCACACAGGTAACACTTCTCCGAGCATTCTCCCATATTTCTTGCCATTGTTCTATATTGAAAGTGGTTGAGAGCTCTCTCTCCCATTGCAGCATGTACGTATGTTTAGAGAATGGTTCCTCTAGTTCCGTATTCAGGATGGAATAAATAGTTGAAATTAATGCCTTCTGTGGCAGGCCACCCAGGCATTTCTTAATTCTTCAGGCCACTTCATAATATCTGCGGATATTGGGAACTGCTAGACCCCCCTGAGATCTGTTCATAGTCATAATTTTTTTAGAAACTCTGTGCTTCAAATTTGCCCAGATAAACTTAAAAAACATTCTTTGCATATTCTGTAAGACTGCATTTGGTACCGTTACAGGGAGAGTCTCAAAGAGGTACAGCAGTTTAGGGAGAATTGACATCTCCACAGCTGTTATCCTACCCAGCCAAGATATGGTATAGGCACCCCATTTCTCTAAGAGCAAAGAGATGGATTTCAGTAGTGTGATGTAGTTGAATTTATAAAGTTGAAAGTAGGATTTCGTCAGCT
>CM044434.1:41868345-41952658 GCA_024363595.1 Xenopus borealis | reverse complement strand
ACGAACACCGGATGTTCGCGCGAACAAGTTCGCCGGCGAACAGTTCGCGCCATCCCTAATCCTGAGTATGGGCATTTGTACCCACATACCCCTGTTGCATTATACTCACCCCCGCCTGTAGATGGTCCTGACAGTAATTGAACTGAATGGGAGTTGTGTATCAGTTCAACCTGCTGAGATGGCGAGCTCTCAATGTTCCTGGTTGTAGTTGCAGGTAAACTCTGTTCCTTCTGACTTCTGGTGCTTCTTGAGCTTGGTTCCTGCAATCATTCAGTGGGCAAACCAACTCTATCATCTGTCTTCCCCTTCTTGAAGTAGATGGAACTGCGTCTTGCGCCTGTGACCGTTACCTTTAGTAAATCTGCCCCTGTGTGTCATATTATTTAATATTTTATATTATTTAACCCTGCACCACCACATCTGTATGTAAGTGCACGCTTAAGAGCATGCAAACAAATGCTCACAGGCATACATTCATGAGCTTTGAAATTGTAAAGGTTAAAGTAGGGGTGGGCAGTAGGGGAGGTATGTGCCTGGTGCTCTGCAAGCTTTGTGCCCTAGGCACATGCCCTTTCTGCCTACCTCTAGTTCCATGCCTGCTGCCAGATGAAGGGAGGGGACTCTCTGAAAAACCTCAAAATTCACAAGTAAGCATATGTCTCCTGAAGAAAGAAGTTTTTTAGTCCTTTAGGCATCAATGGAATTCAACAAATAAAATACAGTTCTTAATGTACTTAGCTTAAATAAGCACATAAATAATATATTATAAGTTGCCTGGCTTTTTATCTTATGTGACTCTGATGCTAAATGTTTCTGATGCCTTGCTGTTCCTTCTGGCCTTCTCTTGTGGAAATGTCTTCTCTCCCACCCTCTCTCCTTTTCTATTTAAATTATACTTGTTTTATACTCTTACCATATATCATATTCCACATAAACCTATCTGTTTGTCAGTTATAGGAATAATATATTTAGAAATGTCATATCAATATATAAATACACGCTCAATTGTGGTGTATAACAATACTAAGGGGCCTATTTATTATGCTGTGTAAAATGAAATGGTGTAAAAGCTGTGTAAAATAAATGGTGAATTTATTAATGTGTGTGTTATATCACTCCATGTGAACACCAGATTTGCTGCTGTTATTTTACACTGCTTCAGATCTCTGTAAGTATGTAGTGCCAACTGAGGTGCTACCTAACATCATTGTGTCACCCCAATTTAGATATAATTAATTCTTATTGGAGGTAAAGCAATCCTATTGGTTTAATAAAAGTTTATTTATTTATTTATTTATTTTTTTTTTTTAAGTGTCATTCCAAGTTACTGAAAGACCCATTTCTGGATGGCAAATACTATACCTGAGCTTTACTTTGAAAGGGGTGTCTATTAATTTACCGTCTCTTTCTCTTCCCCCTATGTCTTTTACTACATACATGTCTGTACTGGGGCAGATACAGATTCACTGCATATTAATTAATGAACTCCACTGCCTTATGCCTTGTGATGCCTCTGTGTCTGGCCATTTTCAGCTACAGAAATGCAGTAAACATGGCATTAAAAATGTAAAAGTATTCAATAGCGAAATGCCATAGAACTCCATAAGGTATTTGTCACTACTTTTAATGGCTCAGAAGAATAGATAATAAATTAATTAAACACAAAGGTCCCAAACGTTTTAATTAATGTACAATGGACTGAGTCACAGCAGCTTAAGAGACATGTAGTGATAAGATATAAAAACATGCAGATTCATTCATTCATTCATTCATGAACCACAGTCCACCTGTTTGACAAAAGAGGCAAGTATGCAAATGGCTATATAGTTTTAATTCAACATACCTTTCATATCTGTTCCATAGGGCTCATTTAGGGTGCAATTGTAAAGTGTACTTTTTAGATGGATGCAATTTTACTGCCAGTTGAGTAGCAATTGCTGCAGCTTGTTGTACAGACAAGTAACAAGTCAATTCTAGTCAGTGTGGACTGTATCATTTCATATGGAGTAAGGATCCAATTTCTTAAGCCAACTATGGAAGCAACATGCTAGGGGAACCCCAGAATTACCACCGTGCGTAGGCTGATGGTACTTCAAGGGTTGGTAGCTTATCTCTCACACTTATTTAGCAGGGAAACTTTAATAGCACTATAACAGTTACCAAGTTCCCCAGAATGATTTAAGGCACACAGGAAGGCAGATTTACATTCACTATGAAT
The DNA here is from genome assembly GCA_024363595.1 of Xenopus borealis. NCBI lineage: Eukaryota > Metazoa > Chordata > Amphibia > Anura > Pipidae > Xenopus > Xenopus borealis. The sequence goes on along the minus strand of CM044434.1, from coordinate 41,950,440 downwards.
CAGTTGATTCTGGTTTTTATTAAGCATATAATACATCAAATTGAGCTGGTTTCAGTTAAATACATGGAATTTTGACTGATTTGCCAAAAAGTGCATCAAATCCATATATTACCCAAATGCACTGGAAAACTGCTATCCAGAAAGCTCAGAATTATGGGAAGGCCATCTCCCATAGATTCTATTATAATCAAATAACTAAAATTTTTAAAAATGATTTCCCTTTTCTCTGTACTTGATGCCAAGAAAGATATTATCCATCCTTATTGTATACAAAAGAATCCCAGGGCCCGAGCATTCTGGACAGAAGTTCCCATACCTATACTACAGTATAATGTAAGTGTTGTGATATAGGTCATGTACAATTATTTAGCATAATCAGGGTAGTTGTATTAAATAACTAAAGATCTTTTAAGTAAGGTATTGAATTTGTAGACTGTATACTGAAAAATAAAGGTGTTATATTTAAAAAATTTAATCATCACATCTAATGGGTTATTTATTGTCCAAAATGTTAAAAACTCAAAAAAATATTTTTTTCGGCTAGAAAACTAATTTTTTTTCATTATACCACTGTGCTACAAAAAGCCCAAATCCAAAAAGTTTTGAGGGATTTTGCGGCAAAAATTTGAAAAAAACCGAGCAATTTGAGAAAATAAAAACTCGGGGTTTTGCTCAATATTATGGAGGTTTTTTTTATTACATGGAGCTTTTTATTAATAAGTAAGCTAATATCGGACAAAGGAATTTTAATAAAATATAATAAATTCAGATTTTAGTAAATAATCCACTTAATCACCAAACTCATATTTATTATACAAGACAAAGGGGCAGATTTACTATTGGGAATAGTTAGGGAATTAAAATCCTTCGAATATCGAAATAGGAAAAATGAAAAATGATTTTTTTTTCTATCGATCAAATTTTTTCCGATCAGTATCTTTGATCTGGTAACTTTCATCTGTCGAACTACTGGTTGAATAAAAATTTAAAGGGGAATATTCGTATAAAATAAAATTTGAATATTCAAATTATTCGAATTTGAATTTTCAATGGTCGAATTTGCCTAATTTGCATATTAGAAGATTCAAATTCAAATCTTTTTGAAATTCGATCGAACTTCGAATCCTTCATATGAATTTAGTAAATCTGCCCCAAAGTGTTTGCAGTATTATGATAAACCTTTACCCACTAAGTCCAGACCTAACCATATAACACAACCATTTTAGAAAATCTGGTATGTTTGAAACCAGCACATATTTTTATGACAGATGAACATATAGTCAGTTACGGGGGGGGGGGGGGGGGGGGGGGGTTTGGACTTAAGAAATAGATGATTTTTTAAATTAAATATACACAGCGGCATAAACTTCTGTTTATTAAAATATTATTTTTAAAAGGAGTCCTGTTGTTTCATGATCTGTGTAATATTGTTCACATGCACTTATAATTATTAACCACATGTATAAAATGCTTATATACAGTATTTCACATTGCTTTAAAATAGATGGGCATATACATCAAACATACTGGTCATACCAATGTTTATGGATTCATGAGGCAAAGATGGCATTGTTCAATGGAGCCTACAATCATAAGTTAAATAGAAAGTTTTTCTGGAAGTGGTCGTTAATCAGTAGTCCTGTTCCAGCAACCAGAAGATTGTGCTGAGTTATTGATGACGTATGGGTTTTCTATACATCAATATAGACAAAGTCTTTCATGAACAAATTATATAATAAGATATTATATAAGATTATTTTGTATATAACAACTAAGGACTAACAAAGTACAAAGCTGCTATCCTACCTTACCCAATCATCCCTATTGCAGATCAATAAATGTGCAACCCAGTAGAACCCAAAAATGTTTCTCTACTATGTAGAGTGCAGGGATTTGATGCCATTTTGATGGTGCCCCATGGTAAAGGTAAAATCAGGGTTCTACTGTATGTGGTGGGTGGCATTAGGAAGACTGGTTGCATACAGTCATATTGCCACACATGCTATTAAGTGATTATCTTTGTATGAACTGTAAATTAGCAGCAGTATTGCTGTGGACTGTAACTTAGCTGCACACTGCAATGTGTATACTGTGCCAGTAAATAACAGGTTTTTATTTAAGGGAAAACAATATTAGTTGGAATATAATGTGTAATGTTTCCACTCTCCTTCTAGCACTTTGTCTTGTGAAACATTCATGGAATTTTGACTGATTTGCCAAAAAGTGCATCAAATCCATATTTATATTGCTCAAATGCACTGGAAAACTGCTATCCAGAAAGCTCAGAATTATGGAAAGGCCATCTCCCATAGATTCTATTATAACTCAAATTTTTAAAAATGATTTCCCTTTTCTCTGTACTTGATGCCAAGAAAGATATAATCCATCCTTATTGTATGCAAAAGAATCCCATTGCCCAAGCATTCTGGACAGAAGTTCCCATACCTATATTACAGTATAATGTATGTTTGATGTATATGCCCATAGAAAAAAATATTAGTTGGAATATAATGTGTAATGTTTCCACTCTCCTTCTAGCACTTTGTCTTGTGAAACATTCTGGAATAAATAAATCTTTTTTATATGGTTTTGACATCAAACCTGTTGAAGTGGGACGTCAGTGCCATGGCTGTAAATGTGCAACTTAAAGCTGCTGGATTTGTTTCATTGCTTATAGCTGGCATTCCTGCCAATGTTTTACTCATGTTCAGTTTTGCCCACATTGCCTTTTCCGAGAAAAGACTCTTACCAGCCAATGTTATTAGGATGTCACTATCAGTTGCTAATCTCTTTGTTCTGATTTCTCGTGTAGTACCACATGCCTTATACTTTTTAGGGTTAAAACAGTTGTTTAATGACCAACAGTGCAAACTATTTATATTTGCTTTCAGAGTAAGCAGAGCCATGTCTATTTGTATAACCAGTTTTCTAAGCTGCCACCAGTGTATAATTATTGCTCCGACCACAGGAAAATGGAAATACCTGAAACAAATAGTCAGTCATTATGTACCAAAAATAATTGCATTATTTCTGGCTATGAATATGGCAATTTACCATTCTGGAATCTTGTATGGACGAGCAACAGCCAATGCAACATCACCTTACACACTGCACTTATCATATTGTGATGTTGCTTTCCTCAGTTATGGAACATACATAATAAATGGATTGTTATCTGCAGTACGAGAGATTATATTTGTTGGGCTCATGATTCTTTCCAGCATGTACATGGTGTATGTTCTGTTCCGTCATGGGAATTCAATGAAGGGAATGCGCAGTTCTGACAAGGGCCAAAGAAAAACAGTTGAATACAAGGCATCACGATCTGTCATCTTGTTGGTTACAATGTACATGGCCTTGTTTGGTATGGATAATGCTATGTGGATCTACACCCTGACCATGTCCAATGTGGATCCAGATGTAAGTGATACTAGATTGTTCCTTGCTGCATCCTTTGCTGTCCTGAGTCCTATTCATATTTTTGTAACCACTCCTAAATTAAACTTTTTGTTTAAAGCTCCATGCAGAAAGAAATCTATTGGTTTACAGAATAATTCCACTTGCTAAACTCAACATCAGAAAATCAACTTCATTGTTTTGCATGATTGACTAATTAACAATGCCGCACTACTCTTCCAAGAATCCCTTTTTTCAGAAACCCCCTTATCAAAAAAGGAAAGTTCACCTTCCATAGAGCCAACTATAAGCAAATAATTAACATTTTTAGAAACAATTTCCTTTTTCTGGTGTAGCAATAAAACAGTATTTTTTTACATGACTTTAGCTAAGCTGCAAAACAGTGCTATTGTGTTTATTATAAGTTAGAATGACTTTTAGCAAACATATGGTATGGCAATCCAAATTGCTTTATACAGAAAACCAAAGGTCCCAAATTTTACAGATAATATATCTTGTACATAATAATATATCTTTTATATATATATATATATATATATATATATATATACATTGGAGTTTTATTTACAATTTTATTCCTACATTCTATGCAAAATTTGTATTTGTAAGGAATATATCAATCTTCCAAATAATACTTTTGATGCGTTAACTGATGAAACTGAATTTCAAAATGTTTTCTTCATGAATCAGCAGCAAAACACAAATTTTTTTTTTTTTATCAAATTGTAATTTCCAAACTGAGGGGCAGATTTACTAATGGTCGAATTTTGAATTTAAAAAAAATTAGAAATTTGACCATGGGAATAGTAGGGAAGTAAAATCCTTCATATTCGACTATCGAATTCGAAGGATTTTATCACAATTCGATCGAATATAAAAAATTTTGATCGATCGAATATTCGAACGATTTTAATCGATCAATCAAATTTTTTTTATTCCATCTCAGCTAATGATTCCCAATTCGGTAGCTTGATCCTGGCGAAGTAGGTGGTCGAATAAAAATTCAAAGGGGAAGTATTCGACCATCGAACATTCGAAACATTTCAATTTGAATATTCGATGGTCAACTTTGCCTAATTTGCATATTCGAAGATTTTAATTCTAATTTATAATAAATTCGATCGAACTAATTATTCACATGAATTTTGTAAATCTGCCCCTGAGTGTTAAGGGCAAAAGAATGCTAATGTCCATTGTGTATGACCCTGCATTGAAAAGCTAGGTGCTAATGGCTAGGAGGTAGTGATGAGCAAATTTTCGCCAGGTTGCAAGACGCCCATAGATTCCAATGGCTGGAAAATATTTTTGCACGTCAAAAAATGTGTTGTCCATTGACTTCAGTGCATTTGTATAAAGTTGGATTGTGAAGCCAAATGGGTCAGATTTGTCTAGGAAGCAATTTTTAGTATTAAAGGATATGTAATATTTACCTTTACAGGTATTCAGAAAGATATGAATTACAGGTCGTCTCTCATACAGTCTATTTTAAGAAAATGAAGATTTTAAAAAATATATTTTTTTCCTCTGTAATAATAAAACAGTAACTTGTACTTCATGTTAAGCTTCATAAATCCATACTGGTGCCAAAACAAAGCCATTGAGTTTATTAAATGTTTAAATGATTTTTATCAGACCTAAAGCATGGTGATCAAAATTAAGTAAACATCCCTTATCTGGAAGAAACTCCAGGTTCCAAGTATTCCTAAGTCAAGCAAACCTAATTCAGTTACATCTATGGGATGCTTAATTTAAATTATTCAGGCCAACTTTGGTGAGAGAAAAAACAAAGCATGGTAAATGGAGCTCCATGCTGGAAAGGGTAATAGACATCTGTGCTGCATATTTATGCTTCTGTGATGATATACAGACTAGTTTGAATATAGAGCATGAGGTTTTTGATTCGGTGGAATATCTTCAATCGTTTAAAATATTTTTTTTTCTATAAATGTTATACTTAAATTAACTGTTCAGTGTAAAAATAAACTTGGTTACATAAAAATGTTTAAAGAAAAAATTTAGCTAGCCAACAAATCAGGGCTAACTCTGCCCTTTATATAGCCCATCTCTCCTCACAGTCATTGCTTGATCATTAGCTACTGTTGGAGCAGAGTAACCTAGCCCCTATCCCTGCCCTTGCTCCTGTGCTATTACCCACATATTCCTTTCTTCCTGTCTAGTCTTGCTCCTTGTTTTCAGTCCTGCCTGGTTTTGCTCTCCAGTCCTGATCCAGTCCTGCCTGTTCTGCTGTCCAGTCCTGTCTATTCTGCTGTCGAGTCCTGTCTGTTCTGCTCTCCAGTCCTGTCTATTCTGCTGTTGAGTCCTGTCTGTTCTGCTCTCCAGTCCTGAACCCTATCCAGATGCATTCTTGCCTGCACTGTCCTGTTCCAGCCTTGTGTACATTAATTCTGTTAGTCTCACACATTCTTTTCTTGTTTCATACTGTTCCTGCCAGCCTTTCATTGACTCTACACCCATTATGTCCGACTACAGCCTGTTCTTCCCTTTTTACACTCAGTCACAAACCTGTTCCTGTTTATCAGCCTCCAAAGGGTCATTAACAGCATCTGCCTGAAGAACTCACTCCTTTCCCTAGTAATCAAATTTTTTGCTTACTAACAATATTGAAATCCATTTTTAGTTTGCACAGGCTATCTTTTTACCCAGTTTTATTTTTACATTGAACTGTTCCTAAGGGGTCATCTACTACTTCAAGAGCAGTTGCAATAAGTTGGCTGTAGTGAGTTGTGAGAAAAGTACTTGTGTCAACATGGCCTCCTTGTTGCAGTTGTAGTCAGGGCTGCTGCCTTCATGCTATCTCCTGTTCCAAACTGCGAACAGTTAGGTCTATTGATACAGGCTTCTATGGAACCCTGGAATTATCATCAGTTCCGAGCTTGGTGGAAGCCCCATGGTTCCCACAGTGGCATATGTCAATTACCAATGTACAGTTGCATCAAAAGTATAAGGACGTACTGATCTCCAGAGAAGATGCAAAATTCCTTGTAAAAAACATAGAGATGTGTGTTTTTTCAGGTATTACAAATAAGATTTATAGGGTTGCAAATAAGATACAACTTCCCTGCTGTCCTATGTATTCACAATCTCATAAGCAGCTCTAAAATAATTAAAAATATCTCACATTCTCACCAGTTTTCAAAACTTCTCAACATTTGCTAAAAAAGTGAAAAATAGTCATGCCAACATGACAGCATCCTGTTTTGTACTGCTGCCTTGCACTACTTGAATTCCTGGATTTTATTTCAGACAGAGCTCTATTAGCAAGGGGTTTGCTTACTTGTGTGGGTTTCTTTTGGGTACTAATGGTCTATCACAATGCTATAAGCATAACTGTGGCACTCTAGGCAAGGCAATTCTTTCTATTCACTTTTACTTCTAGTCAGCCTGTAGCACAGGAAATATGCAATGCTGTTGATTTTAATGGATTCCACCATGTAATGATGGACAAATCTGACCTATTTCACTTTCCCAAATGGCAAAGTGCCCTCAGAGATTATGTATAGGCACCTGTGGTTGCAGCTCCTTGCTCGAGCAAAGAGGTTTGGTGCGGGTGGCTTGAGTTCCTGAAAATTGCACTTGAAGCTTTACTGAAAAGCTCAGGGGGGAAAACATGTTCAATGTTCAAAATGCATTAGGTAATAGTGCTGCTCCAGCAGACTTCTGCATTGACTTCTCCATTTTTCAAAAAAGCAAACATTTTTTTCTACTTAATTTTGAAATCTGACATGGGGCTAGACATATTATCATCTGACTTGTGCTGTGATAAACTTCAGTTACTCTTGCTGTTGCACTGCAAGTTGAGTGATATTATCCCATCCCTTCCCTCACCAGCAGCCAATTAGCAGAAAAAAGGTAACTAAATAACAGCAAACTGGTAGATTTAAGGGTGGTGGCAGCAGGCAGGGAGATTGCTGCCTACACACCAATATTAAAGTGGACCTGTCACCCAGACACAAAAATCTGTATAATAAAAGTCCTTTTCTTATTAAACATGAAATCCAATTTCAAATTTTTATTAAAGCATTCATAGCTGTTTTAAGCTCATTTACAAATCCCAGCTGTCAATCAAATATTGTCTGTCACTCCTCTATGCCTTAGGCATAGAGGTGGGGCAGATAATTACTTTCACTTTCCATTCAGCACTTCCTAGATGCCACTGCTCCCCACACATTCCCCCAGTTCTCTTAACCATTTAATTGTGTAGCCAGGACATGGGGATAGACATCGGGTCCTCCATTCTGGTGCACAAACAAGATTCTGAGATGATACAAGGCTTGTCTTAATAACAGTGTCCGCAAAATGGCTCCTGCCAGCTTGCTATAATTTTGAATTCCCAGACTGAAGGAAACAAGAATAAAATAATGTATATAGTGTAATTAATGTTCATTTTGCTTGACTAATGTGATAAAATATGATTTTGAATATTTTTTTGGGGTGATGGGTCCACTTTAAAACTAAAAAAATACACTTGTTGGGTTAGGAATGACATTTTACACTGCAGAGTGAATTATTTGCAGAGTAAACAGTGTAATTTGGAAATAAAGTACTCTATAAAAATCATGACAGGATCCCTTTAAAAATGGCAAGCATTATTTAGAATGTTGTTTTTGTGAATGTTTAGTTCTCACTCGCAATCAAAATCATTCGCTGAGAAATATTGCGTCTTATCGCTAAGCAAAGGTAAGCGGTTCATGGTCCTCATAGGTTCCTCTATGTCATTGATGTCTCCCCCACTACTATCGCTTTCTATGAATTTCTTTTCTTTTTTATTTTATATATTTTTTTCTTACCCTAGAAATTGTGTTTTCCCAGGGGAAATAACAAGAAAATGCCATTGAATATGTTATAATGAAACTGCTATTACTATTACTGATATTGAGATTATACCCTGTAATTTTTATGTACTGGATTTAAATAAATAGCAAGAACAAAACAAAGGTTAGCATTAACACCTGCTCTTCTGGAGTCTTGTTAAATATTTTGTCATAACAATAAACGCTTTGTGACTGTGGAGTTTTTTTTATTATATGCACTGTGCATGTTCCCAAAAAGACTTGGTCAGTGACATTCACAAAGGTGTTTGCAAAAATGTTTTGCGCTAATTAACCATATTATATTCCCCTATTATTGTGCAATTATTGGCTTGTCTGACCCTATTTTTGTGACTAATCCATTGGCACCATGTTTAGGTCGTTTGTCTTACCATGCTGTTTCTTAAAACTGTACTGGCATGTAGTTCAGCCAATCTTCCTGGCTGCCTTTTCCATCTCTCTAGCAGCTTGCAGGCTGCAGGTGTCTCTGTTTTTCAGCGAATCCCTTGCCTCATATTTAGTTGCAAGATATTTCTTAGAACCAGCACAGATACTAAGTTAGTACTGCTTAGATATATGCAGATATTTATATATTACTCATCCTCAGTATTGTACTTATGTGGCTGCCATACCTGTACATAAGGAAATAATCAACTTTCTTGTTCCTTGTAATTTGCAGGTCTCAGTTATTGAGATGTAATCATTGTTATAGATATAATACTTCAGGACAACGTCGTGCTTTATGTAGATGATATGTTGCTATGTCTAAGAGATCCAGGAAAATCACTCCAAGAGACAATGCACATATTTATTATTTTTGGCACATTTTAAGGTTTAACAAAAATTGGGGAAGCCTGTAATACTGGCATTCTGATCCTACTGAAGATTGTATAAAGCATGTATATCTTTAGCAGTACACTGACTAATGAAGGGAAGACGTTGTTGTCAGTTAGGGTTGCCATCTGTTCATCTTTTACCTGAATATCCCTGTTTTTATATGGGTTGTCCAAGTCACAGCTGCCAGCCAATCACCCTCCTGACCCCCTACTAGGAAAGGCTTCAAGCCTTATTTCAGTGTTGAATTGAATCTGGATCTGTTTACCTTCATTTTTCAAGGTAAGGTATACCTGTTATAGGTTACTCTTTATCTATTTAAGGTAGAGTAAAATTGTTCAGGGTTCTGATGTTTTATTAGTGCCAGGAAAATAACCTCATGTATCTAACCAATACACTCAGCTTACTGCTTTAACTGCTGAAGATGAAGATCTTCATTTACTGCATGGCTTCACACCTTTTATACATATATTCTTGATTTCAGTAACCAATAAAGGATCATGCATGGCAAAAAACAAATAGGTGGGTACATTTGCCAAGCTGTTTCGATATGGTAATACACTGTTGTGAAGAAACACATGCCTTAAGGATTTTGCTCTTTTAACTCAAAGTATTGATATGCTACAAAAGCAGAAGGCCTATGACAGCATATGCACAAATTATGCAATTATGCTTTCATTTATGTTTTTAAACACTCCTTAAATTGGATGAAAATATTTTGTCTATAGTACTTTTATGAACTCATCTAAGAAATAGTGATGGGCGAAACGGCCGCGTTTCGTCGAAAAATTCTTTTTTCGCCGATTCGCGAAACGAGTCGCGCGTCGTTTTTGACGCGCGTCGCATCGTTTTAGAAACGATGCGCGACTCGTTTTTGCGCGTCAAATTTTTTTTTTGCGAATTTTTTTGCCAGTTTCGCAAATTTATTCGCCAGCGGCGAATCGCGGGAATTCGCCGCGAATTCGCCCCTGGCGAATAAATTCGCCCATCACTACTAAGAAATGCTTGTGGTGTTCACAATATGTCTGCCATTTAACTAAAATGAAATGTGTAAATGAACTGGCATTTAAAGGGATTGATTTTTCATAAACATGTATTTATGCCAGTTTATTTAAAGGGCTTGCCCACCTATGAGTTAAATTTTAGCATGATGTAGAGACATTCTAAGAAAATAGGGTTCTGTCCTGCATAAAAAAGGGCATAAACTCAAAGGATGAAAGCATAATTATGCCTATTTATAGATCCCTAGTTAGACCTTATCTGGAATATGCAGTGCAGTTTTGGAATCCAGTCCTTAGGAGGGATGTAAATAAGATGGACAGATTGCAGAGATGTGCAACTAAACTGGTTAGAGGGATGGAAGACTTAAATTATGAGGGGAGACTGTCGAGGTTGGGGTTGTTTTCTCTGGCGCTTGCGAGGGCACATGGTTACACTTTACAAATACATTAGAGGACATTATAGACAAATATCAGGGGGCCTTTTTCCTAATAAAGAGGATCACCGCACCAGAGGCCACCCCTTCAGACTAGAAGAAAAGGACTTTCATTTGAAGCAGTGTAGGTGGTTCTTCACAGTGAGGACAGTGAGGTTGTGGAATGCACTGCCGGGTGATGTTGTGATGGCTGATTCTGTTGATGCTTTCAAAAGGGGCTTTTTTTGGACAGACATAATATCAAAGGCTATTTTGATACTAAACTCTACAGTTAGTATAGCTATGGGCATATATGGTTTGTGTGAAAGAGTGGAGATGTGTGTGTGTGTATGCTGGGTTTTAGTTTGGAGGGGTTGAACTTGATCGACTTTGTCGTTTTTCAACCCAATTTAACTATGTAACTATGAAAATGTGCAATTGCTTTTCATATTTTATTAGTTGTGGTTTTTGAGTAATATAGCTTTTATTCAGCAGCTCTCCAGTTTTAAATTCAGAAATCTGGTTGCTAGTGTCAAAATTACCCTAGCAACCATGCATTGATTTGAATAAGAGACTAGAATATGAATAGGGCCTGAATAGAAAGATGTGTAGTACAAAGTAGCAATAACAATAAATGCGTAGCTTTACGGAGCGTTCATTTGAAAGTTGGACAGAGTCAGAAGAAGAACTAATAATTAAAAAAACTAGAAATTTTTGAGATCAATTAAAAAGTTGCTTAGAACTGGCCATTTTATAACATACTGAGTTAACTTAAAGGTGAACCACCCCTTCAACATCAGATGCAATTTGTTCTCATTACTACACAGAAAAAGCAGAAAAAGAGAATATATATTGGTCTGAAAACAACAATATGGGAAATGGAATTCACTGGTTTTACTGCTTCGGGTATTTATTCTGAAGTATCTTTTTGTTGTAGAATAAGGAAAAAAGAGTTACATTTATTAATATTGTATTTCATTCCTCTATAAATAAAACCTTAACTATGAATGTGAATTATACTAAATGTAAATAATACAAAAATTGTATATGGATTTAAAAAACACATACAGATGCAGTCACTTTGGATTGTGTGTTAAATGCGTTGTGACTTAACTCATCTATCCCATTTATCCCACTTAGCACAGAATATTGTGTCACAGCATCCCATCCAATTAAAGAGTTCACCATTGAAAACAATGGGGCTTTGGTATGCTAATGAAAAGGTTAAATGCATTAAATGAGTTAAGAAAACTTTGGATAACACAGTTTCTTCAATTAGCCCTAAGTCACGACGCATTTAACTTACAAATCCAAGTGACTGCATCTGTACTCTTGTGTCCTGTTATAGATCGGTTTGTAGTGGGATGCAAGAGCATACCTGGTCCTAGTGGGTCCCATTCTAGGAACTTTTTTTACAAGCCTTTACAGTTTTAACTGATATTAAGACATTTATTTTTAGGTCTGAGGGCCAGCGAGAGAAAGGGACCAGACTTTCACCATACCTATCCCTACTGCCCTCCCTTTTTGCCCCTTCAGAGATATATAGAAGCAACAAAATTGCAACTTTTTGTTTATTCATTGTCATCATATCACACAATCTCTTTAATGTGCTATTCCTGGTGGTGCAAGCTCCCCATTTCCTGGAACAAGGGAAAAGGCCTTAGGGTCTCGAAGCTGAAAATGGCCAATGGAAAGTTCTGCCACTTCTTAACCTTTTCTTTGCCTCCTTTTCTCTTCTTGGCATGACTCCTCAACAGATTCTGTACCACCATATTTCCCTCCCCCAGTTTCTTAGTTACAAGGCATCTCTTTGCCCCAGCTACCCTCCTGGGAGTGGTAGGTAGGTATGTATTTATATTACTGCAAGAAACAGGACACCTGAATATAATAAACAACTAAGTAATAAATGACAGACACAATATCTTTAATGTGCTATTCCTGGTGGTGCAAGCTCCACATCTCCTGGAACAAGGGAAAAGGCCTTAGGGTTTCACAGCTGAAAATGGCCAATGGGAAGTTGTGCCACTTCTTAACCTTTTTTTGCCTCCTTTTCTCTCCTTGGCTTGACTCCTCAGCAGATCCTGTACCACCAGATTTCCCTCCCCCAGTTCCTTAGTCACAAGGCATATCTTTGCCTCAGCTACCCTCCTGGGAGTGGTAAGCATGTATTTATATTACTGCAAGAACCAGGGCACCTAAATATACCAAATAATAAACAACTAAGTAATAAGTAATAAATGGAAGACACCAGACCTGGAGATGTGTGGAGAAAAGACAGCATAGTACTACACATGAATCTGGGCCAGATCTTGCACTCAAATATGCCTGTGAACAACAGACCAATACCAGTAAATCCATTACCTAGGGATTGGCTCCTTCAACACTAACAAGTCCTTCTCAAGGGATAATTGTACATTAAGAGGCTGATTTACTAAGGGTAGAATTTCAAAGTGTAAAATACTTAAAATTCGACCATCGAATTAAAATCCTTTGACATCGAATATATATAGTCAAAGGATTTTTCACCGAATTTGGCATTCCTGCGGTCAAAGAAAAATTGTTTGATTAGAAGGATTAAATTGTTCGATCGAACAATTTTTCATCGATAAAATAAAACTTTGAAAAATGGTCTAGCAGGTCCCCATAGGCTAACATAGCACTTCGGCAGCTTTTATTTGGCGAAGTAAACACAACAAGGATTTTTAAGGAAACAGTACTTCGAATTTCGAAGTCAAAGGATTGTACTATTAGATCGTTCGAATCGAATGGTCAAAGTAACCTATTCGATGGTCAAAGTTTTTCAAAAATTTACTTTGAATATCGAATTTTTTGCATTCGAATATTCATTTTGACCCTTAGTAAATCAACCCCTAAATGTACATTATCAGCTAGGAATAGGCCTTCTCCTGCACTGTCCAAATAGAGGTGTCTGTACACTTGTATATTGAGCTGTTTTGTAACTCTAGCAATCAAATGATTTAGCTTTTCCCGACATCTTTCAAGCAAATTTAACTGACTAGATTGCCAGCATAATCTGGGGATTATTTCCAACCATACTAGCACTATGTTATTAGTCTTTATGAATCACAATCTATGGTATTTAACAAACTGAACCATTTGCAACCTCCAATTCCCTTCCATTGGATAATACACTTTTCCTTGGAAAAACTAAGATTCAGGCTATATGGACGATATTATGCCCTCTCTATGCCTACTCTGTTTAAGAGTTTATCCAGTTTAAGAGTTAGGCAAAATATATGTCAGTCTTAAACCAAGAATGGTCTAACATCCATCTGAGGATAATTTACCTGGATGACTGATCAAATGAGGAAGGAGTGGGATTAATAATTCTGATCAGGGATACCTTTTTTTCTTTTTAAACAAATATTAAGAACTTTCTAGAACTAAAATCTAAAGATATATTCTCTGTTTCTGTGGACAAAGAAGGGGTGCATCTAGCAAAATGCCTGATAATTTCTGATAGGCCTTATTTGGTGGTCTATCAATTGTCCTAACCATGTTATACATCCTTTTGCTTCATTATCCATTTTAGAAATAACAAAAATTAATTTGTAGTTGTTCATAATGTCAATTTGCATCACATCTCCTGTGGTAGAATTATTTGGCACAATCACTTCACTTAAGATGCTTTGATGCAAAGTAAACAACCATGAACAACGCTCTAAATAAACAAGTTTAATATTCATCAATACACACTTATGGTAGTATAGTGAACATTTTCGTATTAAAGTTAAAGTAATAGGTTTACCGGAACCAGCTTTAAATTTCTTGTGAGTGCCTTTGTAAAATCATCAAGTCACTATCTTTCAAATTAATAGAAAATGAATTGCTGTTTTTAAACTCCTGCCATTTGGTCCAAGATGATAAATACTGTTTCAAGGTTCTGATGGCCACTGAATTTTGTAAAGCTGCCATTACAATATATTGGGAAGAATGGATCCCAAAGATCCATTTTTTTTTGCATTTTCTAGTAGTTCCCAAAATGTATTTAACTGCAATCAAGAGGCAGATTTACTAAAAATCGAATTTGATGGTTAATAAACCTTTGAATTCGAATTTCGAAATTTAATGAAAAAAAAAATCAATCGATCGATTAAATCGTTGGGAACGAACTTTTTGAACTATTTTAACCCTTCGATAGAATTTTTTTTATTCGATCTGAAAAAGCTTTAAAACACCTATGGGAGCTTCCCGTAGGGTTTTAAAGCAATTCGGTAGGTCCAACTTGGAGAACTGGCCTATCAAATAATAAAAAAAAAAAAAACAATTAAATTCGAATTATTCAAATTATTCGAATCTGTCGAATTTTGAAATTCGATGGTCGAAGTTACCTCATTTGCATATTCAAAATACGAATTCAATTTTTTTTAAAAATTTAGATCGAATTTCGAATCCTTCATGGGAATTTAGTAAATCTGCCCCCAAGTGTACTGCACCTTCCCGACCTGTCTATAACCCCGACACCTCCATGCCACCCTCCCATGACCAACCAAAGGGGGTTATTTGCCCCTGTTTGTGCCAGTGGCAGAAGCTCAATGATCACCTGGCAGAGTCGCAGGCAGTGCAGCTGCCCTACCAGCTATTTGATGCAGGCTTCTTCCAGCAGTTCATGGACATTGCTCCTAATTAGCAGATCCCCAGCCACAATTACTTTGCTAGCACAATTTTTACCCTCCACTAATAGGTGGTGAAAAATGTGTCCCTATCATTCAGTCACACTGTTGGTTCTCTGCACCACTGACACATGGATCAGCAGGCATGGCGGTATTTCTCCTTTACTTCCCCTTGGGACTCTAAACTAAATGCCTGTTGGGGTACAAGAAGGGATATATCTATGAGGCTGGATGGCCACCCCATTGGCTGAGGTAACCAGTAGATTGCTTCTGCTACAACCTCCTCATCCTTTTACTGCACTGGTGGATTCCTCATCAGCTCCAAGCAGCTAATGTGGCCTATGAAAATCTGTTGACTGCCCTCACCAAGGCTGTATGATCCTTGTGCCATATATTTGCTCACCTTGTGGTGCAGCAAATCTACCTTGGCTTGTGTGACATGCTGCAGAAAGCATATAGAACATGCAGCCATTTCCACAGGTCCCCTGCCACTTTGTAGACAAGATACAAGATTCCTTTATTTGTCAATACAGACTATATACAGTAGTTATACAATGTATTGAAATCACGTTTCACTCAGGCCCCCTCACCATAGTAACTTTGCATTAAGATAGAGAAGGAGCATTTGTGGATGCACATAGGGTGGTAGGTGCAGGTAACAGACAGATTTTATAATGTTAACTTGTTAAGCACTCTAATTGCTTGTGGAAAGAAGCTTTTGCTGTGTCTAGCAGTTCTAGTTTGAATGCTGCAGAACCTCCTTCCAGATGGCAAGAAAGTGAACAGAGAATGAGATGGGTGAGAATAGTCTTTTGCTATAATATTTGCCCGGCGCATCATGTATTTCTGGTGGATTTGGGAGATGAGTGGGAGTGGTTCTCCTTTCTGCAGTTTTCACAATCCGTTGAAGGGATTTTTGTTCTTCAACTGTGCAGTTTGCAAACCATATTGTGATGTAGCTGCAGAGGACACTCTCGATGGTGCCTTGATAAAATGTTTTGAGAATGGTAGGGGAAAGACTGGCTTTCTTTATCTTCTGTACAAAATGAAGGCGTTGTTGAGCTTTCTTTGTGATAGAGTTGATGTTCAGGGCCCAGGAAAGGTTGTTTGCCATATGCACTCCTAAGAACTTTACATTGTTAACTATTTCAACTGGGGAGCCATCGATGAGTAGTGGTAGTGTAGACACAGATGTATCAGCAAAACCTCCTCAAAACTATAAGCAGGATAGTCTGACATCATTGGGAGGAAAGCTCTTCTAAAAGGTTATTAAAGGGATAAGATACTTAATTGCAAATAATAATTCTGTGAGTTTCTGCCAGCCTGGTTTTCTGCATAATTTCTTGTAGGAGACTAATTTAATGCTATTTTATGACAAGGTGAGCAGGGACCTTGATTCTGGGATGACAGTAGGTGTGATCTACCTAGACTTTGCTAAAGCATTTGATACAGTGCCCCACAGAAGGTTACTGACTAAAAGATAGTTTAAAAAGAGTGGTGGTAAATGGAACATTTTCTTGGACCTTTGTTGTTAGTGGAGTACTGTAGGGTTATGTATAGTAATTTTCTCTGGAAAAAAGATGCTTGCAAAGTGACATGATTACACTTGCAAGTAAATTATAAAACAGAACTATGTATCCACGAAGATATGGTGTGTGTTTGAATGCTGGGTTTTCATCTGGAGGCGTTGAACTTGATGAACTTTTCTTTTTTAAACCCAATTTACTGTAACTAACCTACCACCAGTTCATGCTGTACCCACACACTGGAACTGTACCCACACACTGGAACTCCATCTGCACAAGGTAGAGCAGGTTGTAGAGCAGTGTGTAAGGAATTATCCCTCTGCTGGGTTTGAACCTGGGACCTCTTGTATTCTAGCCTGTTCCCTTAACTCCCTTCTATTCTGGCAGGTTATAGGCAAGGTTTCACTCTGTATTGAGGTCCCTATGGTTAGCCCTGGTGCTGCTGATTAATTCAGCTGCTCTGCACTAACTAGCAGGTGCAGCCTATTACCTAGTTAACCCCCAGCAGAGGGCCCTTATTTGAAGCTTGAGCAGACCTCCCCCCATTGCCAGTTCATAGTTCTACATTCTGCTGGTCAACCAGTTCTATGCTCCTAGTGTCAGTCTGACTCTGTTCTTGGACATCTACCCTGCTGTTATGTCTGGTCCTTGTTCCTGTTTTCTGTTTTTGGACTTTGTTTTACCTTGATCTCCTGAGCCAGTAAGTTGCTTTATTTTCTGTTTGCCAATAAACTTTCTGTGAGCATCAATCCAGTCTACTCCCTCTAATTACACTTTAAATATTAACCCAGTGGCCCTTCTGGTTGTTCCTGTGTGGGATTTGGGCCACTGACCGTGACACAGTGATGGACAATTAGCAATGCATTGTTAGTCTGCTGCCACAGGTACACAGGGGGCAAAGATGTACTACTTCAGCAGATAGGAGTGGTGGCAGATAAGCAACTTTGTAAATTACTTGCCTCTTTGAGCTGAACATATGCTTTGTTAGCAGGGACAAGGCAGAGAGGAGGCAGCCCAAGGAGGAGGATGAGAGAAAGGTCAGGTTTGGTCTTCATGCAGAAGAGGGAAAAAAATCAGGATGAGGAGGATGAAGGTGAGAAGACTAGGTACATATGTACCATCTACACTGATGACCCCATAGATTCCTGGGTATTGATCAGTGTCCAGAACTGGCAAGGTATGCTCTGATGCATGGTACTCTTTTGTCTCAGCTTTTCCCTTGTCAAGTGCCCATTCATGACATCAGAGAGCAGCCTAATTTTCTCAATGATACATCATTGTTTCACAGTACTTCCTTATGCACCTTTTTACTGCTCTTATTGACTCACACCGGTTTTGGCTACTCCCACTTCAGTTAATATTGTAGCTGTATCTTTTGCCAGTGTTTTCTTGGTGTACTTTGTTACTTAAAGGAGAACTAAACAATGAATACGGCTAAAACTGCCATGTTTTATACACTGAACTTATTGCACCAGCTTAGAATTTCAGCTTGTCAATAGCAGCAATTATCCAGGACTTCAAACTTGTCACAGGGGGGTCACCATCTTGGGAAAGTGTCTATAACACATGCTCAGTGGGCTCTGAGCAGCTTTTGAGAAGCTAAGCTTAGGGGTCATCACAAATTATCCAGCAGAAAATGAGGTTTGTCTGTAATATAAGCTGATGCTACAGGCCTGATTATTAAATTCTGATTCTAACTGCACTGGTTTCTATGCTGCCATGCAGTAATTATCTGTATTAAATACTAATCAGTCTTATATTGTGACATTTATATTCTATGTGCAATTTATATTGTGAGTCAGTCCCTAAGCTCAGACAGCAGCACAGAGCATGTGCAGTTAATCAGCAGAAAAGAAGATGGGGAGCTACTGGGGTTTCTTTGGAGGCACAGATCTTTACTGTGGTTGCCTTGGGCTGGTACAGAAACCCAAAACATAATGTACAATGTATCTAACCTAATTCTTAAATTTAATTGACCTTTAAGAGTCCCAGCTTTAGAGACAGCTGTTCTAAAATGGAGTGGAATACCTGCCATGCTTCAATACATTTTGGGGACATTTTAGATTTTGCTATTTTCTTGGTGAAGCAAAACTTAATTAAAGGAAAACTATACCCCCAAAATGAATACTTGAGCAACAGGTAGTTTATATCCTATTAAGTGGCATATTAAATAATCTTACTAAACTGAAATATAAGTTTAAGAAAATATTGCTGTTTTACATCTCTTGCCTTGTACCACCATTTTGTGATTGTCTGTGTGCTGCCTCAGAGATCACCTGACCAGAAATATTTCAACTCTAACTGTAACAGGAAGAAGTGTGGAAGCAGGAGACAGAACTCTGTCTGTTTATTGGCTCATGTGACCTAACTTTATAGTTTGTTTGGTATGTTTATGTGCACTGTTGAATCCTAGGATCCCAGGAGGCTGTCCTTATTTTTGAAAATGACTATTTTCTATTTAGGATGACCCAATGGTACATGCTACTAAAGTATATTATTATGAAAATGGTTTATTTACATGAAGTAGGGTTTTACATATGAGCTGTTTTATGCAATATCTTTTTATAGATGCCTACATTGTCTGTGGGGGGGGTATAGTTTTCATTTAACACAGTAATACTTAAGTCAATTTGATTAGGGCAGGTACATGTAGGTCATATATTTGTCTCCATTAGTGATGCTTGAAGTGATCACTTGTTATGAAAAATGTCCAAGGAAGCAAAATACAGACAAAAGAGATCCTCTACTGTTCTAGACATGAGCCCACCCTAAAACAAATGTGGAATGATGCTCAAATGGTTAAAAAATATATATATTATACAGTTACAACTTTTAAACACAATCCCACTTTAAAATATGAAAAATCAAAAACAATCAATCTTATTAGTAGATTATATTATACTAAAATTGTATACCACAGAATTCCCAAAGGTATTTGTCACTATACTATGACTTTGAATGACTGCATTCATTAAATGAAAAGGTCCCCAATGTTTTCATTACTGCATTTTTCATTTGGCCACAGGGGAATGAGGGACATATTTAGGTATAAAAACAAGCAGATTCATTCATTAACTACAATGCTCCTGCAATATTTACAACAGAACAGGCAAGTACAACACTTTTATTCTAATTACTAGAGGCTGATTCACAGGCACAATGTGTTTTTAACTTTGTGCTTAGCACAAAATACACATTTTTCTTATTATTTTAAACAACTTTGACCAATCTCCCATCCACAATTTTACCTTATTTGTCCATAAAATCTTTTTAAAAATTTGGTGCAGGAAAACTTTTTTTTTTTGAGATTTTACTCCTGAAAACCACTTTTTTTTTTTTTTTCCTGATTATTTTACAAAGCCAGCACAGGTCATGATATCTTCCAACTGTAAAAGGGACATAATTGGCCAGTTTGGAAAGGAGTATTTTCGGGGTATAATAAATATCGAAAAATGTTTGTTTTCCCCTTTAAAACTCCGACCAGAAAAAAATGGACTTTAGTTAATAATCCCCTTAGTGCAATCACTAATATACTGGGCAGATACTGTCACATTATTACAGGTCCAGTGGCAGATGATCACAAAAATTGTATGTATTAAGATTTGTATTTATATAGTGACACTGTAGAAAAATAAATTAATAGATAAGACAGTGGTCAATGAAACAATGCAAAAGACTATGTGCTAAGGGTGATGGCTGTAAATTGTGTTTTGCATTTTCACAGCAAATGTTTTACCACCAGAGATTCAAATAGATACCAATAAAAAAAAAACAAATACATTTTTGGATGTTTTGTTGCCAGGGCTGAAAGAGTTTAAGGGAAAAATGTCATAACATTCTCAAAGAAAAATGGGCACAAACAAAACTAAAGTTTCCATTTCACAATGTAATATTCTCCATTCGACTCTTATTGCATTTTAATTGTGCATTGCTTGAAGGTGGTGTAATCTTTGGAGCAAACATAACTTTTTTTCAAAGAAGTTTTACTTGCATTTCACACTGGCCCAAACTCTAAAATCTGCAATCTTTTTTTCTACTGTTGGAAGTCACTAACAGTTTCCCGGTTCACAAAAGCTATATTCAATTTTCACACAGGGTTGGATTCGGTTGTGTGAGGCCCACTAAGTCTGCTACCCTAGCAGCTTCCACACCCCCTCTAAGGCCCCTGCTCATCCTCCCCAGCCCCTTTCCCCATGCACTGTCCTTATGCTTACTTTTGCTGCAGTTGGGGAAGGTAGGACAGCGGGAAACAAAAGGGGAGGGCAATCGGAGATCTGGTCAGAAGGACTCACTACAGAGGAATCAAGCCCTGAAGCTGCATGGGGGCCCAAGAGGTATAGGGGCCCCATAATTTTAACATATATTGTTTAAAAAGGACAACCTCCATTTATGTTGGGGGGCCCTAAAATTAATATACTGTGGGGCCCAGTAACATCTAGTTACGTCACTGTCTTTTTCGCCTGGTGTCCTGCAGGCCCAGTCCAACCCTGTTTGCACAAAAGAAATACGTTTTTTTTTCATATTCCAAATGTTTTTCCTGTTACTGAATTTTTGTTAATTCTCCTATTTGTTTTAAAAGAAGAGGTCTCCACCCCCTTGTAATTTTTGTTTCTGTGTCTGTGCATGCTTCTTTTGCACAGTTATGTCAAATAGGTAATAGGTTCTTTTTTAATACTACTGTCTGTGTGCATTTCCATTGTATAGCATTTCTTCTGAATAAAGTAGTAATATTGTAAGAATCAATAGACAAACATGTGTGTTCTCTCTCTCCCTCCTCCTAGTGAATCTGGTTTATATATCTGATGGAAGTGAGACAGAAAGACTTCACATATTCAGCAGGTGCCACAAATCATAGGAAGACTCCATATTGTTTATATTTATAGTGGTTAATGTGCGTAAAATACCATGGCGATTAATGTGCAACTTAAAGCTGCTGGATTTCTTTGTTTGCTCATAATTGGTATTCCTGCCAATATTTCCCTTATCCTGAGATTTGCTCACATTGGTCTCTTAGAGAAAAAGCTGTTACCAGCCAACATAATAAGGATGTCACTTTCATTCGCTAATCTCTTTGTTCTTATTTCTCGTATTGTACCACAAGCCTTATTCTCAATTGGGCTAAAGCATTTACTTAATGATCAACAGTGCAAATTAGTTATATATATTTTCAGAGTAAGCAGAGCCATGTCCATTTGTATAACCAGTTTCCTTAGCTGTCACCAGTGTATAATTATTGCTCCAGCAACAGGAAAATGGAAATATCTCAAACAAATGGTCAGTCGTTATGTACTAATAATAATTTCCTTATTTTTGGCTATGAATATGGCTATTTACCCCAATCCAATTTTGTTTGGACGAGCAACAACCAATGAAACACTGTCACCATACACACTGCACTTAGTATATTGTGATATTGATTATATGAATTATCCAACTTACCTAATAAATGGTTTAGTATCCGTAGTACGAGAGATCATATTTGTTGGACTGATGACTTTCTCTAGCATATACATGGTGTATGTTCTGTTCCGCCATGGGAAATCAATGAAAGGCAAACGCAGTTCTGACAAGGGTCAACGTAAGACAATTGAATACAAGGCATCAAGAGCTGTCATCTTGTTGGTTACAATGTACATGGCCTTGTTTGGCATGGATAACTCAATGTGGATCTACACGTTAACCATGACCAATGTTGATCCAGATGTAAGTGATACTAGAGTGTTCCTTGCTGCATCCTTTGCTGTTTTGAGTCCTATTCATATCTTTGCAACAACTCCTAAATTACACTTTTTCTTTCAAAGTCCATGCAAAATAAGACCTATTGACATAAAGACTATTATTACAAATGAAAGCAGAAATACTGTACAAAATTCACATAATGAAGTATAAAATCATCACCTGATATAAATTTTGCTTTTAGACACACTGTGTTAAGACAATTAAAAATGTGTGTCCTATCCAGTAGTCCCCAACCATGTTGATTACCAACCCCTTGGATAGTTCTACAATGGCCTTAAGGTAGATGCTTATTTTTGAATTCCTGGCATGGAGGCAAGTTGTTTGCGGGGGAAAAAACACATGTTCAGCCAAACAGAGCCTCGGACACTTCTAAACAACATAGGGGCTACCAATTGTCAATCACTGCCAATAATTGGCACCCCAGGGACTTTTTCATGCTTGTGTGGCTCTCCAACTTTTTTTTTAATTTGACTGTGGCTTGTGGGTAGCAAAGGTTTGGGATCCCTGCAGTCCAATGTAGCTTTGAAAATTATAATTATAGCATGTATATAAAATAGCAATGGCTAGCCATGCTTTAAAGATATGGAAAGATCTTTCAATTGTTCTTGTTTATAGAGCTTAATGTATATCCTAAGCAGTAAGGACAGAACGCCTTAGCACCTTGATCCCAGGGGTGCGCACCTGAACAACTTACATGTTAGAGGGCAAGACTCAGCTGTTTTTCTACACCTAAAAGACAAGGGACACTCTTTTGAAGATGGCAATGTCCTAATTTTGGATAAAAGACGGCTGGTTTGAAAGAGTTGTGAAGCAGGCAATTCATGTTAAGGTAGAGAAACCATCCCTGAACAGAGGTGGGGGCCTTCAACACCACCTGTCTGCTACATACAACGCTATTCTAACATCTGTTCCCTGGCGGTTTCAGAACACTTCACACATCCATTCATGCAACTCTCACAAGTAACACCTGTTTTCTAGGAGTTGCATGACACACTCGTAATCCTATCACTGTAACTGCACAGAATCAACACCACTGTAAATTTCAGATGTCACCTCTCTGAAGAGTTACAATGTGCCGTTGTGACTGGATTTTTGGAAGAGTCTATATGCTGAGAACTCCCCTACACCAGTGAGTTGAACTGAAGAAGCTGTTTGGATGAGCAGTGAAACGTTTTCATTAAAATTTCTCAGCAAGTCCAGTTGCTTTGAGTTATTTTTGATAAAAAATACCATGACCTGGATGAATGAGAATCTTCATAGTCATATTACATGTTAGAGATGTCTACATTCCTCTCCCAGCCTGCCTTTCACAAATACAGTGCATGACAGGCAGCACTGTAGTCATTAGGATACACAGGTCTTTGTTCTATATTTTGGAAAGCAAAGACTTTGGGGTATATTTATCAAAGAGTGAAGTTCTGCCACTATAGTGAAAATTCCACCACTCTCCATTAATTTATATGGGATTTTTAATGGTGTATTTATCAAAGGGTGAAATTTCACTTTCACCCATTTATAAATACGCTTTTCCCTCTAGTGGCGGAACTTCAATCTTTGATAAATTTACCCCCAGGTCTCTCCTGGGCACTAATAGTAGGTGATTTTCAAAGTGCAAATCATTGTAGTTTGCCCTTGTGAACTGCCTTCTTCCAATTAGTGGATTGATTTCACATTGCCATTACATTGCACTTAATATATTGTGATGTTGATGAATAATTTTACCCAATATGTCTTGTATCTGTAATACAAGAAAACATGTTTGTTGGATTAACAACTCTTCCTAGCATTTACATGTTGCATATATGTTTTCTCACTATGGAATATCATCAGAGATTGCACAGTACTGACAAGGGGCAATTAAGTACAAGGCTTTATGAGTTGTGATCTTACTGGGCTTAGCATTTAACATGCCCAATGTGAATCAAGATGTGAGTCATACTAGATTGTTCCTTGATGTTCTACTCATATTTTTATAAACCAAATCTACATTGCATTTTTTGTTAACTCCATGCAGAATAAATATTAGTAAAAAGTTATTGGTTTACTCAATACCAATCCACTTGAAAGAAGATACAGAATAAGACTCTACTGCACAATGGTGTTTATCATAAAGTGTATGGGAACAGATAAGTGTAATTCCACTTCATTGGTTTGTATGATTTACTAACTATGAATGCAGAAAGTAATGTTAGAGCCTAGCCCACTGAGTAGCACATTACATATAAAGCATATATTCTCATATAAAGCAATATTTTTCTATAAGATGCAGCTACATGCAAAAATAACAACTATATTGTGGAACCTGATAACCAATGCCTAAATTTAGATATCAACAGTTAAACGTGGCTATTAAGAAATGTAAGTTGTTTAAAAGTTAACTTTCTGCCCAGATACAAAAGTTATCCTTAGCATCATTAAGCAGTTTGCTGCAGTAATGCTTTGACCAATTAACTATAAGACAATGCTTTTGCTATGATATGCTAAATGATAAATATGTGTGTAACGGTCAACTTTCTGAATTGTTTCTGAGCTACTGAATGTTTCTGTATTCTGTGCTTGAATAAACTTCCTTCTCTGATTGAAACTTAGACAAGAGCATTGGCTGAAACATGGGGAAACACCCTCAGCAAGGTAAAGGACCCAACATTAATAACGTAGTTTATTTCAGTTGCCAACCCCTCCCTTCTGTGACAGAGAAAGGTGCTTACTTTGACAAATGGTTCATGCAGACAGGTTGGCATACAAAGAAAATAGGTTTGGTGCAAGGGACAGAAACATGGTAAAATAATCTAAGGTTTAAAATAGAAGTATAGAAGAAGTGAAGTGATGCTGGCACTATATAAATAAATTATAATAGTCACTAGCATTAGATATTTAGGTACCCTATATATAGTTGCAAATGAAGGTGGTCTGCCCTCCAAATATCTGTATTTCTCAAAGTGCTTTATTCCATAAGTTACACCAACATTTCAGCTCGCATTTAAAAAAAAAAAAAAAAAACTCCAAGTTGGAGCCAAAACCTTGGAGTAATTTATGGAATAAATAACTAAGAAATATGGATATTTAGGGGCAAACTTACAAAATTCACGCGAAGAGATCGAAGTTCGATTCGATCGAATTCCGATCGTGCAATTTTTTCGGAGGATCGAATATGCAAATTCGGCCACTTCGATCATTCGATCGAAGGATTTTAACATTAAAATGTATTCGACTGCCTACTTCGCCAGATTGAACCTACAGAATACCAATAGAAGCCTATGGGAATCCCCCCATAGGCTTCTTTTGCAAACACCTGCTTGAATACCATTCGTACGATCGAACGCCTCGGTATTCGATTGTAAAATTTCATAGAGAAATCGAATATCGAGGAAAAAGATAGCCTAAAACTATTCGATAAGAATTTGATAGTCGAATGCTTATCGAATTTCGAAGGGATTTTAGGTGAAAAATAGTAAATCTGCCCCTTAGAGTACGGACCACCTTCATTGTATGTAATAAATATTTTTGGTTCTAGGCATCCATTCCTTGTACCCATCTAGGGAGTGCAGCTTTAACAATATAATATATAATACACAAAGCTATGAATATCCTGTAAATTATAAATGGTTATGTCATCAGTGATAAATGGAGCTTAGTGATGTCATTTTTGTCACATGACTCACTTTGTATCATAATAAAGAAAGGAAAATGAAGGCTCCGCTCGCACACCCTGGCCTACAATGACGTATGCCTGGTGCATTGTGATAGGGTGATAGAGGGATTAGCACCTTCCCAATACAACAGGAACAAGAATCACTGGCACTCGAAGGCTGGTGCAAGTAGAGACAAGCCCTTGTGTCTTTATTAGCAGAAAGTGCAACGTTTCTGAATTGAAACCCCTTTGTCAAGCATAGTTTTTTTGTGAGAGAAAACACCCCTTACATTACGTAATAAATGTGCCATACAATGAACATACTTAATTCATCAATAAACAACATTTAATAAAAAGTGAAACAAATGCAAAAAGTCTTTTCATATGGCACAAATTCAATTTTTTCCTATTTTTTTTAATTACAAAATTACAATAACATATCATTAGTATCACAATATCACAATAAAAAGGGACCAAAAAACTACTACCATGTGCAGGGCCGGACTGGGAGGAAAAAGCAGCCCTGGCAAAAGTACATATCAAAGCAGCCCATGTATTCACGCACATGCAAAGCATGATATATATTTTCAACTCCAAGGTTAACTAGAGCTAGTGTTTATTAATACTGTAGATATTTTAAGAGCCTATTACCATACAATCCCCAGCAATAGTATACACCCTATGTGCTGGAACTGGCCCTTGCAACAAATATCTGATATTTGATGGATTAGAGACCCTGTACTTACATTATATTATAGTTTTCCTTTGTTTGTCCCCAGCTAGACCATGCACCCTGGCAGATAAGAGGACTTTAATTAACATGTGTATCACAGGGCCAAAGTGTGGCATACTTGAAGAGACTAGACTGTTTCATGCAATTAATGCTACATATCACAGTATTCCATATACAGGCTGGAGTGACTGTTTTGAGCATGGATCCTCCAACATACCTTTCATAAGTAGTGTGGCTAAATGTTTGATGACGTCCATTTTTGTGGCCACACCCCCTAATTACAAAGTATCTTATTTCACCTGTTAGCTGTTCTGGGCTCTCTGCCAAAAGCCAATTAAGTTATAAACTGTTTCTTTTTCTGGCTGTTCAGTGCAGACAAAAGACGGACTTTCCAGTACAAATGAGGGACTTCAGGTTGAGCTGTCAAAAGAGGGACTATCCCTCCAAAAAAAGGGACAGTTGGGAGGTATGGTATGGTCCATCCCACATTTGCACCCTAGACACGTGACTCTTCTGCCTACTCGTAGTTCTGGTCCTGATTGGTGTGCATCTGCAAGGATAACCCTTTAAATATCTTGTTATCTCGGCTTGACCAGTTTTCGGAACTAGTACAGTATGCCCTGGATATGCTGGCTTGCCCATCACCACCAATGTCCTGTAAGAGCAGCTATTCAGCAATGAGAGTGGGATGATAACTCAAAAGCATACACAGCTATCTACCGACAGCATAGATATGTTGACATACAGTAAAAAAAATTATGTATATAAGAGTGGATTTGCTCTCAAAGATGTATTTTTTTTCTCTGCAATGCTCCTCTCTAATCTGTTCTTATTTAGTCCTCTGCACAAGTTGTTGCTTTGCCTACTTCATGTGATATCTGTGGTGCTGTTGCATCTTGAATTGTTTTTTCTTAGGGGGCTCATTGTCCTAATGTCTTTCTTGAGTGGCTGTTTGTCTGACATCTGTAGGAACTATCTGGAAAACTGGATTAAGGTATAATGCAATGTTTTCCTGGTGTGGCATCTGTAGATGTACAATATAGTACAATATTGATAAAGAGGTAGGGTTGCCACCTGGCCGGTTTTTTACCGGCCTGACCGGTGTTTTTGATGGCTGATCCTAATGTTATTAATAGGCAAAAAAACTAAATATATAGGAAGGCCGGTATTGTTTTTAAAAAAAGGTGGCAACCCTATAAAGAGGTCATGTTTGGAAAAAATTGGCAACATAGGAGCCATTTTGTTCTATAAAGAGCAGTTATAGCAAAGTTGAAAGGAGCATTTTAAAAATGTAGGGCAATGTATTTGCCATTACAGAGCTAAAATGCATGGACAGCAATATAATGTTGTCTTCCTATTGACTCCAATGCAGTTAGCAACATTTTCCCAGTTTTGTGAAAATCCACACATTTATGGGTTTTACAAGCACCTATAGAGTTGAATCCCAACCTTGCCAGGCAGAAGCCTGTGTTGCAATTTAAGTATTTGCATGCCTGTAGATATTGGTCATAGGGAGTGGTGACCATTTCCTGCCTTACACTGTATAGTGCTGGGAAGGGAGGGGCTGCTTCCTCTATGTCCTCTGGATGGTGATCCTGCAGGGTGTGCTCAGGGGAGCCTAGGTGCAGAAAGGCCCAGAAAGCATGTGTCCAAGTCGGGGACCAGGCAACCCCGTGAATGAGGAATATAAAGTGGCAGGTAAGCTCCCAGTACTAGTACACTCTAGGAGTGTCAGAGAGTTAGGGTGAGCTAAAAAGAGCAGTTCTGAACTCCAACATAGGAGTGATAGTTTGGTGGTATCTCTCCCATGCCATATTGCCTGTAGTATAGGGATCCCAGAGGAGAGGGAATCAGGATAGAGGATTTCCCTGAGGTTGATCGAGAGACCACTACTGGAATATGTCGCTGAGGTATGCCTGTATAGTCTACATCTACCCTAGAAGTTCTGTGTGAGTGGGGTTGTCACTATATGCCTGCCAAATCTGTCCTAAGGGAGGGTCTGCATGTGAGAAACCGCATGTGATGTGACTGCACAGTTTTTCTCTGATGTGAGTAAACCTGGGGACATTATCTTCGGATTAACAAACCGTTTCTTGTTTGCATCATAAGAACCTCCTGGCGCCCAATCATTTTTTGTATGCACAGTATACTGAGGGTGGTAGTTGCACTACACCTTAAAGGGAACACTTCCACATGGTGAAGGCCCTGACCCTGTTGTGTAAGTCACAAGTAGCAAATGCTCTATACTGCTGGTGGGTATTTGCCTAAATACCACCAAATAGGTGCTACAGAAAGAATAAAAATCCTTGCATTTTACTAAAGCATAGAGACTATGGTTCCCTATGTGTTTGCCTTTGGGTCAAACCATCAAATCCTATTGGAAGATTTTATTATATTAAATAGATCGGCCACTTAACTCCGTAAGGTATTTGTCTCTACTCTCCATGGCTTTGAAGAAAAGGCTTTTTTATTAATTAAACAAAAAGGTCCCCAAAGTTTTAATTATTGCAGAATGACTTAGGTCATACATTAAGATATAAAAACATGCAGATTAATGTATTACAAGGCATCTGCTATATTTCCAGCAGAACAGGCAAGTGTGAGACGTTTATTCTGATTATTACAGGCTCACTTACTTAGCATGGACAAAACAGGCACAGGTCACTCACTATATGTCTTTCATTTTTTTACTTTGCCCATGCAAAGGGATTTAAGGGGATTTCACCTGGCCCCCACCCCTTGAGGCTTGCAGAGTCGATATAGAGCAGTATCACTCCTGAAATACAAAAGGGAGTTTTCACATGCACATACCTGGTGGGAGATTTGGCCTGAGTGCAGCTACAGGGAGTAGAGAAAAGATTGTCTCAAAGATCTCTGCTCCATGTAGATGCACTCAGGCCAAAGCTGTACCTGTCAGGAAGTTACAGGGAGCTGCTAATTGTAGTAGAGGAGGATACACCATGTGTGACTGTGGACAATTTGTAATCTATTTCTAATTTTCATTCTTTTTCTCTGTTGTAATGATTGGATATTAAATGGGAATCACACAGGTAGACAAAACTTGATTTCTCCAAGGCACTAGAGCGTCTTATTTAAAATTATTCTTATTTCAAAACTGCTACATATTTCATTCTCAAACTATGTAAAATCATATTCGATAATGTCCCAGTGGTTTAAAATCTTCAAATCCTCATTGGCATAACACAATATCAACATATCGTCAAACGTTTATAAAAAAAAACAAAAAAAAAAAAAACAAGAAATAGACAAGAACAGCACAATATTTAATCCCTTTGATGTAAAGTCTAAAGAGAGCTAATTCAAAAACGCTTCTATTGTAGTAGTCGTCTTACTTTGTGATAACCATCTCTTTTAATAGGGATGGTCACAAAGCCATTAGCTATAATTCACAAATACTATGCCAATTTTTTTCTGATATGGCGTATAATGTTCAGTGAACAAAGTCTTAAGCATTGTAAGAACCTAGACTCTTTTAATTGTTGAATGAAACATCTAGTATCTCTTAAACAACTGGGCAGACTATACACTAAATATTTTAAATGCAAGTCAACATACTGAGCCAATAGAAATGTAATGGAATAAACTGTGGTTATTATGGTTGATAAGGATGAACAGTTACTCTTTCAGTGGTGTAACTACTTTTGCACCAGGGTCCCAACCCCCTTGGGGCGCATCAGAGCCACAAATATGGTTCTGGCAGGCAGTTATATAAGGGGAGATTTTACAGCACACATGCCATCAACACTCCAGCAGGGCCCACCAGGGAGTAGTTACGCCATTGTACTCTTTTGTGGATTTTTGGCAATGCATGTTGAAAATGCAAGTATAAAAATTGTAATTACAACCAGTTGTTAATTCGAAAATTTTTAAAATGGCCTTTCATTTTTTTATGCTTCAATGTGAGTTAAACATCAATATACAGATCAGACAATATTTGATTCTTTATTGAGGAATAATCGCTATTATTGAGAACTACAACAGTGCCACCCCTTATCTGCAGGTTTCAACTAATAGAATTTTGGGTGTTTGGTAATTACTTTTCACCAAAGTTATGGGAGAGGTGCCAACCTCCCTTCTGAACACCGGCCTTAAAAACTTGGAGAGACTGGGGAATTGGAATTGTGACTACAGAAATATGAAGTTTTAAAACCATTGGTGACATTGTATGGTGTGATTTTACTGTATATACTTTGAGAAAGGTACATATAGTTGTTCCAAAATGTCAGTTTTGAAATAAAGATTATTTTATATAAGAAGCTCTTGTTCTCTGGAGATATCATGTTTTGTTTACCATTTCATGGGGAGCAGTTTTTTCACACTAATGGAGAGCATGTGATGTTGAAAGGACAAGGTAATAGTGCTGATAAAAACCCTGAACTTATCACACAAGAAGAACAAAAATGTTTCAAGGGCTAGGCACACTTAGGGACAAATTCACTAAAGCGTGAATCATCTAATGCTAGTGCTAATTCGCCACTGTGATGTAATTTCGCAACTTCGCTGATTTAAGTGTCCCTGTCGAAAATTTGCTAACGCAACTTCGCACCCTTACACCAGGCGAAGTTGTGCACTGACGAAGGGACATAACTACGCTAATTCACTAAGATGTCCATTTTACTGAACATTACTTCTTACGCTAGACTTTTCTTCGCAAGGTCAGACCTGGCAAAATTCAATACAATAGATAGGAGTTTAAAAAAAAAAACTTGACATTTTTTCTAAGTCCCAAAAAACGCTGGCGTCTTTTACTTTTTTTAGTGTGATAGTCTGAAAAATAGTGTCATTTTTTGGGGGTTCCTCCCTACATTTCCTAACATATGGCAACTCAAGTATACAGGGGACATATATTTAGGGCAATAGGACAACTTTATTTTATATATCAAAGGTTTCTTGTGGTTGTGTAGTGTAATGTAATGGCTGTAACTTCTATTATACTTTTAACTTTTCGCCATATGGCCTTGTTAGCATGTATGCGCTTTGCCTGATGAAGTAACATTAGTGCAACTTTGCTATTTTTCGCCTCCCTAAGCGCAAATTCGCATTTTAGTGAATTAGTGGCAGACTGACGAAAAATTCATGTGGAGAATTGCGCCAAAGGCGTCGCTAGCAAATTTCCGCAGTGAGCTTATCAGTTTAAAAGATTTTGGCCAGATACTAACACACTGTGGTTTATCAAACAAATCATTTGTACATATGTATACTGTTATTTATATAGTGCTACTTATGCAGAACAATATATTAAGGCTAATGCCACATGGGGGTAACTGAGCTGACATTAGCCCATGCCCCCTTAAATGTGTATTTGCTTTTTCCAATTATCTTCAAAGTAAATTTTAACATTCCCTTGATGAACTCCATGTCAGTACTTACCAGGATTGCCCTTTCCTCCTGCTTCTATATGAAATACCCTCACAAATCTTTAAAAGACCACTCCCAGCCTCCTACTGGCCTCTTTATTGGTCCTTCTGCTCCTGCTTTTGCTCCCACTGGAATAAGAAAAAATTACCCTTGGAAAAGCATTAGGTTTGCCCATAAGGTATCCCAGGGGCCGTGTTTTTTTATCCATGGGACCTTTTTCACATTAACGCAAATTGTGATTTCTTCTGTGTTTCAGCTCCTGAATCAGGTAAGGCAAATCTTGGTATTCCATCTCTGCCTGTGTTTTAGTTGCCTTCATGTACTGATGAGCCTTTGATGGTTATTGTTTATCCACCCCCAATCTATGTGTCTTCCAGGCCTGCCCAAAAGGCATGCGGTGGTAGTCATATGCAGTTGAAGCCACTTTGGATTGTACATTGGACACAGAAAAACTTGACTCATCTATCCCATTTATCCCACTTAGCACAGAATTTTGTGTCACAACATCCCATCCAATTAAAGAGTTCACCATTGAAAACAATGGTGCTTTGGTATTCTAATGAAAAGTTTAAATGCATTAAATGAGTTAAGATAACTTTAGATAACACAGTTTCTTCAATTAGCCCTGAGTCACGACGCATTTAACTCACCAACCCCAGTGGCTGCATCTGTATGTGGCCCCTACACCCCATTTTATTTTTACAGATGGGCGAGGGGGCAGTTACAGATGCAGCCACTGGGATTGGTGAGTTAAATGCGTCGTGACTCAGGACTAATTGAAGAAACTGTGTTATCTAAAGGCATCTTAACTCATTTAATGCATTTAACCTTTTCATTAGCATACCCAAGCACCATTGTTTTCAATGGTGAACTCTTTAATTGGATGGGATGCTGTGACACAATATTCTGTGATAAGTGGGATAAATGGGATAGATGAGTTAAGTTTTTCGGTGAAATATTGCAAAATTTGGCATCAAGGAACAAACATTAAATAATGTAGTCTAATGGTGCATGGCGTATTAGAGACCTCTGGTGGTCTAACCAAGGTAATGCAATGTAGACAAATGAAATTTCTCTATGACGCCATGCTATGTAAAAAAATATAAATTTATTAATGCATAAAAAGACAAATTACCCCACGAGCCTGACGAGTTTCGTGCTTCTCAGCACTTTTTCTTTGTTCCCAATGGAGAGGATTCAGTATATGTTTTTTTCAATGGAGGTAAGGCTAATGGATACCTGCCTCCCTCAACAGACTTTCTTAGGCAATGGCTGCAGACTTGGCCTCTTCCAGGAGGTACTTATACAAATTATACAATCTGATTATGTGTAACCTCTGTTCTTGCTTTTGGTTACCTGCCTTGCAAATACCAAGGAGGGAATGTAATTAAATTCGCAAAGAGCAAAAAAGTGCACATCAATAAGATTAAAAATCCACATCTCGCAATGTAATATTGTTCCTTAAACTGTTATTGCATTGCAAATTTTAATTGCGCATTGCGACTTTTAATTGCGCACCCTTAAGAAGTGCTTGAAGGTGTCGTAATCTTTAGGAGCAAACATAACGACTTTTTCAGTAAGAAGTTTTATTACATTGACTGCGCATTGGCGCAAGCTGTAAAATTCGCAAACGGTTTCGCAAAAGCTATATTAAATTCGCGCAGGGCAAAAATTGTTCGCACAGAGGCATAACTTTTCACATTGCGAATAGTTTTTGCTTTACCGACTTATATTACATTCCCCTGAAGATGTGCATAATCAGGTGATTCCTCTGGCTGGTTCGATCTCTCCCCCCTCAAGCTTAATGTGATCAGGTGATTACTCTGGTTGTCCTGCTTCCCCCCCCCAGTTGAGTGTGATCAGGTGATTTTTCTGGCTCTGCAGCTCCCAGTTGAGTGTGGGGGGGGTGATTCCTTTGGCTGTGCAGATATAGGAATTGGGATGTCCCACCCACTCACAGCAGCCCAGTATACTTCACTTAGTTTTGGTGAGTATAGCTGTTCACAGTAAGCCTGTGAGGCACATCTCTCCCAAGAGATATACTGCATTTATCTATAGTTACAAAGGTATCAAAATGCAGGTGTTAAGTATTCTGGGCTTTCTGTGAAAAACCTCTTTTTTAGATTTCAGAAACTTTTATTATGAACAATTGTATGAAAATGTATTCTGGGATCTCTGCCAAAAATCTTCTTATTTAATTATGTTAACTTAGTATTTGTTTCTGGCTTCAGTGCAGGAGATCAAAGAGAAGAGCTGTCAAAATAGATCTAGTAAGCAAACAAAGCTTAATCCAGTGCAATGGTACAGTGTATTTCACTATATAGGTCTTTGGAATTTGCCAATGTGGCCTTCCAGAAAGCACTAAGTGCCCTGCCAGAAGCATACATAATAAGCTTATTCTCCTATTATATAGAACACCCTGTTAAACACATGCTAGCACTATGCCCTGTATATGGGTACATTTATTTGTTATTCTAATATGCTATGGTATGTATATTCTTATTCTTATTGAGTTCTTGGGGTCTGCTGTGGGTTATAGTTCCTTTTTAGGTCTGTTTGAGACTTTTCTCTGCTGGAGAGAGCATAGCATCAATTGATTTACTTCACTGATAAGTGAGTATGATGGGTTTTTGTTGTACTAGGGAGATTCATATGGCATGGTGCCTCATTGGTCACTGGGAGTTTAAAGTGGTGTCCTAAAATCTTTGTAGACTTTCCTATATTTTGGGTTTCCACCTCACTTGTAGCATTCAATTTTTACAATTGTGGCCTCTCTTTATAGCAGTCATTGTTCTTGATAGAGCCTATTACTCACCCACTGAGAAAAGAGTAGCTTGCTTCCTAGAAAGTACTGACAGGGAGTTTGTCAAGACGAAGGGAAGGTCATTTTAATAATTACCATGATCTTCCCTTCCTGGACAAACTCCATGTCCGTATGGCCCATCCCTTTTCTTGTAGTTCTATAAGATTCTTACAAAGACACTGATAGGAGGTTGTAGTTGGTCTGGGAGATTTGGGAGGGTCCTTATGATGGGAGTAAGTGGTAAAGAGTATTCCAGTAAGTACTGACCTTGAGTTTTTCCAGGAAAATAAGATCATGGTAAGTACGAAACAATCTTCTCTTTATATGAATGAATAGAAACATTCTAAGATACATGTGTAAAGTTCTCTCTCTCCTCCTAGTGATACAGTACACTGGTGTGAGTTTGGCTTACCTGTTTATCTTATTGATGGACCGTGAGGCAGAAAGATTTAAAAAAACTCAAGTCATTTTTTAAACCAACAGATGTTATAAAGCTTAGGAGGACTGCAACTTGTCTATACTCACGGCAATTAATGTGACTAAAGTGTCATGGCAATAAATTTGCAACTTAAAGCTGCTGGATTTCTTTGTTTGTTCATAATTGGGATTCCTGCCAATATTTCACTTATCCTGCAATTTATGCACATTGGATTCTTATAGAAAAAGTTGTTACCAGCCAACATAATAAGGATGTC
The DNA here is from genome assembly GCA_024363595.1 of Xenopus borealis. Classification (NCBI taxonomy): domain Eukaryota; kingdom Metazoa; phylum Chordata; class Amphibia; order Anura; family Pipidae; genus Xenopus; species Xenopus borealis. The sequence continues at coordinate 41,914,806 of CM044434.1, read as the reverse complement.
ACTTTCATTTGCTAATCTCCTTGTTCTGATCTCTCGTGTAATACCACAAGCCTTATTCTCCATTGGGCTTAAGAATTTACTCAACGACCAACAGTGCAAATTAGATGTATTTATTTTCAGAGTAAGCAGAGCCATGGTTATTTGTATAACCAATTTTCTAAGCTGTCATCAGTGTATAATTATTGCTCCAGCCACAGGAAAATGGAAATACCTCAAACAAATGGTCACTCGTTATGTACTAATAATAATTTCTTTAATTGTGGCTATGAATATGGCTATTTACCCCAATCCAATTTTGTTTGGACGGGCAATAACCAATGAAACATCACCTTACACATTGCACTTAGTATATTGTGATGTTGATTTTATGAATTATGCAACATACTTAATAAATGGTTTGGTATCTGCTATACGAGAGATTATATTTGTTGGACTGATGGCTCTTTCCAGCATGTACATGGTTTATGTTCTCTTCCACCATGGCAAATCAATGAAAGGCAAGCGCAGTTCTGACAAGGGTCAACATAAGACAGTTGGATACAAGGCTTCACGAGCTGTAATTTTGTTGGTTACAATGTAAATGGCCTTGTTTGGTATGGATAACTCAATGTGGATCTACACCCTGACCATGACTAATGTGAATCCAGATGTGGGTGATGCTAGAGGATTCCTTGCTGCATCCATCTCTGTCCTGAGTCCTATTCATATCTTTGCAACCACTCCTAAATTAAACTTTTTCTTTCAAAGTCCATGCAAGAAGAAAACTATTGGTTTACATACTGCCATTACAAATGAAAGAAGTACTATACAGAACTCACATAGTAAAGTATAAAATCTACATTAAGATGGTGCTTATCAAAAATTATGATATGAGTAGAGATGAAAAGAACAAAATAATCATACATTTTAGTGGTTTCACAGCATTTAGAAGCTGATTTGTTGATTGAGGGTTTGCTTTAGTTGGCCTTGTTATATTCTTTTCTAAAGATTGTCATAAGCTTCACCAAAGATTTCACCAAATATTTCATGTCATAGCAAGTTAATATGGGTGCTTAAAAATAATTAATTGGTGAAAAAGAAAAAAGGAGAACTAAAACGTAACTAAAGAAGTAGCTTGAGATGTTGTACAGATGAAGCCACTTTTGTGCATTTGACACAGAAAAACTTAACTCATCTATCCCATTTATCCCACTTAGCACAGAATATTGTGTCACAGCATCCCATCCAATTAAAGAGTTCACCATTGAAAACAATGGTGCTTTGGTATGCTAATCAAAAGGTTAAATGCATTAAATGGGTTAAGATGACTTTAGATAACACAGTTTCTTCAATTAGTCCATGAGTCGCGACGCATTTAACTCACAAATCCAAGTGACTTCTGTACCAATCCAAGGCAAACACAGCTCTGCAGCAGTAAAGATGTGTGCCTCTAAAGATGCTTTTGTAGTGCCCCATCTTCTTTTTTGCTAATTCCCATGCTCTGTCCTGTAGCATAAGCTTATATGACAAACCTTCTCAATAGCTGCTCAAAGCACACTGAACATGTGCAGACACTACTAACAAAATCTAAGATGGGAAAAGCCTGTGACAACTTAGACGTCCTAATGAGATACTAAATCTGTACACTGGCTCAATAAGTTCAGTATATAAAATATATAATTTCTAGCCATTTTTAGGATTTAGTTCACCTTTAAGAAGTCTCCTAATATCCAATGAACATTCTATCCATAAGAAGCACCATATCAGGGGTTTTCAGGTCTTTTGGTAGTTACCATCCTCTGAAAGTCCTGACCTGCCAATGCACAAAAGGATTTATGGGCTTCCAGAATGTTATGGTAGTGGGAATATATAGCTTGTACCACCCTTCAAATAAAGCTTTAATAGTCTTGAGTTATTTTCAGTTAAATAGACTTTACATTTCAAATATATATGTAATATAAATATTCCGTGAATTTATTTGCCATGATTTTCTCACTTAATTCTCCTAGACCCAACATTTATTTTCTACCCTACACTTCAGCAGTTGCTCCTGTCCCTTCATGAATGACTCCTTTAAAGGAACAGTTCAGTGTAAATATAAAAACTAGATAAATAGGCTGCACAAAATTAAACATTTTGTGTTTGCCAAACATGTAATATATAAAGGCTGGAGCGACTGGATGTCTAACATAAGGGCCAGAACACTCCTGCTTTTCAGCTCTCTAACTCTGAGTTAGTCAGCGACTTGAAGGGGGCCACATGGGACATAACTGTTCAGTGAGTTTGCAATTGATCCTTAGCAATCAGCTAAGATTCAAAAGCAACAGTTATGTCCCATGTGCCCCCCTCAAGTCACTGATTAGTTACTGCCTGGTAACCAATCACTGGAAACTAAGAGAACTGAAAAGCAGGAAGTAGTGTTCTGACTATTTTGTTAGATATCCAGTCACTCCAGTCTTTATACATTACATTTTTTTCTAACTAACTATATTGGAAACATTTCTCATTTTTACACAACCTATCTATTTGCCCAGTTTTTATTTTTACACTGAACAATTCCTGTATAATCCTCTATAATATGAGAGAATTGTTTTGCTGTTAGAATGGATTTATTCTAGTTTATGCTGTCCTATTTTTACCAAAAAAAATCAATTTAGTAGAAAATAAAGAATAAGTCTGAATAGAATACCATGGGAAATGGCATTGCTGTATGTCTTTTATAAATAAAAGCTTTTGTTTTTGAATGCAAAATCCCTTTAGAACAGTTTATCTTTTAAAACGGATACAGCACATGGGGCCATGTGTCTCTAGTTTTGTAATATTTTTTAATAAATTAGCCCAAGATACATCTTTTTAAAGTATATTCCTTGTAGAATGCACTGGCACATTTTTGTCTCATTCACTGATCTGTATGTTTGGCAAAGGGGTTGCTACCCTGAAACGTTTCACTCACAAATAAAAACGGCTTGTTCCTGCTTGCATTTGTACTTTATGTTCATAGTATCACTCACCAAAAGTCCTGACTGTGTGTTTATTTAATGGAATGGAGTTACCTCCAGGCCAAACAGGTGTGTTTTGGGATATCCAGTTGATCTGCACAAGTCAACCTCAAGTTAGTATATAAAACTCAGCATATAATACACTGAATTTGAGAAATTACCCCCCCCTCCAGAAAAAGAAAGTCCTTGCTATTCTATTTTATACCTAAAAGAACCTTATACTGAATAGGTTGTGAACATCGCCCTTAAATGGGGTGCTCACGACACAGGCAAGTTAAGAAACTTGATAGAGCCCTGCAGACTACCAGGGATGAAATTCATATTTTTAAATCAGAATTTCTGTCTTTTCTAGTGAAGAGAACATAACTGTGTTTTTTCCATTAGTGATGTGTTTCCCCCTTGACCCACTCCAAAGCTAAATATATAAGTGAGAATTTAAAGGGTAAGCATGGTTATGATTGCCACCTTTTGGGCCAAAACTTACCTGCAAGTGTTCCGGGAGGCTGGAAATTACATTGCAGGGTGCTGGATGGAGAGCTACCTGCTATGAAGAGCAGACCTGACAAAAACATTTTGCTAAAATTACTGTTACATTGCTGGCAAATTAATAATACCCGATTTTAGCAGATAAAATACAATTCTAGTTTAAAGGAGACTTGTCACCCAGACATAAAAATCTGAAACCAAAATTATTTTTTAATAAAAAAATCTGTAAATTTATTTAAAAATCTCAGCTGGAAGATTTTTGTGAAGGCCGAATCTGACTTGTCTCCCTTCACCCAAAATTAGCAAAAGGCATTGAAGTTTATGAGCATAACATTTTTTGTTGCAGATTTGACTCATCAAATATCTTCTTTTCACTCATCGGAGTCTATGGGCATCATTTTGCAGCGATACTTTGTGAAAAATTTTGCTCATCACTACTGAAAATCATATATTGCCTTCCCTGCTGCTATACCTTCGGCATAGAGGTGGGACAGACAATTACTTTCACTTTCCATTCAGCACTTCCTAGATGTCACTGCACTCAGGTGAAAACCGGCAATCTGTATACTCGGGCAAATGCCAGAAGGGCCGTTCCATTTACTTTTTAAATGGCTGCTTCTGTTTTCTGGCTTCTGGGCAGAGTATACTGTCCTCAGACTCTGTTTCTCCCTTCACATCCACTGAGCTGCCTTACATTCCTCCCTCCTCCTGTGATAAGTTAGGGAAAGGCATCGTCCCTCTGATTGGCCAGCAGGCAGGTTGAAAGGCATCAGGGTTCCAGTCCTGTTTCTGTGAAACACGAAGCTCTGTGTGTCTGTGTGTGTGTCTGTGTGTGTTTGTCTCTGTGTGTCTCTGTCTGTGTCCCTGTTTGTTTGTGTGCCTCTGTGTGTGTGTGTATCTTTGTGTGTGTTTGTCTGTGTGTATGTGTCCCTGTTTGTTTGTTTGTGTATGTGTGTCTCTGTGTGTGGTTGGGGAAGATGGTAGGAAGTTTTACTTTAACAAGAGACGATGCCTAACAGTGTGGTATTGCATTCATCAACTGACAAATTAGAAATTATCTCAAAGATCATGTGATAATGTGTATGTTCTACAATGCTGGTCAAGTGGTGGGGAAACACTTTGTTATGAAAGGCACAATCATTTGTTCCAAGCAAATATACAGCTGAGTCACCTGATGGCACATTTAGGAAAAGCTAAAAACAAATTCATGTTGTTTAAAATGTTGTGTGAAAGACAAAAGTTAGAAACTGTCTAATTGTCCAAAGACCAATTCATAGGTGTGGAGATTTATGAATATGGCAGGAAATCTGATAAATCTTCACTATAACTCATTGAACTCTGGGTCAAACTATCAGATCCTACTAGTAGACAGGGCAGACGATGAACATTCATAACATGTACAGACTGGGACTGTACACATTAAATCACTACAAGCAATAGGGATGTAGAAAACATCTGCAAAAGTATACGTAATACAAAATAATATATTAAATTGATAGGGGACGCAATTCCTTAAATTAAGGCAGGGATCCCCAACCTTTTGAGGCCGTGAGCAAAATTTAGATGAAAAGGGAGTTGGGGAGCAACGCTAGCATGAAAAATGTTCTTGGGGTGCCAAATAAGTGTTGTGATTGGACATTTGGTAGCCCCTATGTGGATTGGCAACCTGTATTGACGCTCTTTTTAGCAGTGCACCTGGTCCTTATACAACCAAAACCTTCCTCAAAGCCTGGAATTCAAAAATAAGCTCCTGCTTTGAGGCCACTGGGAGCAACATCCAAGGGGTTGGAGAGCAACATGTTGCTCACAAGCTACTGGTTGGGGATCACTGCCTTAAGGTATTTGTCACAAACATTCATGGCTTTGAAGAGAAGACAACATTGTTAAAAGAAAAAGGTCCCTAAAGTTTCAATTATTGCAGGATGACTTAGCGCACACGGACACGAGGGACATACAGTATTAATGTATAAAATCCTGCAGCTTCTTTGACTAACTACAAGGCTTCTGCTATTTTCATAGCGGCAAGTATGGAATTTTTATTACATGCTCATTTGCTTATTGCGTTTGGGTGCAAAATATAGGCACAAACCGCTATATCTTTGTACTGAAGTCAATGTGAATCTTCATCGGTAAAGCATTTTTATTGCTTAATCTTGCTAAAATACCTTCTCCTGAATTTTCCCACTGTTATGTGTTCAAATATTTTAATAGCAGAGATTTACTTTGTATACAGATAGAGTCACTTGGATTTGTAAGTTAAATGCGTCGTGACTCAGGGCTAATTGACAACACTGTGTTATCTAAAGTTATCTTAACTCATTTAATGCATTTAACCTTTTCATTAGCATACCAAAGCTCCATTGTTTTCAATGGTGAACTCTTTAATTGGATGGGATGCTGTGACACAATATTCTGTGCTAAGTGGGATAAATGAGATAAATGAGTTAAGTCACGACACATTTAACTCACCATCCAAAGTGACTGCATCTGTACACTGAAAATACAAAGGTATTTCAGATGTTTTGTCACCATCACTTAAAGTGTTTTACCACAAGGTAAGCAACAAATTGCCCGTGTATCATCACAGGAATCATGTTTTGTGTTAATGTTTTTTGTTTTGCACAATATTTTCAAATGAGCTTCAAATTAAATTTGCATTCTTACGGAATGATAACTGTTAGTGGGGCATTTATTAAGACTCAAATTGTTCTCATTATTTTAAAAATGAAAAAACTCCCAACCATGATTTGGCTTAATGTGCAGGAAATGCAACAAAATTGTGCGACAATTCAAATTGATAGGATTGTTGCCACTTGTTTTTTAGACTTTTGAATAAAAATAAATGTCACAGCCCAAAACCCAAGAAAATCATGAAGGTAAAAAACATCTTCCAATTGTAATAGGGATCATCTTCCATTTACTTTTACATGACTTCAACGAGTTTTAGCTGGAGTAATGTCGAATTCAAATTTTTTGCAGCTTTGGAGTGTGATCTCAAGCTAGATACTAGGGTTTAATTCCCAGTGGCAGTTTCTTGTGACCCTGGACAAGTCACTTAAAGGGGTGGTTCACCTTCAAGTTAACTTTTAGTATATTGTAGAAGGGCCAATTCTAAGAAACTTTTCAATTGGTCTTCATTATTTATTTTTCATAGTTTTTTAATGATTTGCAATTTTCTTCAGTTTCTTTGCAGCTTTCAAATGGGGGTCACTGACACCATCTAAAAACAAATGCTCTGTAAGGCTACAAATGTATTGTTATTGCCACTTTTTATTACTTATCATTATATTCAGTCCCTCTCCTATTAATATTCTAGGGTCTTATTCAAATCAATGCAGGGTTGCTAGGGTAATTTGTACCCTAGAAACCAAATTGCTGACACTGCAAATTATAGAGTTGCTGAATAAAAAGCTAAATAACTCAAAAACCACAAACAATAAAAAATGAAAACCAATTGCAAATTGTCTCAGAATATCACTCTCTACATCATACTAAAAGTTATCTCAAAGGTGAACAACCCCTTTAAAGAGCAACTAAAGTCTAAAATAAAATAATTCTATAAATTCTGTATTTCGTAAACTAAACATGAACATTCTGAACTCAATGCAGCAACCTAGAGGTTAAGAAGCCTTATTAAACAAACAATATATGCTTTCAAATTTGGCCACAGGGGGTTGTCATATTTTTGCTTTGTTAGACCATCTTTACAAGACCAAGACCATGCACATGCCCAGTTTGCTCTGGGCTGCTGTTAGTAGGCAAAACAGTAAACTATTAAAACAGTAAAAGTTTACATAACATAGATAACAGCAAGGCTGATTAATAATCATAATATGCAGACTGCATTTCCTCAGCTCTTCATAGTCAGTGGCTCATAAATGAGAATCCCAGTTGATCTGTGTGAATCTGGCTGCAACTGGAGTTTATCCTCTTGTCTGATTCCTTTGTAATATAATGAATCCAACAATTGTGTTATTATCTTTGTATATAACATAATAGCAAGATGGCTGACATAGTGCTAGGAATCTATTTTCCTTTTGGCCAGTTCTCTTGCATCTATAAGTATTTATTCAACTTCTGTAGAAAAATGGAAAACTAGGAGGATCTAAAATATTAATACTGGAAGGGATTTCATAAATCATTCTTGTGCAGAGTTCAGTTTCCAATCTTTGTTACCTTCCATTAATGTATATCAGTGGAAATGGGAGAATACAGTGTAAAGCCTGACATCCTGACCCAAAGACAATGCTTGATAGGAAACTGCAGTCTTACTATATAGCCATAAAAAAAGGACTCCTCAATTGACTTTCACATTCAGCTATGCCATTGAACCCCATTATTACATACCTCAATGAAACACCAGGACTCAGAAATGGTGAAAATGGCCACAGCATTTATTCACATTTTTATCAAATAAATAGGACCTTGCCAACCTCACCAGAATTCCATACGATTGTTACTACAGTATGTTCTGCCACTCCTCACTTGAGATGAGCACTATGTCATATCCACCACTGAGTATTAGGCTGCCTCTACCTACAGAGAGGATGGCCCCAAACTCTGCTACAGGCAGGAGCTCCATCTCCTACGAAAAAAGAGGTTCAGCAGCCCTGCTGTTGGTCCTGAGTCTGCAGTGTGTCGATGATAGAATATCCAAGCAGGCTGTCACCTAGCACAAGCAGTAATAGTGTTGGTATCAATCAAACCACTGAGCAGTCACAGGAAATAACATCCTTTTTCCCTCTTCTAAATTTACCTTTGCAGTATTCTGGCAAAGTCCTACTGCCACAATGAGCCCAACTGGAAACCTTCAGTTGGGCTCTTCCCCCACCATAACTTGATAACTATTGTTTATTAGTTATTAGGAAGGAATAAAATTAGCCATTAACCTTATGTAATTTATATTTATATATATATATATATATATATATATATATATATATATATATGTATGAATATCATAACTAAATACATTCCTTTGTTGAAATACCTTTAAATAATCTATGACCATGTCCAATTTCCTGCCTAGCCAGCTACCCCCTGTGGGTGTATAATTATTGGACAGGTTACTGTATATTAAGGTGGACTTCCTTCTAGGTTGCCTGACATATCAGCCGAAATAGTACACTGCTAAGAACTGGATGAGCACAAAAAACCAAAACCACTAAAACATTCTCTTGGCCAGTAGACTTGATCTACAAAATCATGGCATTATTTTGCTACAAATGATCATTTACTCTGCCCACATGGTGGAATATGACACTAACATGGTAGACAATTTGATTCCATCCCAGATACCACTTAACCTTCTTTTTATAACAATGGAGTACAGGTCAGCCCACCCATCTGCTCTGGGGGCCCTCAGCTTGCCCAACTCCGATGCTAAGGTCAACAACCACTTACCATACTTCTTTCCATAGCAGCACATCTGCTCAATAAAGACCCCCCTCCAGCTGTTTTTGTCTAGCTAAGAGGGTAAGGTCAACCAACCACTTAACATGCTGGTCCCATCCATGATGTGGAGATCTGTTCCGACTGCCCAACCTCACTGTGGAGAACCCGTGCTCTAACAGCCCAAACACACTGTGGAGCCACCCTACACTGTGGAGATCCGAGCTCTGACTGCCCTTTCACACTGTGGAGCTCCACGCTCCAACAGCCCACACATGCTGTGGAGACCTGTGCTCCAACAGCCCAAACACACTGTAGCGATCCGAAAGGCTAAAGATGGAGAGTTACTGTGGGCATCTTCAGCGGCATGGGTCTTTTTAGACCTTTGGTGACTTTGTCTATGTGTCTTGCACCTACTCAAACATTTCAAGACAGTTTCTTTTTTTAGGCTTTAGTGTACCTTAAAACTCCAGGTATCCTGGCTACTTAGTGCTCCTATAATGGATGCCTTTCTTGCTGTAAAAATTCTTGGAGTTCCATGGGAGAAAAGCACAATATAAAAATGTATTTCCTTCCTTTATAAACTTAGAACGCTATGACGAAAGGGTGTTTCCATTGCAAGAGATATCACTTCACAGCACAGAAAAACAAATGGCCTTGTTTGGCATGGATAACTCAATGTGGATCTACATGCTTACCATGACTAATGATGATCCAGATGTAAGTGATACTAGAGTCTTCCTTGCTGCTTCATTTGCTGCCCTAAGTCCTATTCAAATCTTTGCAACCACTTCTAAATTACACTTTTTCTTCCAAAATTCATGCAAAAAAAAACTATTGATGCACAGACTATTATTTCAAATGATATAGACACTATTATTAAAAATTTAAGCAGAAATATTATACAGACATAGTGAAGTATAAAATCAATATTAAAATGGTTTATATCAAAACTTATATAGTCGAGATGAGAAGAACCATCCAATCACAAATGTTAGTGGCTAGCACTAGTGAAGGGTGAATATGTCCCATTTTGCTCTGCTAAAAAATTTCCGAATGTATTAGTCAATGGGTGTCAAAATAATTTTGATGAGCAACAATTTTACATGCGCAACTTTTTTGTTGCAGTTATTCCATGCCTGCAGAATAAAATAGCCCATCACTAGTTTGCACAACATCTAGGAGTTAATAAGATTGAGAGTCAAAATCAGGTATGCTTTAGTTGCCTTTTTATGTTAAATTCTCTAAATGTTACATTATCCTTGTTATAAAGTCCACCATCTGGCCATGGCAAATTTGTATATGTGATTGTCTGGAAATTTTATATTTTCACTACAAAATGGTCAAAAATAAAATAAGAGCTAAAAACACAAATTTTCAATGGAGATTCTGTCCATCCCGAGCTGCCAATGTCCATAAGGATTTGAGGTATTTCAAAAAGGTAGGGTTTTAGGAAATTGTGGATTCTAAAACCCTTCTTTAGTAGTTGGCTATTTTTTTAAATAGGCTTCACATTTCAGAGAAATAGAGAATGATTAATCTGAAGAGAATACTACATAAAAGGTTTTCTTGTGTAATAAATCTAAACATGACAAGAAGCCTCTAAGATTAGTAAATTCACAAACTGATTATAACTTGGTAATACACCATTATAAGTCTGTACTTAGAATCAAATAGGCTCTGGAATTTCAGGTACACAGAGGACCTCCAGCCCACTAAATAGTGAATGTTGATAGCAACTTACAACAGCCATCTGTCATTTGCCAGAACATACAGATTGCCAGTCCGGGGCCTACAACATTGTGGACACGTTTCTCTAGTTTACACAAAAGTTTTGTGTACAAAAGCAGTCCTGACTGTGTGGGATTAAATGGAATCAAGTTGTAGAGGGTTACCTCCAGGTCATATAGAAGTGTTTCAGGATATCAGTTGACCTGTTCATAAAATATGTTATTTTGAGAAAACATTTAAAGATGTCTGCAAACTTAATTAGTTTCCAAGTTGTACAAGTCACTAAATACATTTGAGGCATTGTACGTTTATTTAGAAGACTACTTTTAAAATGGCAAACCTAAACTGGTAAAGATAAAACATCAAAGCCACTGTTAAAACCTTATTATTGAAAAATGGCATGCAAACTATATTCCATATTAAGCACATACAGTAGCAAAGTGCTTCTCTTCTACCTGACATGGGTATATCATACCACCACCTGAAACTTTAATCATTATTGTTAAGAATTTTGTCCAGCAAGGGTAGGGGTTAATAGCTCTTTGTCTACCTACCTACCTACCTAAATTAAGAGGAAGCATTTTATAGATCCTGCCCACAGGCAAAGGAAATGATCCACATTTAACTGAACATAAAATTTGTTGTCTGCCCCTAGTCATACCATGGTCTGACCTGACTGGCATACAGCCTATCTTTTTAGTTTTTTTTTATGACATTAAGGGGCAGATTTACGAAGGGTCAAATTTCGAAGTTAAAAAATGTAAATATTTTTTAAAGGCTATTTTCGATAGAAAATGGACCTAATTTGATAGAATAGGTGTGTTTTCTGTCAAATAAAAATCATTTGAAATGTTCAAATGCTTCTTCCGATTCAAACAATTCGAAAGATTTTTTTTTTTAAACTTCGATTTTCAAATATCAGTAAAAGTTCCAGGAGGTCCCCCATAGGCTTTAATGGCAAATCTGCAGCTTTAAGGTGTCGACATGTTGAATTAGAAGTTCTTTTAAAGTGACAGTACTTCGAAATTTGAATTTTTTCTATTCAAATTGAATTTTGGGCTATTCGATAGTAGAAGTTTTTGCTCCTGAGCATGCTAAGTCAAGCAACTTCAATAGTGTGGGCATTTATTGCCATCAGAAGATACACACTCCGTCACAGACACTCCGTCACAGACACACCGTCACAGACACTCCGTCACAGACACACCGTCACAGACACACCGTCACAGACACACCGTCACAGACACACCGTCACAGACACAGTAACACACACACAGTAACACACACACAGTAACACACACACAGTAACACACACACAGTAACACACAGTAACATACACATACAGTATACACACACACACACAGAGTAACAGACAGACAGACACACACACACACAGTAACTCACACTCTGTAACTGACACAGAATGTAGAGCTCTCCCTTGCCCTGCTGCACCTGCATGGCATCCTCTGCAGCTCCTATGACTCCTCCTCTACCATAGACTGTACTCCTTGTGCTTCTTATAGTGCCAGATTTTTCTATTCTACATCCTTGGCTGCAAAGCGCCCTTTCTTCCCAGCCATCCTATGTGCAGAGGATCAATCGGCACCTGTAAGAGCTGCCAGAAGTGCAGTTTCTGCTCTATCAACTAGTTGATGCAAACTCTTTCCACCTTTTAATGGCTTGCGCTGCACCTAACTGGCAGATTCTCAGTCTTTTACTTTTCCAGCACTGGCCATTCCTGCCATTCACCAGCAAATAGTCACTCAACCATGCTGTCAGCAGCAGGGGGCACTGCACCTCTGAAAGGAATGTTACCCTGCACATGGTGGAGCAGATTGCAGAGCAGAATAAGAGTGAGAATAGGCCCAGTCTTGCCTCTGACAGAAGGAAGAGGAAGGCAAGATGTGGAAAGGTTGCTGAATGAGGTGGCTGAAGAAGAAGAGGATGAAGCAGAGGTGGATGAAGGAGAGGAAAACCATATTTAATTCCAATATTTTCTTACAGGCAGTGCTCAGGAGAGTTTTAAGTTGTGTTTTACTCCATTTGCATTTTAGTGTGTTTGTTTAGATGCAGCAGTATAAAATCACATACAATTAAGTCCATAAATATTTGGACAGACAAATTTTTTTTAATTTTGGTTCTGTACTTTACCACAAGGAATTTTAAACGGAACAACTCACATGCGGTTGAACTGCAGCCTGAAGTCTTGAACTCATGGACATCACCAGATTCTGGGTTTCCTCCTTTTTAATGCTCTGCCAGACATTTACTGCAGCGGCTTTCAGTTGCGGTTTGTTTGTGGATCTTTCTGTCTGAAGTTTAGTCTTCAACAAGTGAAATTCGTGCTCAGTTGGGTTCAGATCAGGTGACTGACTTTGCCATTCAACTAAGAATTCTTTGTTTTAATAAACTCCTTGGTTGCTTTGGCTGTATGGTTTATGTCATTGTCCATCTGTAATATGAATGCCTCCCAATCAATATGACTGCATTTAGCTGTATTTGAGCAGGCACTATGTTTCTGAACACCTCAGAATTCATTTGGCTGCTACTGTCCTGTGTCACATCATGGATAAACACTAGTGTCCCAGTGCCACTGGCAGCCATGAACACCCAAGCCATCACACTGCCTCCACCATGTTTTACAGATAGTTATATAGTTAAATTGTGTTGAAAAAAGACAAAGTCCATCAAGTTCAACCCCTCCAAATGAAAACTCCATCCATACACACGCCCTACCATACTTTCCCATAAAATATATATGACCATATCTATACTAACTTTAGAGTTTATTATCACAATAGTGAAAAAGGATCCATGTTGGTCCGAAACATGTTGTGACACAATAAAAAGTTTTTTGCAGCATAAGTCTGTTGATTGTGTGCTCCATCCTACTACAATTTGAATCTACATATGAAGGTCTACTGGTGTGGCCTATATGAAAAGAGAGCGCTAGACACAGGAGGAAGCAAAAATTGGAATTGACTGTCCAAGAAATCATCCAATGCCTCTGAAAAACATTAAAAGAATCAGCCATCACAACCTCACCTGGCAGTGCATTCCACAACATCACTGTCCTCACTGTGAAGAACAACCTACGCTGTTTCAAATGAAAGTACTTTTCTTCTAGTCTGAAGGCTTGGCCTCTGGTGTGTGATCCTCTTTATGGGTAAAAAGGTCCCCTGCCTATAAAGTCCTCTAATGTACTTGTAATCATGTCCCCTCAAAAGCACATTTTTTCCAGAGAAAACAACCCCAACCTGGACACTCTACCCTCATAATTTAAGTATACCATCCCTCTAACCAGCTTATTTGCACATCTCTGTACTCTCTCCAGCTCATTAACATTATGTCCCTCTTAAGGACTGGAGTCCAAAATTGCACTGTATACTCCAGATGAGGTCTTACCAGGGATCTATAAAGAGGTATAATTATGTTTTCATCCTTTGAGTTTATGCCCTTTTTTATGCAAGACAGAACTGTATTTGCTTTAGTAGATACAGAATGACAGTGCCCAGAATTAGACGACTTGTAATCTATAAAAACCTCAAGATCCTTCTCATTTAAGGAAACTCCCAACACACTGCCATTTAGTGTATAACTTGCATTTATATTATTTTTACCAAAGTGCATAACCTTGCATTTATCAACATTGAACCTAATTTTCCAGTTTACTGCCCAGTTTCACAACTTGGACAAATCACTCTGCAAAGTGGCAGCATCATGCATGGAACCTATAGTTCTGCACAATTTTGTATCATCTACAAAAATAGAAAGTACTTTCAATGCCCACCTCCAGGTTATTAATAAACTAGTTTAAAAGCAAGAGACCCAGTACAGAGACCTGCGGTACATCACTAACAACTCTGGTCCAATAAGAAAATGTTCCATTTACCACCACTCTTTGAAATCAATCTTTTAGCCAGTTCTTTATCCAGGTACAAATACTATGGTCCAGGCCAACATAACTTAATTTAAACAGTAACCTTCTGTGTGGCACTGTATCAAATGCTTTAACAAAGTCTAAGTAAATCACATCCACTTCCATCCCAAAATTGAGGTCCCTGCTTACCTTCTCATGAATAGAAATTAAGCTAGTCTGGCAAGAGTGGTGGTAAATGGAACATTTTCTAATTGGACCAGTGTTGTTAGTGGGGTACCGCAGGGCTCTATACTGGGTCCCTTGCTTTTCACCTTGTTTATTAATGACCTGGATGTGGGCATTGAAAGTATGGTTTCTATTTTTGCAGATGATACTAAATTGTGCAGAGCTATAGGTTCCTTGCAGGATGCTGCCACTTTGCAGAGTGATTTGTCTAAGTTGGGAAACTGGGCAGCAAACTGGAAAATGAGGTTTAATGTTGATAAATGCAAGGTTATGCACTTTGGCAAAAATAATATAAATGCAAGTTATACACTAAATGGCAGTGTGTTGGGAGTTTCCTTAAGTGAGAAGGATCTTGGGGTTTTTATAGATAACAAGTTGTCTAATTCTGGGCAGTGTCATTCTGTCGCTACTAAAGCAAATAAAGTTCTGTCTTGCATAAAAAAGGGCATAAACTCAAGGGATGAAAACATAATTATACCTCTTTATAGATCCCTAGTAAGGCCTCATCTGGAGTATGCAGTGCAGTTTTTGACTCCAGTCCTTAGGAGGGATGTACATGAGCTGGAGAGAGTGCAGAGACGTGCAACTAAACTGGTTAGGGGGATGGAAGGCTTAAATTATGAGGGGAGACTGTCCAGGTTGGGGTTGTTTTCTCTGGAAAAAAGGCGCTTGCGAGGGGACATGATTACACTTTACAAATATATTCGAGGACATTATAGACAAATATCAGGGGACCTTTTTACCCATAAAGAGGATCACCGCACCAGAGGCCACCCCTTCAGACTAGAAGAAAAGGACTTTCATTTGAAGCAGCGTAGGTAGTTCTTCACAGTCAGGACGGTGAGGTTGTGGAATGCACTGCCGGGTGATGTTGTGATGGCTGATTCTGTTGATGCTTTTAAGAGGGGTTTGGATGATTTTTTGGACAGACATAATATCAAAGGCTATTTTGATACTAAAATCTACAGTTAGTATAGCTATGGGCATACAGGTATATGGTTTGTGTTTGAAAGAGTGGAGATGTGTGTGTGTGTGTGTATGTATGCTGGGTTTTTAATTTGATGGGGTTGAACTTGATGGACTCTGACTTTTTTCAACCCAATTTAGCTATGTAACTATGTAACTATGTAAGATCTATTTTGCATAAAACCATGCTGGAACAAACTCATAGTATTGTTATTTGTCCAGTCCAGTATCTTATCCCTTATTAACCCTTCGAAAAGCTTTCCTACTACCGACGTCAGACTAATTGGCCCATAGTTTTGAGGCTGAGAATGGGATCCCTTTTTGAATAGTGGCACCACATTAGCAATTTGCCAGTCTCTCACCACCATGCCAGACCTCAATGAATCCTAAAAAAATTAATTAAAGAGGTCTGGCAATCACAGAGCAAAGCTCGCTAAGTACCCTTGTATGAATACCGTCTGGCCCCTGAACTTTGTTTATCGTAACATGTTCTAGTCTCTTTTGAATTTCTTCATGTGTGAACCATGCATCATTAGATGTATTACTAGAATTGGGACTATTTATACGGAAACCTTCATTAGCTGGTTTCTGATTTGTGTAGACAGATGAAAAATATGCGTTTTAAATCTGAGCTTTTTGCTTGTTCTCATCAACCAGCTGACCCTCCCCCCTTATATTAATGGTCCCACCCCTTCCTGCTTCATTTCTTTTACTATTAACATATTTAAAATATAACTTTGGATTTGATTTACTGCAATATCCTTTTCCATATGGATTTTAACTTGCCGGATAGCTTTTTTGCATGATATACTGGCCTCCTTGTACCTTATAAATGATTTGGCTGTACCAGCTAACTTGAAAGCCTTAAAAGCATGTCTTTTCTTACCCTCCTCAGTACCAACATTTCTATTGAACCAAAAAAGTTTTGCATTGCAATTAATTGCTTACAAAGGGAATATACTAACGTATATTTATCAAGCAGCATTTTAAAGACTTCCTATTTTTGATCTGTGTTTAACCAGGTGAAAAGCATTTCCCAGTTCATATGTTGCAGAGATGTCCTTATACTGTCAAATTTTGCACAACTGAAATTTTGTGTTTTAGTTACTCCTTTACAGAATTGCCTCTCCAACAGAATCTCAAAGAAGACCATGTTATGATCACTATTCCCTAAATTTTCACCAACACAAATGCTAGAAATGAGTTAAGTATTATTCGTTATTACAAGATCCAAAAGTTATTCCTAGTAGGTTCTTGAACAAGCTGGAATAAAAACTTGTAATTTAGCATATTTACAAACCTACTAGCTTTTTCTGTCTTATCAACCCCATTACCCCAGTCAATGTCAGATGATATTGTATGCTTTGGATCATGAGCTATTCCATGCCTTCTTCAAACTTTATTCTTGCCATCATTCTGGTAGAGGTTGAACTTGGTTTCATCTATCCAAAGAATGTTTTCCCAGAACTGTGCTGGCTTTTCTAGATTTTTTTTAGCAAAGTTCAATCTGTGTCTACTTTCTGGAGAGTGTTGTTCACTTATTTGGCTGTTGTGAAGGGGTTTCTCTTCACCATGGTAATTATTCTGTGATCATCCACCACTCTTGTCTTCCGTGGCCGTCCAGGTCTTTTTGCGTTGCTGAGTTCAACAGTGCTTTATTTATCAGGATGTACCAAACTGTAGATTTTGCCACTACTAATATTGTAGCAATTTCTCAGATGTTTTTTTTCTGTTTTTGCAGCTTCAGGATGACTTGTTACCCCTGTGTGGAGAGCTCCTTTGACTGCATGCTGTCTGTTTGCAGCAAAATCTTCCACATACAAGCACACACCCCCCCCCCCTCAAATCAACTCCAGGGCTTTTATTTGCTTCATTGATAATGACATAATGAAGGAATTGCCCACATCTGCCCATGAAATAGACACTTTGAGTCAATTGTCCAATTACTTTTCAGCCCCTGAAATGAAGTGATTGTGTTAGAAAAAGGCTTTAGTTCCTTATGCATCCACTGGATTAAAGCTGAAATTCTGCAGTTCATCATTTTTTTCATTTAAAATTGTGGTAATGTACAAAACCAAAATTAGAAAAAAATTGTCTCTGGCCAAATATTGAAAGACATAACTGTAAGCAAATGCCCATGTGTAAGAGCCCTTATAAATTTCCCATCTGGTAAAATGGACAAAAAACACAATGTTTTTCTTGGTGACTATGAAGATTTTCATTCATCCAGGTCATGGTATACCTGATATAAGTAATTCTAAAACAACTGGACTTGCTGAGTAATTATTGAAGACGTTTCACTACTCATCCGAGCAGCTTCTTCAGTTCAAATGACTGGTATGGGAAGTTCTCGGTATATAAACTCTTCCACTAATCCAATCACAATGGCACATTGTAATGCTTCAAAGAGGTGACATCTGAATTTGATTCTGTGTTGTCACTGTGATGGGATTACCAATGTGTCATGCAACTCCTAGACACAGGTGTTACTTGTGTGAGTTGCATGAATGGATGTGTGAAGTGTTCTGAAACTGCTTTGGTACAGATGTGAGAACAGCATTGTATGTAGCAGACAGGTGGTGTCAAGGGCCCCCCCTTCATTCAGGGATGGTTTTTCTACCTTGACATGAATCGCTTCTTTCACGCCTCTTTCAAACCAGCGGTCTTCTTTATCCAAGATAAGAGAAAGCCATCGATAGAGTTTTATACCGCCGCCTGCACCCCAGAGAAGCCACACCATGCTTATACGGACTCCCCAAGATACACAAAGAAGGAGCCCCACTAAGGCCCATTGTCAGCAGCATAAACTCAGCATACAGCATTGCAAAATTCTTGGCTAACATCTTATCCCGTTGGTAGGCAATACAGAGCATCATATCCAGAATGCCAAGTATTTTGTAACCAAGATTCATGGAGTTACACTAGAGGCAGAAGAAACAATGGTATCTTATGATGTCACTTCATTGTTCACATGTATACCTACGACAGAGGCAATTGACACTGTAAGAAATCGACTGCAGAAAGATAACACCCTCAGCAGCAGAACGAAGCTCAGTCCTTACCAAGTATGTTTGTTGCTAGATTTGTGCCTTAACACCACATACATCAAATACAAGGACAATTTTTTATAGGCAGAAACATGGCTAGTCCCTGGATTAGCTTGTACTATGAACTTCCATAACCCTATATTCCTTCACTTGCTTTAAAGCCATCCAACCCGTTCTTTAAGATATCTGATGTATCAGCCTGTACCACTGATTCATGGTGAGAATTCAACATCTTCACAGCTCTCACTGTAAAAAAAACTCAAATATTTAGGCGGAACCTCCTTTCTTTTGGAATGGGTGACCTTGCATCAGCTGGGAAGACCAACTGGTAAATAAAGCATTAGACAGATTATTATAAAATCATATCACCACTTAAGCGTCTCCAGTGTGAACATCCCCATTTTGGCCAGTCTTTCCTCATAGCTAAGATTTGCCATAACTTACCAGTTTATTACCATCTTAGTTGCTCTTCTCTGGGCCCTCTCTAATTCAGTATTGTCCTGTTTGAGCACTAGATAGGGCCTTACCAGCGCTCTATACAGATGTCAAATTTACTGGCTTGTAATTGCCAGGCTGAGATTGCAATCCCTTTTTAAATATTAGAATGACATAATATAATTCATAGATACCATACCAGATGAAAGCAAATCTGAGAAAATCAGGAAATTTTTATTAACTTTATAAGGTTTATGAATCATATCCTGAGTAAGCCACTGACTAAACTGAGTTGAACCAACAGAGCAGCTATGAAGTGAGCCTGGGAAGTCTGACTTCTTTATTGTATACACTGAAAAAAATTAATATCTTATACTTAATATATTCCCAAAATATATTCCTTTGTGTCAAACCATCAAATCCTACAAGTAGAAAGGACAAAGGATGATCATTCAAAACTTTGGAAGGGAGACTGGGACTGTACATACAGTACTACATCATAACAAGGAATAGTCCTGCATAAAACACCAGCAAAATTATTAAACTAATACACATGAATATATAAATTGATAGACAGCACAATTCCTTAAGGTATTTGTCACAACTCTCTGTGGATATAAAGAAAGGATTGCATTCATTAAACAAAAAGGTTTTTTTTTTTTTAATTATTGCAGAGTGACTCAGGTCACAGGGGCATTAGGAACATACAAAGGTATAAAACCACGCAGATTCAGTCATTAACTGCAAAGCAGGAAATCTAAATCTAGATTTCCCGTGTGTTTTAACCTGGTATGAACGGCGATATTCAAGAAAGCTTGAATATATATATTTCCAACAGAACAGGCAAGTATGAAACTTTTATTTTAAATATTACAAGCTCATTTGCTTAGTGCAGGCATGGTGCAAAGTGCAAAATTAGGCACAAACCACTATTGTTTACATTGCATGCTGCCTGTGCTTAGTACCCATAATTGCAAAACTTTGAACTCCAAAATGAAGTGAAAAGACCTGTGCTATTGAATGAAAAAAGCACTATCTGTGTTAGGTAGGGGTATAGCCCTTTGGATGCACCCTGGCTAGGAAATAATTCCGATATGCAAGTAAAGGACCAGCAGCAGGTGCACAGTGGTATTGAGCTGTATATTTATCACCTTTATTGTGCCGACATAAATGCACTTTGGACCTTGGACTGATTCAACACAAGATGTAGGCTGTGCTTATATACCCTGCCTCCATTGTTCTGTAACTGATCACGCAAAATTGTTCACCCCTTAGTGCATTAGCATTTGTTGCAGGGTAATTGGTAGAATATCCCATAAGTTGTGTCAGAAATGTAGAGAAACACCTGCTTTTGATAATATGAACCCCATTTCTAATTTTTCATTCTCTCTCTCTGTATTGGTGGGATATTAAACAGGTATGGCAAGTAGCATTCGGAAACTATTATAACATTTTCAATGTATATCAGTAGCTGAATTTTCACTCTGGCGAATGGATGTAACTCCGCAAATTCACTATGATGCACATTTTACTAAACGTTACCTCTATCACCAGACGTGCCTTCACCAGCTCTGACCTGGCGAAGTGAATTGGAGTGCATAGAACATCCTCAATCTTCAGTTACTTACATCATAATTTTTGAGTGGAATATGTTCCAAAAACACTAGCGTCTTTTCATTTTTTCAGGGTGTTAGGCTGCAAAAGACATAAAAAAAATTTCGGGTGCCTGGTTTCCCCCATACATTTTCTACCATATGGCACATTATTTAACTGAGGGCTTATGTTTAGGGCATTAAAACAACTCTATTGGCTTTATTAAGGTACCCTTGGCATGTCTAGTTATCATTGTAAATGTTATATATAAGATACACCATGTAACATAAATAGCTCCATTCCTCTTTAAATTTCCCACTGCCCGCCTGAGCGCAAGAACTCTAGTGCACCATTGCTTTGATTTGCTCACTCTGCTAAAGTAATGCTGTTGAAAATTCGCCAGTGTTCAGCACCTTGGTCGCAACTTCACACTTTAGTGAATTAGCATTGTCCCAGTGCATTTGCGCTCTTTAGTGAATTTGCTCCATCATATTTTGGAGGATTAAATTCAAATTGGCAAATATTCGCTTCACTTTACAAAAAATTCACATATTTTCGTCACGCCAAACTTCTCCAGTTAATCTTCAGAAAAACTTACCAAAACACAAACAATTTTTATCCAAGATCAGGCTGGCAAACTGTCATTATAATGATAGAAAAGCCACTTTTGCATCTCATTATCTACATCTACATACATGCAAATATACCACATAATTTTTATAGTGACTTTCCCCCATTACTTTTATGTTACAAATGCACTGACTTTTTACAGTTAATCTACATCAACTATTGGCATATCCTTTGAAAAATTAAAACCAGGAAATTGAAACAAACTTTGCTAGAATTAGATGAGGTAAAAAATTCAATTGTATAGCATGTTTTCTGAAGGAGAAAGTAACATTATACGAATAAACTGACCTTATAAGAAATGTTTAAGTAGAGTTCTTTCTCTCCTTCTATTGATACAGTTTTTTGGAGTGAATCTGGCCTATCTGTTTATATTACTTTTAGTCCCTGAGAACAATTTCAAAAACTCGCATTCAATTTTTACAGAGGCACAGCAGTTAATGTGCCGAAAGTGCCATGGCGATACATGTGCAACTTAAAGCTGCTGGATTTCTTTGTTTGCTCATAATTGGGATTCCTGCCAATATTTCACTTATGCTGGGATTTGTTCACATTGGTCTCTTAGAGAAAAAGCTGTTACCAGCCAACATAATAAGGATGTCACTTTCAGTCGCTAATCTCTTTGTTCTGATTTCTCGCATTGTACCACAAGCCTTATTCTCCATCGGGCTAAAACATTTACTCAACAACCAACAGTGCAAATTATTTATATTTGTTTTCAGAGTAAGCAGAGCAATGTCCATTTGTATAACCAGTTTCCTTAGCTGTCACCAGTGTATAATTATTGCTCCTGCCACAGGAAAATGGAAATACCTCAAACAAATGGTCAGTACTTATGCAATAAACATAATTACTTTACTCTTGGCTATGAATATGGCTATTTACCCATTTGCAATTTTGTTTGGACAGGCAACAACGAATGGAACACTATCACCATACACACTGCACTTAGTATATTGTGATGTTGATTTTATGAGTTATGCATATTACATGTTAAGTGGATTGTTATCAGCAATTCGAGACATTATATGTGTTGGACTGATGACTATTTCCAGCATGTACATGGTGTATGTTCTGTTTCGCCATGGGAAATCAATGAAAGGCAAGCGCAGTTCTGACAAGGGTCACCGTAAGACAGTTGAATACAAGGCATCACGAGCTGTCATCTTATTGGTTACAATGTACATGGCCTTGTTTGGCATGGATAACTCATTTTGGATCTATACTCTGACCATGACTAATGTGAATCCAGATGTAAGTGATACTAGAGTGTTCCTTGCTGCATCATTTGCTGCTCTGAGTCCTATTCATATCTTTGCAACAACTCCTAAATTACACTTTTTCTTTCAAAGTCCATTCAAACAGAGAACTATTGTTGTAGAGACCATAATTACACATGAAAACAGAAATACTGTACAGAACTCATATAATGGAGTTTAAAATCAGCATGTGTATGGTGGTCTTCAAAACGATATCAGTAAAGAGGTGAAGAACCAGAATACCACAAATTTTAGTGATCTGTGCAACATTTAGGAGCTGAGTTTGGGTTTGCTTTAGTTGCCTTTTAATGTTAGATTCTATTCTAAAAATATATTCTTGTCAAAAGTCCCACCAAAGAATGTATCTGGTCATAGCAAATTAGTATGCGTCAGTGTTTGATTGGTATTTAATATTTTCACTGTAGACTGGATAATAAGAACAATCTACAAATATTCACACAACATTCATTCCACAGGAAGCACATAAGCACATATTTTTTGCTGTGAAAAAATAAAGATATTTTTCTTAGGTTTTTTGCCTTTCCTACATTGTCTTTTGGCCAGGTGACATATACTCGTCACCCAAGGCTGCCAATATCATCAGGATTTGAGGGTTTCCAGAAAGGTAGAGTATTGGAGACCTATGGCTTGTTTTATATTTAACAGGTATGACATTTCATATGTTTATGGATTTTGAATGTCCAGTGAATTTATTTGCTCTACCTCAAATATATTTTTAGCTTTTTTAGTTTCTTCAGGTTCAGATTGGCAAACTGCCATTCTATAACTAGAGCAGCCTCTTTTGCATTTCATTATCTACATCACCTCCTCCATGCTAAAATCAAACATTCTTCAATTCTTTATGGAAAAAATCATTTAGTGAATTTGGCCCACTACCATTGTATGAAGAAAATACCCAGAATAATTATGTAAATTTATTTACATTTATATAATTTTATTTGCTACCAAAGACATTATCAAAATATATGTATATGTTTACATAACACTTTGTTTTTTTATTATAAAAGGATACAGAACACTAAGCATTTGCTGGAGGTGCTGGGAGCAGTACTGGTGAGTAGGGTCAGACTGGTGAATCTGGGGCCCAATGACGTTGGGCTTTACACCGCTCCCAGCCTGGGACATGCAACAGAGGCAGTGCATACTTCAGGTTCCTCCAGGAAGAGGAGAGGGGCAGTCTGAGTAAGAAAGCACATTTGAGTCTACAGGGCCCACCAGTGTCCCACAGGCTGGTGAGCATAAGGCAGAAGTATTTTAAGATAAAAGAGTCAGCCGCCTTAGTACGATGATCCCACCAGCACTCCCTAGCTTGTGCACCTGAACAACTTGCACATTAGAGGTGGAAAAGGGGATATCTGCATGCTTCCTCCAAACTACCCCTCAAAAATACAGTACTGCTTAATGCAGGCAGTGCTGTATTCATCAGGAAGGCCCAGGTTCTGCTCTCCATTTTAGAGCACAAAGACCCCCGCTTGATAGGGAACCCCTGGAGGGTGAGGCACAAAGTGTGGAAACCATGGCATCTTGCACTTGTACACTACTCTGTTCCAGCTAATGGAGCTCTATCGTATTTTACATTGTATTTAGTATATTGTGATGCTGATTTCTTTGGGATGCTGATTAACTGAATTAAATTTCTTACCTAATAAATGGCATGGTATCTGTAGTACAAGAGATCATATTTATTGGACAGATGACTGTTTTCAACATAAATATGTTGCATGTTCTTTTACAACATGACAATTCGGTGAAGGCAATGTACAATTCTGACAAGGGATAAGACTATTATCATAATAATAATAATAACAATATGCCATCTTATTGAAGAATTATCCTACCACTAATCAGATTGAGTAACAGAAGCAGCTTTCCACTCTCAAGTAACTTATCCAGGTCAGATTGTTGGGATATGGAAAATACTAGTCAGCTAGAGAGAGTTTGGGGGCCATTTTCTACCAATAAAAATTGTAGTGCTTCACACTAATAATGACACATTGCATTCAGTTACAGAAAAGTCTCAGAACTGAACTGGAATGGAAGAATTGTGATTTTTATGATGTTTTTTTTATTTCCAAGTTACACTGCAAATATTTCACTCCACAATATAAAATGTAATTTCTGAAAAAGTTTATTAGTGTGTAGGCAGCCATCTCAGGTCATTTTGCCTGGTCATGTGCTTTCAGAAAGAGCCAGCACTTTAGGATGGAACTGCTTTCTGGCAGGCTGTTTTCTCTCCTACTCAATGTGACTGAATGTGACACAGTGGGACTTGGCTTTTACTACTGAGTGATGTTCTTAGATCTACCAGGAAGCTGTTATCTTGTGTTAGGGAGCTGCTATCTTGTCACTTTCCCATTTTTCTGTTGTTAGGCTGCTCAGGGGGCAAGGGAGGAGGATGATTTCACTCCAACTTGCAGTAAAGCAGTAAAGAGTGACTGAAGTTTATTAGAGCACAAGTCACATGACTTGGGACAGCTGGGAAACTGACAAAATGTCTAGCCCCATGTCGGTTTTCAAAATTAAATATTAAAAAAAAACTGTTTGGTGTTTTGAGAAACGGATTTGAGTGGAGAATTCTGCAGAGGCAGCACTATTAACTGATGTGTTTTGGAAAAAAAATATTTTTGCCCATGACAGTATCCCTTTAAACTGTAAAGGAATACAAGGAAAAAAATAAGAAACTATAACATTTGGGGGTTGTTTTCTCTGGAGAAGGTGCTTTCACCGAAAGCAAATAGTTCTAATTCATATTTTACATCATTTATTGGTAGACTGCCAGAATGCATTGTTTCCCAAAGTTTTGCAACTTATAGCATTTATCTGGAAAATTGTCTCTTGAGATCCAACCCAGTTCAGTGTGAAGTATAAAAGAACAGCAATGTCATTCCTTTGCAATCTATTTCACTGAAACTGTAATAGAGTATAACATTACAATTTAATGATAGAATAAGTTTAAAAGGGAAAAGACCTATATGGACAAGTTCATGTTTTGGGTTTGACTTGAAGAATTCTGAGTGGAGTCATTCATATTAGGCAGTCAACAAATATGTGTTGTATTGCCAATGGAAACTGTTGTGTTTGGTAGCTGAGGATGAGGAGTGTGTAACAGTGCTTTATTAGCAGGTTCATGCAGCCATTACATCTTACTTTCACTTTCAAGCTGTACAGAAAATCCTGTGTATGCACAGTACACGTCCTGTGCACAGTAACAGCCACAGGCCATTTGTAAAAACACCACATGTCCCCCCTATAGTAGGAAAGCATTTGGTTAAATGTAATAAACAGTAACAATATATACATTCTTCACATGACAGTCCTTGTTCCATGCAGGTAGTTTTCTGATTCTCTCACTACACCTTATAGGTTAATTTTATTCAGGCCTATTGCAGTTGGCATTACGGGTAGGAAAATGTCCTCCATCAAATGGAACGTCTGCAAAGTAATATCTAGCAGGAGCAAGACGACTTGCATTCCATATGCGTCCATCAGACAGTTCATATGTGTATGGTCCTCTCTGGCTTCTCACTTCAAGTGGTGTACTAAATTTAGATTGTCCTTGTTTCAGTATTCCTGGTTTCTTAAAGGGAAACTGTCATGGGAAAACATGTTTTTTTTGTGTGTTTTAATGCATCAGTTAACAGTACTGCTCCAGTAGGCTTCTGCACTGAAATCCATTTCTCAAAAGAGCAAACAGTTTTTTTTTTATATTCAGTTTTGAAATCTGACATGGGGCTAGCCATTTTGTCAATTTCCCATTTGCCCCAGTCATGTGACTTGTGCCATCACTTTAGGAGGGAACTGCTTTCTAGCAGGCTGCTGTTTTCCCTTCTCAATGTAACTGAATAGTACGCAGTGGGACATGGGTTTTTACTATTGAGTGCTGTTCTTAGATCTGACAGGCAGCTGTTATCTTGTGTTAGGGAGCTATTATCTGATTACTTTCCTATTGTTCTTTTGTTAGGCTGCTGGGTAGGGGAAAGGGAGGGGGTGATATCACTTCAACTTGCAGTACAGCCGTAAAAAGTGATTGAAGTTTATCAGAGCACATGAACTGGGGCAGCTGGGAAATTGACTGTCTAGCCCCATGTCAGATTTCAAAATGAAAAATAAAAAAATCTCTTTGCTCTTTTGAGAAATGGATTTCAATGCAGAATTCTACTGGAACAGCACTATTAAGTGATGCATTTTGAAAAACATTTCCCATGACAGGATCCCTTTAATTCTGACTAAAGATCCAGACTCAAAGTGCACTTCTCTTGCACCACATTTTCTGTCAGCATAAGCATTTGGCTTGGTGACGTTTGACAAAAGTCAGCAGTAGATGAGTTTGAAGGAACAGTATTTTGTGCAAGTTTGATGTCTGCAACATGTAACTTAGTGTGCATCTGTCTGCCATGTAATAATTCACCTGGAGATGCTTGGGTTGTTGCATGGCACATTGCTCTGTAGCCATGTACTGATTGTACATCTGATCTCAACTTAACTTTGTGTACAAAGTTCTTTGCACAACCAAGTGAAGTGTTGCTTTGTGGTGAAATTTTAGACACAGGTTGTGTGGCAGCCACTGGTGTTGTAGTAATGAGACCATCAATTAATTGTAGGTTTAATGCAGCAAAGATATCCCTTCCAAGTATAGCAGTACCCTTATTCACAATGTAAAAGTCACATTTTGCAGTATTTGATTCAAATCGTACAGTCACTGGCAAGCAACCAAGCACAGGGATTGGATCCTTTAAGTAACTGACCAGTTTCCGGGCCGGTGCAACAAGTGGATCTTTTGCAAAGTATTTCAAGAAAATATCCTTTGGTAGTATAGAAACAGCTGAACCTGTTGTGGTGTTTATACAAATGGCCTGTAGGTGTCACTGTGCATACACCGGACTTTCTGTACAGCTTGAAAGTGAAAGTAAGACTTACTGCTGTTATGTAATGGCTACATGATCTGTTAATAAAGCATTGTTATACCCTCCTCATCCTCGGCTACCAAACACAACAAATGGCAACAAGGATGTCTTTTCTACCTCTGCAGCAGCCTGCACCTTTTCTACCAAACCCTGGTGAGCATTCCATACCTTTTACTGCTTGGATCCGTATGTTTGAAAATTACATTATTGCTGCTCACCAAGGGGAAGTTTCTGCTGCTAGAAAGCGTGCTTTACTTATTCACTGCCTGGGGGCAGAGGGACAGCGTATATTCTATACATTACCATCACCTGATGAAACTTATGAAACTGCTCTTACTGCTATAAAGAACTTTTTTTGTGCCAAGAGTAAATGTGGTTGCTGAAAGATATAAATTCCACCAACGTGGACAGCGTTAGGGCCCTTACACACGGGCGTTTTTACCTGCGCTCCCCTGCGTTCCGTTTTGCTGCATTCAGCCGCAGGGGAGCGCAGATATAGACGCACTCAATTATTTTCAATGGGGCTGTACTCACACGAACGCGTGTAGGCGCCAAACGCAGGAAAAATGCAGCATGTTGCGTCTGAATCTGCGTTCGGCGCTTACACGTCTCGTGGGTACAACCTCATTGAACAAAATGAGGTGCGTCTAGACCTGCGCTCCCCTGCGGCTGAGCGCAGCCAAACGCAACGCAGGGGAGCGCAGGTCCAAAACGCCCATGTGTACCGGCCCTTATGGTGAATCCACAGAATATTTTGTAGGAGCTTTGAGAGAGCTGGTTGTTACCTGTGAGTTTGGGATTCTAACAGAGGAAATGCTAAGAGACCAAATAGTGGAAAAAACAAACTCACCATGCATTAGAGAGACACTGCTCCTAGAGCAAGATTTAACCCTTGCAAAGGCTATAGCAGTTGCTAGCCAAATTGAAACAGCTGTGGCAGAAGCTAAAACTCTCAGTCAGGGAACTGCTGGGAATATACAGATTGTGAATTCAAAACTGTGGCCTAATAATGTGCAGTCACAGGAAAAATACAGTGCTAAGGAAAGAGATTTACTGCAGAATCGTGCAGCAAATACAAATAAAAAATACTGCTTTCATTATGGTTCAAAACAACACCTTGCAAACTATGCTAAATGTCCTGCAAGAGCTATACAGTGCCGCAAATGTTTAAAGTCCGGTCACTTTGCTATGGTCTGCCGTAGTTCTACTAAATATGTTCATGAACTTACTACTACAAATGTTACAGTATTAAGTGTGGATAAAGCTGGTACATTTATTCCAGACAAGTTTATATGCACTGTCAGTGTCGGTACTGCTTCTGCTGACAAGGGGCACTCCATTAACCTGATGCTTGATACAGGTTCAGCTGTTTCAATACTACCAAAGGATATTTTCTTGAAATACTTTGCAAAAGATACGCTTGGTGCACCTGCCCTGAGACTGGTCAGTTACTTAAAGGATCCAATCCCTGTGCTTGGTTGCTTGCCAGTGACTGTACAATTTAAATCAAATACTGCAAAATGGGACTTTTACATTGTGAATAAGGGTACTGCTATATACTTGGAATGGATCTCTTTGCTGCATTAAACCTACAATTAGTTGATGGTCTTACAGCACCAGTGCCTGCCACACAGCCTATGTCTAAAATTTCACCACAAAGCAACACTCCACTGGGCTGTGCAAAGAACTTTGTACACAAAGTTAAGTTGAGACCAGATGTAAAACCAGTATGCCAGAAGTTACATGTTGCAGACATCAAACTTCCACCAGAAACGGTTCCTACAAACTCATCATCTGCAGACATTGTCAAATGTCAACAAGCCAAATGCAAGGCTTATACTGGTAGAAAATGTGGTGCAAGAGAAGTACACTTTCAGCCTGGATCTTTGGTCAGAATTAAGAAACCAGGAATACTGAAACAAGGACAATCTAAATTTACTACACCACTTGAAGTGAGACACCAGCGTGGACCATACACATGTGAACTGTCTGATGGACGCATATGGAATGCAAGTCGTTTTGCTCTTGCTAGATATGACTTTGGAGATGTTCCATTCGATAAAGGATATTTCTCTACTCCTAATGCCAACCGCTATAGGGCAGAAGAAAGTGAACCTATAAGGGGTTCTGAGAGAATCCGGAAACTACCTGCATGGACCAAGGACTATGTCATGTGAAGAATATATATATATATATATATATATATATATATTGCTTTAAGATACATACAGTTTAATTGTTACTGTTTATATATTTGTCCAAATTCTTTCCTACTATAGGGGGAATATGTGGTGTTTATACAAATGGTATGTAGGTGTCACAGTTGCATACACAAGACTTTCTGTACAGCTTGAAAGTGAAAGTAAGACTTACTGCTATTATGTAATGGCTGCATGACCTGTTAATAAAGCATTATTATACCCTCCTCATCCTCGGCTACCAAACACAACACCTGTATCAAGCATCAGGTTAATGGAGTGCCCCTTGTCAGCAGAAGCGGTACTGACACTGACAGTGCATATAAACTTGTCTGGAATAAATGTACCAGCTTTATCCACACTTAATACTGTGACGTATGTAGTAATGACTGCATGGACATCTTTAGCAGAACTACAGCAGGCAGTAGCAAAGTGCCCTTACTTTAAACATTTGTGGTACTGTATAGCTTTTGCAAGACATTCAACATAGTTTGCAAGGTGTTGTATTGAACCACATCGAAAGCTGTATTTTTTGTATTTGCTGCACGGTTTTGCAGTGAATCTCTTTCCTTAGCACTGTATTTTTCCTGTGACTGCGCATGATTAGGCCACAGTTTCTAATTCACAATCTGTACATTTCCAGCAGTTCCTTGACTGAGAGCTTTAGCCTCTGCCACTAGTGATGGATGAATCTCCCGAGATTCGCTTCGCCAAAAAATTTGCGAATTTCCAGAGAAATTCGCGAATTGGCGAAAAATTTGCGAAACGAGTTGCGGGACGATTTTGACGCGCGTCGCGTAAACTTTGGCACGACGTGCAACTCTTTTTTCTGGCGAATTTTCGCAAAGCGAAATTTTGCTGGTGATTCGCAAATTTATTCGCCAGTGGCGAATCGCGGGAATTCGCCGCGAATTCGCCCCTGGCGAATAAATTCGCCCATCACTATCTGCCACAGCTGTTTCAATTTGGCTAGCAGCTGTAATAGCCTTTGCTAGGGTTAAATCTTGCTCTAGGAGCAGTCTCTCTCTAATGCAATGTGAGTTTGTTTTTTCCACTATTTGGTCTCTTAGCATTTCATCTGTTAGATTCCCAGGTAACAATCAGCTCTCTCAAAGCTGCTACAAATTGTTCTGTGGATTCGCCATTACATTGTCCATGTTGGAGGAATTTATATCTTTCAGCAGCCACATTTTCTCTTGGCACAAAAAAGTTCTTTATAGTAGTAAGAGCAGTTTCATAAGTCTCATCGGGTAATGGTAATTTATAGAATATACGCTGTCCCTCTGTTCCCAGGCAATGAATAAATAAATAATGCTTTCTAGCAGTAGACCTCTCCCCTTGGTCAGCAGCAATAATGTTATTATCAAACATACGGATCCAAGCAGTAAAAGGTATGGTAGGCTCACTAGGGTTTGGTAGAAAAGGTGTAGGCTCCTGCAGAGGTAGAAAATACATCCTTGTCACCATTTTTGTGTTTGATAGCCAATGATGAGGAGTGTATAACAGTGCTTTATTAGCAGGTTCATGCAGCCATTACATAACAATAGCAGTAAGTCTTACTTTCACTTGCAAGCTGTACAGAAAGTCCTGTGTATGCACAGTACAAGTCATGTGCACAGTAACACCAGCAGGCCATTTGTATAAACACCACAGAAACTTATTTACATGATTTTATCATTTCAACCTACAGGCATAAATCAGTATAATAATAAGCTTGGATATATTTCGCACTGCGTAATGTGGCATGGCACACTTGTAATGTGGAATTGCTGCAACATACTGCATATCCTCCCTTTTTCCTCTATTTTTCTAGACTATAGAATAGCACTTTTCCATTATGAAAGTTTCAGACACTCATCCAGCCCTAGTTTCAGTCAATCAAAGGGTGCTTTATTTGCAGAAAAAGCTACATTTTGGGGTTGTACTCCTTTGTCAAGCAACCCCGAAACATTGCTTTATCTAGAAATAAACATTCGAGGGTTTTACCCTGCTTACACTAGCCTTTGAGTGCCTGTGAATATTTTTGGTATTGTCCTGTTTGGAGGATGCCAATCCCTTCATCACCCTGCACCAGGCGTCCATTACAGAAGGCCAGGGTGTGCGAGCGGTGCCTCTTATCCTGACCTATCCCTTTACCCACTTTGTGATTTGAGGTTCCCAACCTGTTGCACAAGTCTTCATGATCTGCCTGACCTGGCAGCTATGAAAGTGCATACATAAGTGACACCTGCATTAGTCTTTTCATGACTAAGGTTCTGTACTAAAAGGAAGTATGAGCATAACTCCCTCTCCACTTTACGGCTGTGCAATCCATGTCATTGCACAGCAAGAGCCACTAATATGATCTCTATCCCCTCTCACTTTATGAACACTTCAGACCAATGTAAAATGGAAATAAACGGAAATTAAATATTAAAGAAGTTGTTCAACTTTAAATAACTTTTAATATGATGTAGAGAGTGAAATTTTTAGATAATTTGTAATTGATTTAATTCTTTATTATCTATGGGTTTCTAGTTATTTATCAATTTAAGCAATCTGGTTGTTTTGGTCCAATTTACCCTGGCAACTATACATTGATTTGAATAAAAGAATATGAATAAGTGAGGGCCTGACTAGAAACATACATAATGAAAAGTAGCTATCACAATAAATTTGTAGCCTCACAGAACATTTGGTTTTTTTTTA
Organism: Xenopus borealis; assembly: GCA_024363595.1. NCBI lineage: Eukaryota > Metazoa > Chordata > Amphibia > Anura > Pipidae > Xenopus > Xenopus borealis. Next base: position 41,882,377 of record CM044434.1, on the reverse strand, counting down.
GGTGGGGTCAGTGACCCCATTTGACTGCCCCAAGCTGTAAATTGGGATTCCACTAGAGAAAGGGCTGCAGAGGGGTGCCATTATATACAATTTCCAATTAGGCACAAGAACAACTCTCAAAGGAACTTGGATGTTCATGCACAGACATATATTAAATATGTATTTTATATGAAGGACACTGCAGAAGGCAGGAGTGTCCACAAGCAACATAATCAGGGCAGAATGCAACGCAAGATGCAAAAATTTACATAATATGCAAATTTTTTGCATATTTCAGTGCATACTAAATAAACACCACAGGTCTCTATGCTTAGTTTTAGAGACAAGTGACCCACAACCAGCCCCATGGTTGGGAGGTTGTGGGAGATGAGAGGCACATAGATATCCTGCCCTTTACCTATCCTTTAACTGTTGTCATAGTAAGATAAGCAAGTAAAGAGCAGTGCAACATTCCGACTACAATGGGCCTGTTGCACTTTTGTCTGTAGGCTACTTAAATTACCCATATAATTTCCATTTAGAATAAATTGTGCAGGTCAGGTTGCTGGGTCTACCCAGGTCTGACCTGACTACATACAGCCAATTTAATATTAATTAAATATTTTGCATTGTTTCTGAAATAATGTTTACTATCCTTCTCTCAGCATCTGTTTCTCTTCATTCTGTCTTCTTGCAGCAGTTGGGTGTCAGATATTCATTAATCATTAGATCCGATATGTCTTATAGGTGGGTTTCCTTTTCTAGCAGATGAATTAGAGCTCACTGATTCCAGTACAAACAAAATCGGACAAAATAATTCTGCATGTAGACAGACATGATGTCTGGTGATTTTATTGAAGTGAGCTCTAACACATTTTCTTGTTCTGATTTCTCAAATAATATCACAAACCTTATTTTCCATTGGGCTAAAGGATTTACTCAGTTATCAACAGTGCAAATTATTTAGATTTCTTTTCAGAGTAAGCAGGGCCATGGTCATTTGTATAAACAGTTTCCTTAGCTGTCACCAGTGTACAATTATTGCTCCAGCCTCAGGAATATGGATATATCTCAAACATATTTTTTTAGTCTTGGCTATGAATATGGCTATTTACCATTTTACAATTTTGTTTGGATGGGCAACAAATAATGAAAGACTTTCACCATAAATATTGCCCTTAGTATATTGTGATTTTGATTGTATAAGCTATGCATATTACATGTTAATTGGTTTCAATACAGAAGGAAGAAATTGCCATTGATTACTAGATGGTGATTAACCCCCCTTAGCTTTAGTATGAGGTCTGACAAAATCAGCAATTACACGAAATTGAAAAATCGTTTTTTCAATAGTCAGAAAAGAATAAGAAAGAACCCCAATAAAGCTATATTAAGTTATGGGTCACATATGACCATACACTCTTTTCACTGACCCAAATATTCAACCTGATTTAATTTTTTTTAAATTAAATATCCCAACCTGAATAAATATTGCATGTGATAAATAATTAAAAAGTCAAATTGATGGGTATTGTTTGAGTGTGCTATCAAATACTAATGAAGGACAATGACTGCTTAATTATGCAATTAAATAATTCATCTAGATCGATTTATAAAGTGCATTCGATTACTAAGATTACAAACAATTATTAAAATTAAATGAACTAAGTAACAAGTGCAAGTAATTACCACAGACCAGTCCTTATTCATTAATTTAAAATTAATAAATAGCCCATTAATCTAGATAAATAAAGTTAATCAATTATAATAACAATTCATAGATTTCATAAGTGCATTACAATAAACAAGTGATATAAATATTGTTCAGGTAGAAATTGCGTAAACAGGGTAAATTAATTCAGTGCCCATCAATTAGTAAAGATATAATAATCAAAAACCATATGCTCAGTTCATTGAAAGTGAAAAAAAAAGAATGGTGAAGCTGTCCCAAATCTCACTGCCTATTACGTTTTTCTATCCCTGGGACATCACAAAGGAGAGGCAGGCAGGTTAACCATGACTGTGGTCTCTTAGTTACCTAATTCTATACTTGTAAGAGGACTTTCTAACCCTGAAAACCACAAATCACGGCTCCTTGTGATATTATAATAGATTGAGATAGATAGAAGCTGAGCACAATTGCTATAAGTCGACCCCCATAGGACCACTTCCGGACTTCGATTCGAAGGGGCAGATTTACTAAGGGTCGAATTAGAGGGTTAAAAAACCCTCGAATTTGAACGTGGGAATAGCTGGGAATTGTTTGGGAATAAGCATCTTTCTAATTCGAATATAGAATTTGAAGGATTTTACCGCAATTCGATTGGTCGAACGATCGAATAGAAACAGTTTTAACCATTCAATCTAATTTTTTTATTCAATCAAAAATAATGAAAGCCAATTCGGTAGCTTTGATCTGGCGAACTAGGCAGTCGAATAAAAATTTAAAGGGGAAGTAATTCGACTGTCGAATAGTCGAATATTCAAATAGATTTTTATTCAAATTATTTGAATCATTCGATTCGATCCAATCTTCAAAATTCACTGGTCGGTGTGGTCTACAAAAACATTCGTAAATTCTAATTTGAATCTTTTTGAAAATTCGATCGAACTTCGAATCCTTCATGTGAATTTTGTAATTCTGCCCCTATGTGTTTAGAAAGACAAATTCATTAAATAGTAAAGGAAAATCAAATCCGGTAAACAAAGCAATGTTAAGTGGTTTGTTATCTACAATACAATATCTAAAAGAGATTATTGTTGGACTGATGACTCTTTCCAGCATGTACATGGTGTATGTTCTCTTCCGGCATGGGAAATGAAAGGCAAGCTCAGTTCTGACAATTGTCAAAGCACGAATACAAGGCATCACAAGCTGCCATCTTGTTGGTTTCAATGTACATGACCTTGTTTGGCATCGATAACTCATTATGGATCTACACCTTTTCCATGATCAATTTGAATTCTGATGTAAATGTTACTAGAGTGTTCCTTTCTGCATTGTTTGCTGCCCTAAGTTCTATTTATATCTTTGCAACAACTCCTAAATTACACTTTTCTTTCAAAGTCCATGCAAAAAGAGAGCTTGATATACAAATGAATTTTATTATTACAAATGAAAACAGAAATACTGTACAAAACTCCCATAATGGAGTTTAAAATCTGCATGAGGATGGTGCTTATCGAAAATGATATAAGTAGTAAAAGAATATCACCAGTTTTAGTGGTTTGCACAACATTTAGGAACTGTTTTAAGGATCATTGGGCTAGATCAGGTTTGCTTTAATTACACTTTAATATTAGATTCCTTTCAAAACAATACCCTTGTCAAAAGTATCACCAAGGAATATACATGGTCAAAGCTGATTAGAATGCGTCCGTCTATGGTTGCAATTTATTATTTTCACTCTAGGCTGGTTAAAATTAAATGCATAGATATGAACAATCAACAAATATTCAGTGAACATGCTTTCCATAGGAAATACATAATAGCATAACACTTAAGTGTTACATAATAGCATGACATTGTAAGTTAACTCCCTAATATATCCAGATCAGGGTCAATATCAGATATACTTAAATTTGTCCTGAAAGACATCATGCCGAGACAAGAATAAATACTGCATGTGTAAATTGCAGCCATCCATAGCAGTCCGTAGCAATCATACATTTATATATTTGCTATATTATATATACATATACGTGTTTCAGTATTTGATTCAAATTGTACAGTCACTGGCAAGCAACCAAGCACAGGGATTGGATCCTTCAAGTAACTGACCAGTCTCAGGGCAGGTGCACAAAGCGTATCTTTTGCAAAGTATTTCAAGAAAATATCCTTAGGTAGTATAGAAACAGCTGAACCTGTATCAAGCTGTATCAGGTTAATGGAGTGTCCCTTGTCAGCAGAAGCAGTATTGACATTGACAGTGCATATAAACTTGTCTGGAATAAATGTACCAGCTTTATTCACACTTAATACTGTAACATTTGTAGTAGTGAGTTCATGAACATCTTTAGTAGAGCTACAGCAGACCATAGTAAAGTGACCTGACTTTAAACATTTGTGGCACTGTATAGCTTTTGCAGGACATTTAGCATAGCGAAAGCAGTATTTATGAATTTATGAATCCCTTTTCTTAGCACTGTATTTTTCCTGTGACTGCCACAGTTTTGAATTCACAATCTGTACATTCCCAGCAGTTCCCTGACTGAGAGTTTTAGCCTCTGCCACAACTCTGTGTTGCATGCTTCCTTTCTCTTCTTGGCCCAAAAGAGTGCAGGACAATGACACAGTGGCGATTTCATGTATTATAACCCCCATGGATAATACACCCCATAACTGATAGCAGGATAGTAAAGTGGCAATAACATGTATAAATACCCCAATAACTCATAGCAGGGTGGCATAGTGGCAATTTCATGTATAAGCACCCCCAACAATCACACTAGTATGAGACAGTGGCAATTCCATGTATAATACTCCCCAGAACTCATAAACGTATAAACACAGTGGCAATTTGATGTATTATATCCCCCTAAACTCATAAAAGGATGGCACAGTGGCAATTCTATATATAATACTTCCCAGTGACAGAAACTTACTGGGAAAGCAGCAGCATGCCAGTAAGGAGCTGTGGTGACAATGGGGAGCCTATGTACCAACACTGGCAATGTAGACTGTGCAAAGGGTGCAAAGTCTCCCAACTCATATCATTTATATTGAAAAGTGCCTCTCGAGAGTCAACCGAGATTAAGCTTTGCAATCTTTTTCCATGAAACCGTAATAGTCCAACAGTAAGATGTAACGGGCATAAAAGGGAAAAAGTATGATTCAAACTGATTTATACTTGGTTTGGAGTTTCCATTTACAGTATGTTTTGGTATGGCACATTTCCATTATGAAAATCTAAATCACTTGAGGTTTCTTACCTCTTGCACAAGACTACCAGATTGAAAGCTATAAAAATACCTGCAGAAGTCACACCTGCCTCAATCCCTTTAGGCCCTAGGTTCTATCCTAAAGGAAAACAGTAGCAGTTCACCCACTATCTCCCCTTAGTTGCAATATAGCCCATCACTGCACTGCAAGACCCACCAATATCCACCCTCTCTCACTATGTGAACACTCCAAACCAGATATAAAATGGTAATTAAAACATGTGGACAACATGCTCATTGCTGCCACTGAAGATTTCATTGAAGAAATGTCTGCAAGAAGGTGCCATAACTTGAGTGAATGCATAATACATGATTTCCATGTAGGCCCAGAAATATTTCACAGAGGGACTTGGATGTTCACACACAGGCATGCATTACATATATATTTTATATGAAGGGACTGACAGTGAGGAAAGAATGTCCACAAGCTACATGGTCAGACATAGGAAGATGGTGATTTTTTGCTTGGAGAGGATTAAGCTGTCCATAGACAAGTTGACTTAAAACCAGTGCTAGATCAAAGCTGGTCCAACTATGCACCCCTGAACTACAATGGGGATCAAGTGATTTTTAAAAAAATATCTTATGATTTATCATAGCTAGAATAATTGTATCTGTGGTAAGAACTTACTGAGCACTAACTGATAAGCAGACAGCTAGTGTACTGTGTCAGTCATCACCAGCACATTAAACCATAACAGAAATTGTCATTACTATCATATTATTCAATTAAAGTAGTGAATTATGAACCCAAGCACACTGTATTAAAGGAAAGGCTGTTGGTACTGACACCCAAACAACATTATATGCAGCCAGTGGGAGACTGGGATTACATACCAAAAATGAGATATACAGTGACATGGCAACATAGTAATGTTGGCTGAAAAAAGATGTCTGTCCATCAAGGTCAACCTTTTTACTAAATTAAACATGTATAGCTGCCAGTTGATTCAAAGTATACAAAGAGATGCTGTGGACACTTACACAACAAGCATTTTATATACAATGAGAGGCAGTGGGCACTGACACGCCTGACAAAATACATAAAATGTAAGGCAGTGGGTACTGAACCACAGCACAGTAGACTCTGGAACATTAGACTTAGGATGCATCCAGGGTAAATGACCTTCCAGTTTCATTTATATTGTCCCCTAAATGTTGAGGAGTATAATTTCATGTATTAACCCCCTGAAAACATGTAGGATAAATGAAATGCTAATTCCAACTTTTAAAAAAACAAAAAAAAGGATAATTACAGTAAAAATTATAATTATTATTATACCCACAAATCACAGACTAAATACGTACACATTTTAATAATTATTCAGATAAAAACATATGAGGGTTAATGATGTGCTTATTTTGTATATAAAAACCTCTGGAAAGATGGTAGTGCCATTTCTAAGACCATGAGAACATATATCAGGATGAATTATCTTTCCTGTGGCTTTTGCAGAACTAAACACACCTATCAGTTAATAGGGATGGCGCGAACTGTTCGCCGGCGAACTTGTTCGCGCAAACATCGGCTGTTCGCGCTCGCCGGAAGTTCGCAAACGTCGCGCGACGTTCGCCAATTTGGGTTTGCCTTAGTTGGCGCTTTTTTTTTGCCATTTCTCCCCCAGACCAGCAGATACATGGCAGCCAATCAGTAAGCTCTCCCTCCTGGACCACCCTCACACCCCCTGGACCACTCCCCTTCCCTATAAAAACCGAAGCCCTGCAGCGTTTTTTCATTCTGCCTGTGTGTGCTTGGAAGAGATAGTGTAGGGAGAGAGCTGTTAGTGATTTCAGGGACAGTGGGGGACAGTGGATAGTAAGTTTGCTGGCTAGTAATCTACTGTTCTTCAAACAACTGCCATCTAGCTGTGTGAGCTTGTTCACATTCTGTCTAAATATCCATAATATTACCCTCTCCAGAAAAAGCACCTGAGTGACTTTTTTCAAGCAGCCATAATATATTTTAGGTAATCCGTATCCACCGCTGTAGTAGTGTATACGTTGACCTTGTAGCCATTATTTGCCCTGTAGGCATTTTTTGCCCAGTGTGTTCTTCAAACAACTGCCATCTAGCTGTGTGAGCTTGTTCACATTCTGTCTAAATATCAATAATATTACAGTGTCCACAACCACCACCTGAGTGACTTTTTTCCCTTTACAGCACAAAACGCAGCGCTGTGTCAACAATGGATTTTTCAGATACATTTTTGCCCTTGATCCCCCTCTGGCATGCCACTGTCCAGGTCGTTGCACCCTTTAAACAACTTTAAAATCATTTTTCTGGCCAGAAATGTCTTTTTTAGCTGTTAAAGTTCGCCTTCCCATTGAAGTCTATGGGGTTCGCGAACCGTTCGCAATTTTCCGGAAGTTCGCGAACATGTTCGTGAACTTTTTTCCCGCGGTTCGCGCCATCCCTATCAGTTAACCCCTTTTTCAGCTTGTACTGAAATGTTTAAGTATAGGAACAGTGGAACAGGGCTGTATGGGGGTCACAAGTGACCCAATTATTAACACTTGGGGGTGTATGGATTTCATCTTTGGTTACTTAGAAAAATAACATGACAGGCCAAGTAATGGGTTAATGCTTTTATTTTGGAACTGCAGATCCACTAAACAGGGGCTGTAGGATGAGTCTAGATAAAGGTAGTGAGATGAGCAGAAAAAGTTTTAGAAATAAAGAAGCAGAATCATAAGGCCTGAATTTCTTTATTTGGCTCCCCTAGGACACCAGGACCTAGAACCCACATACCTTGGCGCGCACCCCCCCCCCATGCTAGTGGGCACATGCATACTCTGAATAAATGGGACCTACAACGCCACGATACTGCGCCTGGGTAGCATGCTGCCCCTGAAATTTTGTCACGCAGGCCTTTATGGCCTCACCACAAATCCAGGCCTGAGAATCATGCTTAAGTTTTTTTACCTGCCTTCACAGTACAAAGTTTTTTAACATCACAGTACAAGTGTTATTGCCTCCCAGCAGCAGCCTGTCATATAAATCTTACAGGAATGATTCCATTGACTCCTCCAAAATTCCCTGATATCTCTTGCCATGGTGGAACTACCGGGGGAGCAGAGGGTGCAATTGGACCAGTGTCCGCACCCCCTCAGGGTCCCCCCCCAGCAGATCGCGACGAAGGGGGGTGGGGAGGGGGCTTGCCCCCACCTAGTTGCGTTACTGATCTGTTGCCCATGCTACTTGTTCAACTCTCAAAGTTGAAATCCCATTACAGAATTATATTGGCTGGTGGCAGGTTCACTGTTTAGTCGATTGGATATCAGCTGTAACGGGACTTCAACTTCAAGGAGAGAACTAGCAGCACAACGTTTGTAGGCATGATGCTGGCTTTTTTCCCTCCTGTTTTGTTTTTAAGGTGTTAGATAGGTCCGTGGAGGATAAGCCACCCCTAGCCTTAATGAAAATGCACCCATGAGCAATGGTGGGTTAATGACATATGGGGCACCTAGGCTACATCCCTACAGGCCCCCCTTCAAGACTCTTGTTGTGACTCAAATGAATGATTAAAAAAAAAGTCAGATATTACTTAACAGAAACCATTTTGAGATCCCTAATTAATTCCTTAGGGTAGGACATTTGGGATATAGAAGATATAAATTCATAATTTTTCATTCATTCAAAGTATAAAATGCAAGCCAAGTACATCCAAGCAGGTATGTATCATTTGCTCTGTGCCTATTCTTTGATAGGGAAAATACAGATGCAGTCACTTGGATTTGTAAGTTAAATGCGTCATGACTCAGGGCTAATTGAAGAAACTGTGTTATCCAAAGTTATCTTAACTCATTTAATGCATTTAACCTTTTCATTAGCATACCAAAGCACCATTGTTTTCAATGGTGAACTCTTTAATTGGATGGGATGCTGTGACACAATATTCTGTGATAAGTGGGATAAATGGGATAGATGAGTTAAGTCACGACGCATTTAACACACAATCCAAAGTGACTGCATCTGTAGCATTGCAGCATATTGTTCTCCCTCCAAAGTACTTCCCATACCAGTCAGTTGAACTGAAGAAGCTGCTCGGTTGAGTAGTGAAACGTCTTCAATAATTACTCAGCAAGTCCAGTTGTTTTAGAATTACTTATATCAGATATTTATTTAAAAGGTTTTTGTTCTATAAAGATAAGCAGCAGAGTATACTTCTTTAAATATATGACTTCTGAAGTCAAATGTTAAGCTACTTTTGCAGAATGAACACCATGACAGATAAAAAGCAGACAAATATGTTAAAGTACAGGTATGGGATCTGTTATCCAGAAACCCGTTATCAAAAAAGCTCAGAATTACAGAATGGCTGTCTCCAATAAATTCCATTATATCCAAATAATCCATGTTTTTAAAAAAAAACATTCTTTTTCTCTGTAAAAATAAAACAGTGTCCCTTGTTTTTGAGGTGTAGAAAGACAGCCTTGCCCTGTAGAGTTCCCCCTCCTATGCTGAGACATTCGCTTGGTGAGCAGTTGTTTTGTCTTCCCAATGTACAGATCTGTGCACTCCTCGCTACACTGGACCTTGTATTTGATCCAAACTAAGATATTATTAATACTTCTTGGAAGCAACCCCAGTCTATTGGGTTTAATTAATGTTGTAGTAGACTTAAGGTATGAAGATCCAAATTACAGAAAGATCCTTTATTCAGAAGACCCCAGGTCCCGAGCATTCTGGATAACAGGTCTCATATATGTACAGTGCAGTAATAACCTATGCCCTTTCTTTTATTGCTGATTTGTAGAAAAACAGAAGTAAATGCAAGCTTCTTGTATAACTACTATATTGTGTTAATTAAACTAAAGGGGAGATTACTAGATACAGTACCTAGATTTTCTTTATCCTGTATCCTCTATTGCAGGTATAAGGGAAAATGTTGATACCAGAAATATTAAAAGCACTGGTGTTTATATTCCTTGCTGTGTTGGGGATAAATGGAAACAGCTTTATTCTGCTGAAGTTTGCATGTGTCCGAATAACAGAACGGAAATTACTGTTGACCAATATCATTCTGATGTTCCTGGCTTTTATGAATCTCCTTGTGGTTCTCTCTCGCGTTATCCTCCAAATCCTACATGCCTTGGGTGTCCCAAATTTCCTGGATGACAACGGTTGTAAATGTGCTTTCTTCATTTACAGAGTAGGGAGAGCAATGTCCATTTGCGTTACTTGCTTGCTAAGTTGCTACCAGTGTGTCATCATTGCACCTAATACTAAGCTGTGGATAAGTCTTAAGTTGAAGCTGACCAAAGAGTTATTTTTCTTCATTATCATGATACTTATTCTCGTGAACTGTTGCATATATACTAGCTCCCTTCTCTATAATTCTGCAAACAGGAACACTACTGCATCTCCATTTTCTCTTCACTTGATCTACTGCCACACAGACTTTCAGACATCCATTTCCTATGTTGCTTATGGAACAATATCTACACTACGGGATTTCATCTTTGTGGGCCTGATGTCAATTGCAAGCGGTCACATGGTTAACATTTTACTAAAGCATGAGAAAACCATTAAATACTTAAAAAAGACAGATAACGAGCAGACAAGATCAGCTGAGTTCAAAGCTTCTAGGTCTATTATCTTTCTTGTAGCGTTTTATGTGTTACTTTTTGGGCTTGAAAATGTGATATGGGTTTATACCCTGACAATATCTAGTCCTGACATTAGTATAAATGATGTGCGCATAGTTTTAGCTTGTTCTTACTCTGCCCTGAGTCCTGCCATTATCATCAAAGCCAACCCTAAACTACACCCATGTGTAAAAATTCCAGTACAGAAAGTTTCATTAGGATTTGGAGACAAAAATATGGAAATTTTACCTGCTTGAGTAGGTCTGTATTGTTTGAAACAGCGGTGCATAATCAATTAAGCTTTGTACTGATCCAAAGACAGTTATAAAAATGTTTGGTTGTAGATAGTAAGTACAGATTCACAAGGGGAAAAAGACAAGTGACATAATTTTTCCTCTTGCTTCATTCACATTTAGCACTTCAACTTCAATGTTACTATATTTTGTATTTATCTTTGACTTTATTATTGTATTGATCCCTGTTTATTTGATGAATTCAATGTGAGTGCAAGTAGTGCTTTATAAATAAAATATACATACATGTATTGTACTTTATTAGCTAAATTGAGTTTGTATATGAAACGCATACGGATATATATTTGGACTTAAACTGTTTCTACTTGCACTGGTGGAAGAATGCCTTTATTCTGAGTGCCTGCTCTACAAATTTATTTTTGTGGTGATTTATTACTCTTTTGGGACCTTTTGATCTATTACTTTTTACATCATTGTGTTAAAGAAGATTAGAACATGTGACAAATCTATTGAATAGGAGAACAGAGGTTAATTATCTGTTTAGCCCCAACTGTGGTTAATCTGACCCTTATACTCCCTGCCACCCAGGTTAAAGAGATACTGACACCACAAATGAAACCTTTTTTTATATCTATCATAACCATGTCTGTGCATGCTATTTATAATTTTGACATAAAAGTATTTGCCTGGTGCTTTTACAGTACCCTCCTGATCCCATGGGTTCCTCTTTGAATGGGCTGCCATATTTGTGCAGCAGTATTCACTTAGCATTAGAAACTCTAACTGAAAGATTGAGAAGGGACCGTCAGGTTGGCATAACAGTCAGGTTGGCAAAACAGTCAGACTTAGGAACTTCAAGTAACAATTACTTACAAAAGCAGAGCTATCAGTGAAAAATGATCAACAAAACTTTTACTGCACATTAATATTTTGAAGAGTAGTTTTTAGTGTCATTGTGCTATAAAATGGGTGATGGCAGGAAGTTAATGGGGGCTTTTATTACAAGGTGGGTTTGGTTTTCCTTGAAAAACACAGACCTCCCTGGGCATCCCATTGCCATTTAAAAGGTCCGCTATGCATGCAAGTAGTAATACTAAACGGAAACATTGGATATAAAAGTAACACTGTGTTAACCAGTACAGGTATTGGTCCTGTTTTCCAAAATGCTCAGGACCTGGGGCTTTCTGGATAATGGATCTTTCCATGATTTGGATCTTCATACCTTAAATCTACTAGAAAATCATGAAAACATTAAATAAACCCAATAGGTTGGTTCTGCTTCTATTACAGATTAATTATATCTTTGTTTGGATCAAGTATAAGCTGCTGTTTTATTATTACAGAGAAAAGGGCTATGGGATGTAGCCTATCCATAATTTGGAGCTTTCTGGATACTGGGTTTCCAGATAATGGATCCCATACCATACTAAATGTAAAGAAATTAGCTACTGTTAACATAAAAATAACCATTTTCAGATGTGAATTGTATAGTTAAAAAAATACAGTATGGGCACTATTTGATAGATAGTGATCCCTAAATAGTTCCTTGAAATAGTGCATTTGGGATATAGAAGATAAAAAAAAAAAGTCCATGCATGCAAAGTAAAAATAACAGAGAAGTGCACCCAGGCAGGTATACATTTGCTCTGACCCCATTCTTTGGCAATGGGGAAGAGCATAGAACCTAGCTCTCAAATTTAGATAACTCTGGAATATAAACAGGAGTATTCCATGGCTGGAAATGTTTATTTATTAGTTTCTTGCTCTGTAAAGGTTACACCATTATATTACACCATTACCATTTTGCAGAGTGAGCACCAGGACACATAAAAGAAAGACACAGATTTTAAAGTACAGTGCAATATAACCTAGAAATAAGGAGCAGGGGTGCCGCTGTCATGAGTTGAGAAACTTAAACTGGAATTTTGGCTTATCTCAGTGGTTCTCAACCTTCCTAATGCCATGACCCTTTAATACAGTACCTCACGTTATGGTGACCCCCCCCCCCCACAACCATAAAATCATTTTCATTGCTACTTTGTAACTGTAATTTTGCTACTGTTACGAATCGTAATGTAAATATCGAGGAGTATGGCAGAAGGAAAAAAAAGCAAAAATCCACCAATGGCCGCCACAACACTATTCTTTAACCCACCCTGTCCAAACAATGGTTTTGTAGTTTGGACACCCCTTAGGCGACCCCCAAAGGGGTCCCGACCCCCAGGTTGAGAAACGCTGACTTATCTAGTGCAAAAAGTTACATTTTGCTCTCTGCACTAGCATTGCAGTCTGCCTGGACTCGCTTTTGAGAAAGAACAGTAAGCACTGAGGAGCAAGGGTCACAGAATCGCCTCTGGTAAGGTGTTAAAAATTATTTTTTTTACAAATATATTTATTTAAATAGTTGTCATGTAAGGGAATTCCCCTGCAGAAGCCTATAAAAAGCAGCACACAAGTAAGGACATTTACTTGTACACATGGCTGGGCTAGTCCAAAGGAAAAAGGGGCTGCACTTGGCTAGGATTAGGGTGACTAGGAGTTTCGTGAGAGGATCACCTGCGATGTTCAGAAAGCCTTGGATAGCAACAGCAGCCTTTTAGCCCAAGGTGTTAGAACCCTGGGCATTTGTGTACCAGGTAGGCACTGAGCATTCAGATTACCAAGTCCCTATGGTCTGTAGTGAGACAGTCAAATGAAATGTGTACACTGCACGTGGACATGATGGAGGAAGGGAAGTCTAGGGAGAGTAAAGGAGCAGAGTCTTTAGAATGGCTAATGGCACTAGATTAGTGTTTATCCACAGGACAGGGGGACTGGAGACTTATGAGAGGAACACTAAGAGAGAATATTTGTGCTGTGTCTTGAAGATATACAGAGGTTGTGCAATAATATATTGATATATTTGAACTTTGCCATCTCCTGTGTTGGAGCTGCTGAATAAAAGCCTGTCTGGTTCATCACACTGAAGTGTGAGACGTCCATGTAAAGTACAGTAAAGGTATTAATTGTACTCTGTGTGAGGCACTGCCAGTCACAGGTAGGCACTTTATATTTATTTTCATCAGTTGCTGGTTTTTAGTAAACATAAAGTTCATGGATAATTACTGTATTGTTTTCATTAAAATAAAGGTACACATTACTAGTAGGGATGGCGCGGACTGTTCGCCGACGAACATCGGCTGTTCGCGCTCGCCGGACGTTCGCGAACGTCGCCGGACGTTCGCGAACGTCGCGCGACGTTCGCCATTTTGGGTTCGCGTTAGTTGGCG
>CM044434.1:41842455-41860770 GCA_024363595.1 Xenopus borealis | reverse complement strand
TTTTGACGCAAGTTCGCGAATATGTTCGCGAACTTTTTTTCCGACGTTCGCTATATCCCTAATTACTAGATAACTAGAATGTATTTATTCTCTGTTGCCGGTATAAGGGAAATGATGATACCAGATATATTGAAAGCACAGGTGTTTATATTCCTAGCTTTGTTGGGGATACCTGTAAACAGATTTATTCTACTGAAGTTTGCCTGTGTCAGAATAGTAAAATAGAAAATATTGCCAACAAATATCATTTGTTCCAGTCTTTTATAATTCTCCTTATGGAACTCTCTCAAGTTTTCCTCCAAATCCTACATGCCTTCTGTAGCCAAAATGTCTTGGAAGACAATGGTTGTAAATGTATTTTTATACTACTGTCCTTCTCTATGTGACTGCAAACGAGAAATATACATCATCTAACTTTTCTCTTTTCTTGGTATTCCTCCCTAAAGTTTCAGAGCAAATTCTGTAATGTCCATATATATATATATATATATATATATATATATATATCTTTCACTTATGGCCTATTACATACTCAGCAAATGTCTCTGTCACAGCCCACACAATAACCAACACCTACAACATGAAAGAGCTGTAATTGATACAAAATAACTCTCTTCTTTCTGTCATGCTCATGTGCCAAGATAGCACCCATGCCCTTCACTATCTGATATGGCTTGAATATCAGATTATAATCAGCATAATATGATAATAACACCAGGGGGATTAGTTCCCCAAGATCTGAACTCTGTTGAATATCGTACACAGTAGTTCTTTTACTTCTCAATACAACGATAGAGGTACTGTATTTTTCAGTATCATTCTTGAATCTGAGGTGCACCCACTATCACAATTAGGTTGTCTATAGTGATGGGCGAATTTATTCGCCAGGGCCGAATTCGCGGCGAATTCCCGCGATTCGCCGCTGGCGAATAAATTCACGAATCACCAGCAAAATTTCGGCAAGTGAAATTTTGCTGAAAAAACGAGTCGCGCGCGTTTTTGATGCGTCAAAAGCGTCCCGTGACTCGTTTCACAAATTTTTCGCCGATTCGTGAATTTCTCTGGAAATTTGCGAATTTTTCCGTGAAGCGAATCGCGGGAGATTCGCCCATCACTAGTTGTCTATAATTTAATTGAAACCACAGTCCTTATCACAGCAAGCATACAATTTCCACTGCTGGGGCAATACCACCTGAAGGACCTACCAATGTATCTCTGTCAACTCCAGTTGAGGAAGATCTATTTGACACAGTATCTCTTGCTGTAAATACATTTTAACCCTTCTAAATAAGTTATTTCTCAGCTGGGTGCACCAAATGTCCAGCTGTGAAAGACCTCTGCAATAAACACTTTATCATGCATGGTAAAAGGAGTCAGCCCTGGGGGTTCATACATCAGACACAAACCTGCTTTTATTGTTCACAGCCTATGGACCAAACTAACAACCCAGGGACCTGGGACCATAACTTGGGTCTTAATTCATACAGCAACAGAATCAAGGAAGGTCCTTTCTGTTGCAGACAGCAGTAATACAGCTATCCATAGGTGTATAGGGAATAGGGCATTCTAACTACCCCAATGCCCTATCCACCCTATAATCAGCTGTACAATCATTTAGTCCCCTGCACTCTTTCAGACCCTTTAAAAGTTATTGTCAAGTTGAACCAATTGAACTTTGGCATGCTGGCTACCATTTCCCCTATAGCCAAGAAGGTTGCTTCTGCTTCTGAAGATCCACTTCCAGGCCCTTCTATCCTGCCAATTGCTCTGAATGTTACAGGTAGAAATGGAAGGAACAATTGCTTCAACAGAATCAAATTTATCTTTATTGAAGAGTCTCACCCCAACAGACTGACTTAGGACTAATTTTTACCTTGCAGTGACTGCTTTCCCTCAACTAATCACTACCAGAAAGGTTCAGCACTTCATGTTTCTTTCCTCAATATATTATTTTATACCTTAACTTTACAGTAAACAAACAGTCCTTTGCAGTATAACAGAGAAAACAGCAAAGGATAATTACCGTCAAAACTGTCAGAACAATTCCTATTTACTCCTACAACCTTCATTCTCCTGAAGAACAAATCTCAGCAGCATGATTCTTTTCTAAAGTTTCCATGTTGGTTGGTGGTCTATTGAACTAACCCCAGCCAAAAGAGAACTGTTCATGCATTAGGCTACAACAGGCTACAATCTGAGATTGGCAGGAATTGAAGCCATGTGCCAACCAACCACATAAATAACTAGAAACTAGAAATAATTCCTACTTGCAACCTGTTTATGTATTAGATCCACTATTTCCAGTGGAGACAAGTATAAACCTATTTTCGTACACTCTCTTAAATAGTGATTAACCCTTTTCAGTCCAGGGTCCTGAATTTTCTTAGCGTATGAAGGATACTGGAAACTGGGATCTACAGCACAGTGACTCCAACTAGTGGGCACTGAGGATTCCACCTCAGGGAAGTTCCACCAGAAACAAAGAATGCAAATTTCAGTAAAACAAATATAAACTTTATATAAAAATGTAATAAATACAATGGGCATCTAATACACAATGCACTCCTGCACTGGGGACATGTAGGAACATACCTATCTCACTATTAGGCATCACACATTTATCCAAATACACAAAATGCAATATGAAATTATAAATCATTCATTATTGCCCTTTGATTTACCTTTAAACGTGTGATTTATAGAACACTACACTATGCCTAGTTCTTTACTTATATTGGTGAGTTGAACATTGGAAGGCATTCACATTCTGGGTGAGATCCCCTGTGTGTACACTGAAAGGGGGATGACATGCTAGAAGTTAGTAACAGGTGAATGTCATGCCAGTAGTGACAAGTGATGGGCGAATCTACCCAATCTTCCAGTGAAATTCCGAATTGCCGGAAAATTAGCAAAACGAGTCGCGGCACGTTTTTGACGTGCGCCGTCTTTGACGCGCGCCGTCTTCGACGCGCATCGCGTAATTTTCAACGCACGTTGCACCGTTTTCATCGCGTCAAAAACGACACGCGACTTTTTTTAAGCGAATTTTCACTGGCTTTTCGCAAATTTATTCGCCAGCGTGAATCGCGGGAATTCGACGCAAATTCGACCCTGGTGAATAAATTCGCCCATCACTAGTAATGACAACATAACTTCTCTTGTACTACTAGTTACAATGTTTACATGATAGAGTGTGTTTTATTGTATTGCATGCAATTGTGGTACACACTGGTGCAGGGCTGCAATGTTGACAGAATTCTGTGAAGAACACAGAAATTTGCTTTCAAAACCTGCATTTTGCACACTGCGCTATGTCTATAAATTAAGCTTCATATTTCCATATGAATATTTCTTTGTTATTATAGTTGAATTCTTTATTTCCTGTGCAGGCATAAAATGAATGTATAGTAGATTACAAGATAAGCTATGCAAGTGTATTTCTCCCCAGACATAAATTAATAGATTATGAAACAATTTCTGCAATTAAGAAGCAACCAGTTCATTTCATAGAACTCCCTAGCTTTTACTGAATAGTTGTAATTAAACTCTGGAGTAATCTTTAAGAGATGACTACTATTTTAGCTTGAATTAATTACTCAATAATGATGTCATCCGTGAACATTTAATTAAAGCTCTCTGATTTGCTTGCTTCAACCAAACACGATATGGCAGTGCACAAACTAATTGCCTTTTCTTGCCTTTCCTTTTTAAACCTGAGACACACAAAAAAAAAATTTGTTCTGTATTTATAATTTATCTTTTTAATTGTGTCATTTCCTTGCTTGTACTGTGCTGCACTGAAAAGCTTATTAATAATAGGGGGACGCTACATAACGTGCAAATTACATTATATAAAAAAAATATTAGAAGCATCTAGAAAAATATGTGTACATTTTTTTGTCACATAATATAAGCTTTGCCAATGGACGAAAGCGATTTGATTAAACCATAGAGTGACAAAAGGACCATTCTAAAGTATGTTAGAGCAGCGATTGTATTAAGGTAAATTAATAAAATGTCAAAATGTTTCAAGTTACTTCCAGGGTAGAGGAATTTTGAATTCGAATTTGAGTTGGTGGTTTTAGGGTAGAACTAGCCGAGTTTTCCACAGGATTCTGCTGTATCCAATGCGCTGTGCTAAAACACAGGCGTCAAGTTGGATATATTTATATAAAACAACACACCCATTAATTTAATCAAAGCCGGGTGCTGCTGCAGTTCTGAACATCCACAATGTCCTAGGGACAGGTATGAAGCACACACCAATTATGTATTAACAGAATTTAAATCATATCATGCAGACTGATGTTTTGGTCCATGACATTTAAAAAAAAAGAAAACATTTTTAGGAAAATCCTCCCCACCACCGGAACACATGAACACCTTTCACCAGAGAAAACACTCAAGTGTGAGAATAAAATACATCAAAAAACATTCCATAGTTAAATAGTTACATAGTTAAATTGGGTTGAAAAAAGACAAAGTACATCAAGTTCAATCCCTCCAAATAATAAAATCCAATATCCATACAAACACCCCTCCATACATTCACATAAATTATACAAACCCATATGTATAGAGTTTATTATCACAATAGCCTTTGATATTATGTCTGTCTCTAAGAAATCATCCAAGCCACTCGTAATGCATTATCAGAATCAGCCATCATAACATCACCCTGCAGTGCATTCCACAACCTCACTGTCCTCACTGTGAAAAACCACCTACGTTGCTTCAAATGAAAGTTTTTTTCTTATAGTCTAAAGGGTTGACCTCTGGTACAGTGATCTTCTTTATGGGTAAAAAGGTCCCCTGATATTTGTCTATAATGTCCTCTAATGTATTTGTAAAGTGTAATCATGCTCCCTCGCAAGCGCCTTTTTTTCAGCGAAAACAAATCCAACCTTGTCAGTCTACCCTCATAATTTAAATCTTCCATCCCTCTAACCTGTTTAGTTACACATCTCTGAATTATATCCAGTACATTTATTTCCCTCTTAAAGACTGGAGTCCAAAACTGCACTGCATACTCCAGACAAGGCCTTACTAGGGATCTATAAAGAGGTATAATTAAGTTTTCATCCCTTGAGTTTATGCCCTTTTTTATGCAAGACAGATATTTGCTTTTGTAGCTACATAATGACACTGCCCAGAATTAGAGAACTTGTTATCTACAAAAAACCCAAGATCCTTCTCATTTAAGGAAACTCCCAACACACTGCCATTTAGTGTATAACTTGCATTTGTATTATTTTTGCCAAAGTGCATAACCTTGCATTTATCAACATTGAACCTCATTTTCCTGTTTGTTGCCCAGTTTCCCAACAAATCACTCTGCAAAGTGGCAGCATCCTGCATGGAACCTATAGATCTGCCAAGTTTTGTAAAATAGAAACAGTACTTTCAATGCCCACCTCTAGGTCATTAATAAACACGTTGAAAAGCAAAGGACCTAGTATATAGCCCCGTGGCACTCCACTAACAACACTGGTCCAATTAGAAAGTGTTCCATTTGCAACCACTCTTTGTAGTCTATCTTTTAGCCAGTTCTCTATCCAGGTACAAATACTATGTTCCAGGCCAACATTCCTTAATTTAACCAGTAACCTTCTGTGTGGCATTGTATGCTTTAGCATTGTCTAAGAAAATCATGTCCACTGCCAACACAGAATCGAGGTCCCTTCTCACTTTCTCTTAAAAAGAAATTAAGTTAGTCAGGCAAGATCTATTACGCATAAAACCATGCTGGCACAAACTCATAATATTATAGTTTTCTGAAGTCCAGTATCTTATAATTTATAAACCCTTTTCTACAACTGACGTCAGACTAACTGACCTATAGTTGTGACGCTGAGAATGGGATCCATCTTCTGAAAAGTGGCACCACAATAGCAATGCACCAGTCTTTCTGCACCATGCCAGTCCTCAATGAATCCTGAAAAATTAAATAAAGAGGTTTGGTAATCACAGAGCTGGGGTGAATACCATCTGGCCCCGGATCTGTGTTTATCTTAACATGTTCTAGTCTCTGTTGAATTTCTTCATGTGTGAACTATTAGTTGTAATACTAGAATTGGGACTATTAAGAAGGAAACCTTCATTAACTGGGCTCTCAGTTGTGTAGACAGATGAAAAATAGGAGTTCAGAATCTCAGTTTCTTTTTGTTCTCAACAACAAGCTGACCCCCTTCCTGCTTATTTTTTTTTACTATTAACATATGTAAAATTAATTTTGGATTATTGTTACTGCTTGCAGCAATATCCTTTTCCATATTGATTTTAGCTTGCCTGATAGCTGTTTTGCATGATTTATTGGCCTCCTTGTACCTTATAAACGATTCGACTGTGTTGACAGCCATAAAAAGCACATCTTTTCTTATCCACCTCAACATCAACACTTCTATTGAACCAAAAAGGTTTTTCTTTGAAACGACGTTCCTTGCTTAAAAGAGAAATATACTGACATGTATATTTATTAAGCAGCATTTTAAAGACTTCCCATTTTTGTTCTGCGTTTAACCCTGTGAAAAGCATTTCCCACTTAATATGTTGCAGAGATGCCCTTATACAGTTTGCATATCTTAAATTTAGTGTTTTAGTTACTCCCTTATAGAATTGCCTCTGCAAAAGAATCTCACCCACACAATTGCTAGAGATGAGTTCAATAGTATTAGTAATTACAAGATCCAAAAGAGAGTTATTTCTAGTAGGTTCTTGAACCAGCTGGAATAAAATGTTGTCAAAAAATATCTAGAAGAAGTTCTGAAATGCATTGATTCTGCAGGACTGAAACTGAACCTTTCCAAATGCCCCTTCAGACAAACTCAGCTGTCATTTCTGGGTCATATAATTTAAGAGGGACAACTGCCTCACCCTGACCATGTCAACGCTGTAACACAAGCTTAGAGAAACAAAGTGTAAGTATTCAACTGTTGAAAAAGAAGCTCTAGCATGTGTTTAGGCAACAGAAACATTGAGAACCTACCTATGGGATATAGAATTTACCTAATGCACTGATCATAGCCCTTTAACTACACTGCTTACAACAAAGGGACTAGGAAGAGCTGGGATGTGTATAGCTAGACGGTCAGTAAGGCTACTGGATTTCAACTACAAAATGCAATACAAACCAGGTTTGAAAAATGTTATTGCTGATTGTTTGTCACATTTACCTTTACCTGCAGCGTCTGATACACTGGATGAGGAAGTTGTAGCATTGACTGATATATTTTCATCTACAGTTACAGCTGCTGATTTTAAGCAAGCTTGCCTCACATGTCCAATTCAAGTAAAATTACAGACATCTTACAAAGCAAAAGGCCAAATGCTAAGAAGAACCTCAGTCCTGATCTTAAACCTTACTACAGGATTAGACATGAACTGTCCTTAGTAGATGACTATGTTGTCCGTGGAGCTCATTGCTTACTAGTACCAGAGACCTTGCGAGAAAAGCTCATACAACTTGCACATGAGAGTCAGCAAAGAATTGTACATACAAAAAGACTACGAGAGCTATACTGGTGTCCAGCAATGAATGCTGATGTGGTAACTGACATTCATTCTTGTGTTACTTGTCAGAATCATGACAAAACCTCTATCACACATACACTACCACTTCAGCCAATACCATTCCCTGATTCAGCATGGGAAAAACTTGCTATTGATATTGTGGGTAGTGATGGGCGAATTTATTCGCCAGGGATGAATTTGCAGCGAATTCCCACGAATCGGCAGCGAAATTTCGCTTGGTGAAAATTCGCCGGAAAAACGAGTCGCGCCGTTTTTGACGCGACGCACGCCGAAAACGACGCGATGCGCCAAAGTTGACGCGACGCGCGTCAAAAGCGTCCCGCGACTCATTTCGCTAATTTTTCACCAATTCTTCGGTGAAGCGAATCTCGGGAGATTCGCCCATCACTAATTGTGGGTCCTTTTGCAAATGCTCCTTTAGACTGTAGATTTGCTATAACCTTGATAGACCAGAAATTTGTTTCTAATATAACCTCAGCTCAGGTAATCCGAGGTTAATAATAGACAACGAACCACAATTTGTTTCAGCTGAGTTTGAAATCTTTCTGAGAGGAATATTGTACATAGGAAATCTTCAGTGTATTACCCACAAGCAAATTGAGAAATTGAGTGATTCAAAAGAAGTCTGAAAGAGGCACTACAGACAGCAAATTGTACTGGGAAATCTTGGAAAGTATTTACAACAGAGTTCTTACATAACTACAGAGCAGTGTACCATGCAACAGCCCAAGCATCTCCAGCTAAACGTCCTACAAAATCATCAACGACAACAAGCCAAATGCAAGGCTTATACTGACAGAAAACGTGGTGCAAGAGAAGTGCCCTTTCAGCATCAGAAAACTACCTGCATGGACCAAGGACTATGTTATGTGAATAATGCATAATATTGCTTACTGTTTGCATACCATTCCATTGTTGCTGTTTATTATGGTTGTCCAAATTCTTTCCTACTATAGGGGGAATATGTGGTGTTTATACAAATGGCCTGTAGAGGCACTGTGTATACACATGACTGTCTATACTGCTTAAGAGTTTATGGTACTGTTGTGTAATGGCTGTATGAGCCTGTTAATAAAGCTCTGTTATACTCTACTCATCCCCGGCTATCAAAACACATACCATGTTCAAACTTTCTTAACCTGCCAAACTTTGTAAAATGAACACATTTCTTATGGATAGTTTGGGTGCAGCAAAGGTGACACTAGCAGTGGCATAGAGTTTTGTGTTAAGAGTTACATAAAAACTGATAAAAATGTTGCTTGTTGCTAATGTCAGTATTTATTTTTTCCAGGAAATGTGCAGGCAATCCTAGCTGCAAACTTAATGAGAAAAAAATTATTTTCTCACTGGATAATTGAAAAAATCCATCTTTAAGTATACAAACTTTGGGCCCATCAGTTGGTAATGCTATGTATGGCACCAATAGCCTTCCTAAACAAAGATATCTCCCTCTGCTTAATGGTATTCAGCTTCTTCCAGTACAATAAAGATGTCATTCCAGCCCCTTCTTAATAAGGTTACTAACTGGTCAACAAATGACTCCCTGGCATTATAGAACTTCCCTTCTAGGACTATTTTATGAAGGTTCATTTTTTAAAGAAAATATGATGAGATTTAATGAAAAGTGTTTGTACTACAAACTCCATTACATTTTCCAATAGTCATTGTACTTTGTTATACATTTTTTTTTTCAAATCTTTCTTTATTGATTTTCAAGATATAAAGTAAAGATGAATAGCAAAACCAAGTCATAACAAAAAGAAAAGAGATAAGAAAAGGGGGGAGGATACAGAAAGCAAGGGGGAGGTCATAATGTAATATTACAACAGAACGTTACATATTTACGTAGGGTTAACAATGAGTCACTACTACATGTACCACTGTTTATGTTCCTTATGTATTTATAACAATATTCAACCTTGATCAACATTTATTAATCAACTATAATCAGATTAAGTATGAATATGTGGTCAGGTGGAGGGCGTTAGGACGTTCAGGGTATTATGTTGTTAAGTTTCCATTTCGTTATCCAAGGATTCCATATCATATTATGTTGTGCAATATTATTGTGAAGTATACTTGTTACTTCTTCTAATTTCCTGGTGTCTTCTACCAGGTTACACCATTCTATTTCTAGTGGAGGAGTTGTCTGTTTCCATTTCTTAGGGATCATGGCAATGGCAGCAAATATAAGATATGACGTTAGCTTGTCTGTTATAAAAGCTTGCCTCCTGTTATCATCCTATATAATAAAATCCATGTGTCTCTGCGTCCAGATCCGTGTGTCCGTGGAAATGCGCTACTGCGCATGTGCCGCACAGTCCTGCGTGTGACGTCAGCGGCGCTCCATTTGCAGAAAGAAGAGGGGCTCCGACGAAAGCCCTGCCGGCACCAGCTGAACCGCACTGTGCATGGGTGACATCACGAGGCAGGCGACAGTCAGCCTGGGCTGAGATGGGAAGCGTCTATAATGCCAGCGCCACCCCATACAAACACTGGACATTCCCAGCGCCACACCAATACGTGCCGCTTGGGAATAAAATGTGCATGGCTGGTCTTTGTCCCCACAGGCTCCCTGG
The DNA here is from genome assembly GCA_024363595.1 of Xenopus borealis. NCBI lineage: Eukaryota > Metazoa > Chordata > Amphibia > Anura > Pipidae > Xenopus > Xenopus borealis. Next base: position 41,850,661 of record CM044434.1, on the reverse strand, counting down.
GGAGGGGCACTCACCGCGGTGGGCTGGCTGATCCAGCGGTTAATGATGGCTGTCAGTTTGTGGCGCGTCTCTTCTTGACTCCCCAACATGTTGTTCAGCCTGCAAGCACATTGAGCATCTATTGTTATGTTTCTAAACCATTAAATCTCCTGGGTCCTGGAATCCTGACAGTTGTGATGTATGTTTATGTACATTGGCTGACTTAGTACAGCTTTAAAGTGTTGCACTGACAAAGCTGAATGTGTATAGTGACAGAAGGTGATGGGTAGTGACAGAGCAGAGAGTATCAGGTGCTAGGAAAAGAGTCTGTTGTGCAGATTAGAAACAATATACTCTAATGGGTCCATGAATCTGCAGCAAGTAGAAAATTAAATAGAAATTTGGCAGAATTTTCAGTCCCTCAAGTTGCTTGGATTTCTAAAATACCACTTTCCTGTGAGAGAATGGCCAGTGTCCCATGTTCCTGATTTCTCTGACTAGACACATCATTAAGGTGAACTGTCCCAAATATTACAGATGTTACACAGGTAAGTCTGTAGATGCTTCTAAAAAATTGATATAGATTTATTAGTGCACAGCCTCATTGTAATCCTATATAATAAAACGCAAGTGTTTCTGCGTCCAGATCCGTGTGTCCGTGGAAATCGGTGCTGCGCATGTGCCGCACCGATAACCAATGGGAAGCGTCTATAATGCCAGCGCCACCCGATACAAACACTGTGGACATTCCCAGCGCCACACCAATACGTGCTGCTTCGGAATAAAATGTGCATGGCTGGTCTTTGTCATCACAGGCTCCGTGGGGAGGGGCACTCACCGCGGTGGGCTCACCAGCGGTTAATGATGGCTGTCAGTTTGCGGCGCGTCTCTTCTTGACTCCCCGACATGTTGTTCAGCCCGCACACCCGATCCCTGTTGTTGAACACGTGACCACAAAGCTTTGCGCGTTTCCTACAAAGGGCTGCGCGCTTCCGTAGCTATCGCTCACTGTGGGATTGCGTGTGGTCTGGCCCCTTTTCATCTCATGCCTGCAAGCACATCAAGCATCGATTCCCAGAACGAATCGCTTATCACTTACTATGACAGAAAACTGGAACCTTTATAATAACTGCCGAAAAGTTAACTGAAACACATTTTTTTCAAAAATAGTTATTACTTAATAGCTTGCACAAACCACCAATAAGCAGTGAGCTAATAGGACAGTTGCTTTGAACCTAAAAAGTGTAACATTTTCTAAATATGCTCACCCTAATATACCAGCCCAGAGAGGAGTCAGTTAATTAGCAGGACACAAACCCCACTCTTATGTAAGTGCTTAGCTCCTGTCTGCACACACATTCCTAACAGACTGCTCATTAGGGTTGCCACCTCACCCCTTTAAAACCGAACACATATGGAATTAGCAATACATTTAGATGCATGCTGCAGACTGAACTGATTTATGTGCAGCCATGCATCATGCATTTAAATGAATTGCTAATTAGTCATGCAGGCTGTGTATTCCATATGTGCTCGGTTTTAAAGGGGTGAGGTGGCAACCCTACTGCTCATCATTCTAATTAAAACTGCAAGCTGTTCCTTTGAAATTAATTCCCGGGGCCAGTATATGTCTCTACAAATCAGCCATTAGAAACACAGGGCACTGTGCCTGTTCTGCTGCTCCTGGCGTTCAGTTGAGGACAAGTGTTTGATGCATCCCCTGGTGTAGATTGTAGTGTGTGTGCCCATCACATGTTTCCTGGGCACAGTTGCAGGGAAATGGAGAGCAATGGGTGCCAGAAACAGTGACCATTGTATGTGAAGTCAACTCTATCTCATTTGCACAAACAAATATTCTTTCACTGGCTGGCAACATACAGATGAATCAAATAACTGACAACTTGCACCAGTGACTGACAATAGCTTCTACAAGTACAGTACTTTTCATTCATTGGTGGGCAGTATCCTATATAATAAAGTTGAAGTGTCTCTGCGTCCAGTCCCTGTGTGCGTGGAATTGCGCTACTGCAGATGTGCCCCACGGATCATCTCTGGCTAATTTACGCTAGCGAAGTAGATAGATGCGCAACTTCACACCCTTACGCTGTGGCATGTTTTACCATTGTGGGTGATAGTCTGAAAAATGTAAATATGTTCCCGTTCGCCGACCAGAGCGTAAATTCACACATTTGCACAGCGCAGGCAAAAATTCGCCTAGAACAATTCTGTTTTTTATAAATGTTTGACTACATATGTTCTAGCGCCCGTTAATTTAATGGGCTTAATGTCTAGTACTGAAATAAGATCTGAGAGATGTTGGAGTGATGTATGCCTATACCCGTTATCATATTAATTCTGCTAACTTTGTTATACATTTTAATGGAGCTAATAGTACTACATTAAAAAAGGTAACATTGCTTATCATAAAATGAAATTAGGATACAATGTGTATTGTTTTATTTTTATATGTACACAATATACACACTGTACACACATTATCTACTCATTAGTATGTTCCCAAAGAGGCAGTACATTAGAGGCTGAGATGTGTGTATATTTATTTTATTTGCTTGTTTTGCATTAACTGCTTCATTATGAATCTTACAGCCTGATTTTATTGAATCACCAAACAGGAACATTACCCAGAGGTTCGATTATGGAAATAATGCAGAAATGCATTCCTAGATATTAGACACAATTAATGAATGTACTTATACTGAACCAAGAAAATGTATTTTCACTTTGCTAAATATTTGGAACATCTTTTAAATACAGTGGGGAATAAAATTCACCGATAGGAAATATCTCAGACCTCCATTGTTACATACAGTAGTTACACAGTTGGGTTGAAAAAAGTTCCTCAAGTTCAACCCCTCCATATGAACCCCAGCACACAAACACATACACACACTCACACCAACCCTTCCATGCATTTACATAAACTATATATACCAATATCTGTAAGGAGGGGGGCAAGGAAGAAAACATATTACACAAATTACTTGTGCCCATATTCTGGTTTTCACACAAACCTACAGCTATAGCTTTTCTAGTAATATATAAATTAGTAACTGCAGTAGTAACTGTTGGACACGTATAGCATTGCCATTCTATTAATGACAAAACTCGCAGGATGGTACTCGAAGGGCTTCATTTTCTGAAATCACCTGAAGTTTCCTTGTAAGGCAACTTTGGGTGCCTTCAGAAAATGAGTGCCATCGTGCCATCTCAGTCCCAACCCCACCTCCTAGGCACAGACCGGTAATGGGCCAACCAAAAAGTGTCAAGTCTAATAGGAATGCTTGTGCATGTTTCTGCAGAGGAGGCAGGATCGACCCAGTGTCATTGGACACAATTATATGAAAGTGCAAGGAGTATATAGTTACATAGTTAAATTGGGTTGACAAAAATTACAAAATCCATCAAGTTCAACCCCTCCAAATTAAAACCCAGCACACACACACACCCCTCCATACATTCACACAAACCATATCTGCCAATAGCTATACTAACTATAGAGTTTAGTATCACAGTAGCCTTTGATAATATGCCTGTCCAAAAAATTCTCCAAGCTCCTCTTAAAAGCATCAACAGAATCAGCACATCTCCCGGCAGTGCATTCCACAACTCACTGTCCTCACTGTGAATGACCACCTATGTTGCTTCAAATTAAAGTCTTTTTCTTCTAGTCTGAAGGGGTGGCCTCTGGTGCGGTGATCCTATTTATGGGTAAAAAGGTCCCCTGATATTTGTCTATAATGTCCCCTAATGTACTTATGTCCCCTCGCAAGCGTCATTTTTGCAGAGAAAACAACCCCAACCTGGACAGTCTACCCTCATAAGTCTTCCATCCCTCTAACCAGTTTAGTTGCCCATCACTGCACTCTCTCCAGCTCATTTATATGCCTCTTAAGGACTGGAGTCCAAAACTGCACTGAATATTCCAGATAAGGTCTTACTAGGGACCTATAAATATAAATGTATAATTACATTTTCATCCCTTGAGTTTATGCCCTTTTTTATGCAAGACAGAACTTTATTTGCTTTAGTGGCTACAAAATGACACTGCCCATCTATAAAAACCCTGAGATCCTTCTCATTTAAGGAAACCCCCAACACATTTCCAGTTAATGTATAACTTAATTTTCCAGTTTGCTGCCCAGTTTCCCAACTTAGACAAATCACTTTGCAGAGTGGCAGCATCCTGCATGGAACCTATAGTTCTGAACAGTTTAGTATCATCTGCAAAAATAGAAAGACTACTTTCAATGCCCACATCCAGGTCATTAATAAACAAGGTGAAAAGCAAGGGACCCAGTACAGAGCCCTGCGGTACACCACTAACAACACTGGTCCAATTAGAAAATGTTCCATTTACCACCATTCTTTGTAGCTACAGAATGACACTGCCCAGAATTAGAGAACTTGTAATCTACAAAAAACCCTAGATCCTTGTCATTTAAGGAAACTCCCAACACACTGGCATTTAGTGTATAACTTGCATTTGTATTATTTTTGCCAAAGTGCATAACCTTGCATTTATCAACATTGAACCTTATTTTCCAGTTTGCTGCTGTCACGAACGGCACCCAATACCAGAACAGGTGCCAAACACCTTTGTCTCAGCTCGGCTTCACCAGTTAAGTGACCGCCTTTGGCCTCGGGAGGAGCCCTCAGCTTACTCAGATGCCACCTGGACTTATCGAGAGGTGTAGAGCAAAAGTTCTGGCTAGCACAGGGGCACGATCGTCTCACCAGGGAATTAGATAGAAGAATACCACCAAATGGAGTAGGCAGGCCGGAACAGCACAAGCTGCGTAGAATAGTCAGACAGGCCGGAATCAGGATTAGAGAGTGTAGAGTAGTCAAGTAACGGGCAAAAGGTCAGGATACCAGAGGACAGAGTAATCAGACAAGCCAAAGGTCAGGATTGGAGAAAGCAGGAATAGTCAGGCAAGCAAGGGTCAAACACAGTAGATCAGTCAGGATACAGAAGGAAATACACCCAGGAACTTAACAAATAGAACCTAACAACGGGCAATGCTCTGAATACCAAGATCCCTTTAAATACCGTTTGAATTTCGCGCCATTGCGCGTGACGTCATCACGCCGGCGCGCATGCGCCTATAAAAGGCGGAAGTGCGCGCGCGGCGCACACTAGGGAACCGGCAGGGGAAGGGTAAGGATGCACGCGGTGAGCGTCCCCGCTGGAGGCATGGCGGGCGCTCCCGCGTGCATGGAGGTGAGCCACTAGACCACCAGGGACACGGTACGTGACAGCTGCCCAGTTTACCAGTTTACCAACAAATCACTCTGCAAAGTGGTTGCATCCTGTATGGAACCTATAGATCTGCACAAGTTTTTATCATCTGCCAAGCTTGTATCATCTGCAAAAATAGAAACAGTACTTTCAATGCCCACCTCTAGGTCATTAATAAACACGTTGAAAAGCAAAGGACCTAGTATATAGCCCCGCGGCACCCCACTAACAACACTGGTCTAATTAGAAAGTGTTCCATTTGCAACCACTCTTTGTTGTCTCTTTTAGCCAGTTCTGTATCCAGGTACAAATACTACTGTAAGTTCCAGGCCAACATTCCTCAATTTATCCAGTAATTCAAGTATATAATTCAAGATCCTTTAAAGCCGAACTAAACCCTAAAAATTAATAGGGCTAAAAATGCCATGTTTCATATACTGCACTTATTGCACCAGCCTAAAGTTTCAGCATTTCAGCATCTCAATAGCAGCAATAATTCAGGACTTCAAACTTGTCACAGGGGGGGGGGGGGGTCACCATCTTGGAAAGTGTCTGTGACACTCACATGCTCAGTGGGATCTGAGCTGCTGCTGAGAAGCTAAGCTTAGGGGTTGCAAATTACCAAGCAGAAAATGAGGTTGGACTGTTATATAAGATGACAGATTATGAAATTCTGATGCTAATTGCACTAATTTCTGTGCTGCCATGTAGTAATTAGCCATATTAATTACTAATCAGCCTTATACAGTGACAGCTATATTCTATGTGTACTGTATATTTTGAGTTGGTCCCTAAACTCAGTAACTAACAACAGCACAGAGCATGTGCAGTGACTCAGCAGAAAAGAAGATGGGGAGCTACTGGGGCATCTTTGGAGACACAGATCTTCCCTGCTAAGGGGTTTTGGTTGCCTGGGGCTAGTACAGAAGCTTACAGCATAATGTACAACATTTCTAGCTACTTTCCTTGTCCTTTAACAAATAGAAATCAGTGCAACATTTGTGACCATTTCAGTACAACTGAACTCCTCATACTCAGCCTTCTGGCATATAGAAAGATGCTATTTTACCTGGTAAAAAGCTTGACTTTCTACATGCTTGATTTTCTCAGGCTTAAAAAAATTATAGTGTGTGTGGGGGGGGGGGGGCACAGCTGTAAGCCACCTCAGGGCGGCATAGGGGCCAGGATTGACCCTGTAGCTTGCCACACACATTTTAAAGCATTCAGATACTGATAATATTATGTAGTTTAACACAATTTACTTTGTAATATAACCACTTTGTTCAAGGTATGGCCCCAACAGGCCATACAGAGGCCCAAACAGCCCACCACCAGGCCACTAAACAGTGAGTGTCTATGGTTACTTACAGTGGCTCCTCTGGCATTTGCCAGAAAATGAGCATCTACAACTGCATTCCCACCATATAGCAGCATTGCAGGAAGCATTCTCCCATTGGTTCCATCACTCTGCAGCAATTATACTTAGCACAAAGGTTTTTTTAATCTGTCAAGTGCACCTTTAATTCCCCTCTAAGTCATAAAAATCACAACACAGACAGAAAGGAGGGGGTTGTAAACCAGGACTGACAATCTGTGGGTTCGGGTAAATGCCCGATGGGCCACTTACTTTAAAATATAAATGGGCTGCTCACCTAAAAATGCAAATTAGGTATGTCTTTAATATGTAAATGAACCAATCACTTTAGAAATGTAAATGAGCTGACCATAATAGCCAGCCACAGCTAAGCCGATGCCTGCATTTGTTAGTGCACATGCCAATACTGACATATGGCTGGAACTAGGAATTCTGACCAACTTCAGTTAGTGATATTAGAGTTGCTTGCTATATACCCAATCCCTTCTGCTTATGATAGGTATGTTGGCAACAGGAGGATCCGTGATCAGTCACATCAGACTGTGTATGGAACACTGTGATATGTAGCATTAATTGCATGAGACAGACTAGTCTATTCAAGTATGCCACACCTTGGACCTATGACACACATGGCAATTAAAGTCCTCTTATCTGCCAGGGTACATGGTCTAGCTGGGGGCACACAAAGGAAAATTTAGAATAAACTGTAAATTTAGGGCCACTAATCTATCTGATAGAATAGTTGTGATAGAAACTAGGGTGAGATATATGTTGCAAGGACAAGTTCCAGCACAAAAGGTGTATAATATTGCTGGGGATTATATGTTAATGGACTCTTAACACTAGTTCTAGCTAACCCTGGGGAAATATATATCGTGCTTTGCATGTGCTTGAATACATGAGCTGCTTTGATACTTTTGCCAGGGCTGCTTTTTCCTCCAAGTCCGGCCCTGGTATCTACCTTCCAAGGACCAAATGTGAAGTAGCTTCAGATTTCCTGTTTAGCTCAAGAAATACATAAGTAAATGTGAAATAGAGCCAGGCACTCACAGGTTAACTGCAGAAGTGTTTATTCACATGACATGTTTCGGGCAGAAGCCCTTTCTCAATTGATACAAACAAAGCACCCTCACTACAAAATAAAGGTTAAACCACTCCCATTTTTTTGTAAATTGTAATTGAATTTTTTATTCCAGGCGACTGCAAAAAAAAGGTACTTTTCCATATTTGGGGTGTGTATGTTGCTCCTCTGTGGTAAAGGGAGACTCATTCTGCCACCCCATGAAAGGAAATAAAATTAACCTTAAACATTATGCTACCTGTGAAGCAACAGGAGTAGTGTATCGTTTAAAATGTCCCTGTGGTAAAATCTATGTTGGACAAACTATAGTGCCAGTAAAAGATAGAATAAAAGAACACAAGTCTGATATTAGAAATTATAAAACACATACTCCGACAAACACATTGGTATCCAGACATTTCTTTATTAACAAACATAACCAGTTGCATCTTAAATAGCTAGTCCTCAAGGTCAGGGCCGCCATCAGGGGGGGACTGGGGGGACAAGTGTCCCGGGCCCGGGGCCGAAGGGG
>CM044434.1:41791511-41827638 GCA_024363595.1 Xenopus borealis | reverse complement strand
CTTTAAAAGATTCTTTAATTATATGTACAGATATGGGAGCTCAGGCATCTTTCTGTAATTTGGAAACCCCAAAGTCTTTTAATAAATAATTTAAACATTAAACACAGAAGGATTGTTTTGTCTCCAATAAAGACCACTTATATCTTGGTTTGGATCAAGTACAAAATACTGTTTGATCATTACAGATAATTATTTAATTAAAAATTAGTTTATGGGAGATTGTCTTCCTGTAATTCAGAGCTTTCTGGATAATGGGCCCCATATCTGATATTGTTTCCCTATAGATATTTCAAGATTTCATTCTGTATTCACATCACTTTCCCTTTTTCAGGCGCATAATTTTATTTATTCATGTTGATGGCTTATAGATTTTAAGTCTAAGACAGCTTTAAATTAAGGACATTGGCAGTATGCTTCCAACACTACACTGATTGCTTTTCATTACCCTTTATAGCATAACAGTTTACTCATTTTACAGAAATTGTCACCATGGGAACTTCTTGGCATTGTGCTGCCTGGGAAAGCAGACCTGATGCTACCCACTTGGGAAAGCAGACCTGACGCTAACCACTTCTGTGTAAAAGTCTCCTATACTCATACTGGGGCATGGACAGCATACAGAAACCCTGCCTTTAACATTACAGACTATTTGTAGCCCCGGTAAAATATTGCCTGAGACATTGCTCTCTCCTTGCCTGATTGCAGAAGAGTCCCTGCTTGTTCATCATTCACAACTCACGGGCACCATCTTCGGTGCTCCAGTATTCTTTACAAAATTAGCATTTTATGGGCGCCGAAAGTGACAGAAGACCCGAAGAATGCTGAAGCACTAGTAGATGGCACCCATGAGCTCCGCTGCGCCGACTCAAAGACTAAAAACCTTTTCAATTACTCTCTGTTTTCTATTTCTGACCATTTTTCTAATATTGAAGTTTAAAGTAAAAATTTTCACCTTCTAAACCAGCTCTGGGAGGTGGGGATCTCTGACTCCTGAACTGTCTCAATACATTTAGATAAGTTTGTTTTCTTTGCCCCTGCTGAGCAGTATCCCCGATTGTCATTAAAGGCAGCTGTTAGAATTGATACAGTAGAAGAGCGATCAAGACAAGATGGTGCCTGTGAACTCTGCTGGACAGGAGGGGTAAGTAACAAGTTAGGGGTATTTGCCCGGGGGGCAGGTAAGCTGGGGGGGATGAGGGAGGGGGTCTACACAGGGGAGGGGGGGAGGGTTTTATTCAGATACAGGATGAATTCTTCTTAAATTTATGTTTATTGAGCAGTGTATGGGGCCCTCAGGCAGGCTTTCCCGATCAATATATGGCCAAAAGTTGGCCAGATGTCGATAAGGCAGGTTTAAAAATCCTGTTGGATTGAGGACTACATAGATAGGTCCTCAATCCAACCTCCCGTGTTCTCCTTGTTGAAATACAGGTGGGCATATTGGGGAGAGATCCTCATTTGCTGATGATAAAATAGTACCAGATGATTCCAACTGATAGCTGTGTCCATATTTTCTGCTTCTGTCACTATTAATATCTAGTGACTGAAAAGGAGAAATTCTCAGGGAAATAACTCACTAAATGGGTCATATTGTTAGCAGTGAATCCAAACATAAATCATTAATGAAGGATCATTTTACACTGAGATGTCACTGTGAATATTTCTTTGGCAAATGCAATCTTACAATTAGCACTTTGCAAATACCAAAAACAGCACTTAGCAAATTAGCACTTATTTAGTTAATGTTTAATTCAGCCCTAAACCAGAATAAATAATTTCCCTTTAGTTTACAGATGGAAAAATAATCCAAATATAATTTATAAATTCTGTCCCAGCAAACTTAGCTCTCCCATAAAGCCTCACAAAAGTTGTAGACTTTTGTAAACAACTGCAGAGCACTTTGAGCTCTATGGGAGAACAGGGAAAGAAGGATTTCTTTGTTGTCCCTTAGGCCTAACTGTCCTGGCCTTTCCACAAAATCAGACCTATGAAAAGCTGTATATAAATGATGCTCTTATGTATGCATAAGGTAAAATCTTACATGTGTTTTCTAGAACCTCTTTTATAGTAAGTATATAGAAATTTTAACTATTTCCTGACAGTAATTTGCAACACTGGGGCACTAACAGATCCAAGTTTCTGGTAGGTGTGGGTTTTGGAAATAAGTGCCACCACTTTTTCATTTCAAGTTCCACTTGGAAGGTTGACCTTTTGACCAGGGTCTACCTTGAAGGTGCAACCTTTGGCCAGTAATGGCAATTGTGTTTTGTGTTTCCTGGTGCAACACTTGCATCAGGTCCCCCGTGCTTCCTGTCATGTCTAGTGATGACTCTTGGTGAATTTCCTGATTTTGCAGACAGCAAATGTTTTTGTAAAACCGCGGGAAAATTGCTGCTCGTCAAAATTGTTGCATGTCAAAATTGTTGCACGTCAAAAGTATTTGGACGCCCATTGACTTTAATGCATTTGGATAAACAAATCGCACATATAAAAATTGTTGTGTCGAAATTGTTGCGCATCAAAATAACTTTGACACCCATTGAATTAAATTTTTCACCATTTCGCTTATTTCTCGGTTACGGGACAGATTCGTCCATCACTAGTCATGTCTCCTCACAGTATTGCTATTGCTTGGGATGGACTTATTCTGTAGAAAAATGGTTGGTTGCCAGTGTAACCAATTTCAGCTTGAGTTCAAAAATGCAGAGACAATGCAGCTGGTGCTTAGGATACACAAATAGTTATTGACTATGTGTGCTATATTTATTATAAGGCACCCAAAAGGCTTAGCACCTTCAACCCAAAGAGTACCTGAGTGTTCTCTAGGTTAAAGAGCCAAATATACGTTTAATATATGTTCATTTTGTTGTGTATTTCTTGCATAAAAGCACTCAACAATTTACACAAGATTTTGGCCTGGCACACTAACAGAATTTTTTTCTCAACTAGACAAAAAATACAATAAAAAAATGACTTGGGCAAAAAAAATACCAAAAAAGTTCCCTTACTTTATATGGATGTGAAAACATTTTCTACAAACAGAAGGGGAACAAAACACAACATTTGCTAAATCTGCCTCTTGGGGTTGATTTATTTAGACTGCAACTTTTTCGGGTTGAGCTTTTTGACGCCAAAAATCTGAAAACGTTGGAGCAAAAAATGTTTAAGGGATTTATTATGTGACAATACCGCGACAATTCTGAATCCGAAAATACTCCAGCTAAAATATTTTGAAACCATGTAGAAGTCAATGGCAGATGTCCCTTTTGATCTTTCTTTTTATTCAATTTGTTGAATTTTGTGCGACAATACAAAAAAGTCATAGTTATTGTCATTGTCGAAAATGTTGTGTTTTTTTGGGGATTTTTCTGCAAATTTTCTCATATGTTCTTTTTTCCATCTGGATCGTTTAACCCTTTTTTTTTACTTTTATTGCCTGGCCATTTTAGAACATTTTGTGCTCTTTCACTTTTAGGGGCTTTTCCTGGGAGTGTCTTTTGGGGGAACCTTTTTCGATCGAATTGAAATTGTTTGAATTGTTCGATCCTTTCGAATTCTTGGCACTTAGAAAAAATTGGTCCTCTTCATTTTTAACAAGTATACAAAAAAGGTGTCAAAAGTGTGAACAATACAGTCTGAATAAAGACGATGATAAATCTGACAAACAATTGGATTGCAATACCTGGCTATTGTGTGCATTACTAATGCACTTAGGGCACTGAATTGCCAAAAGATACAGAGTCTCTAAAATACAAAAATGCTATTTAAAGAACCCTAATATCTTAGAAAATGGAAAAGATTGGAATTTACTTGAAGGACTGCACCAGACCTAAGAAATAATAGCTTGAGCTTCCATAGAACTGATCTTTTATACATTTTATACCTTTATTTCTTCCTCTGTTTGATTATGCATGGAGTTACAATTACTCAAGAGTTACAGCCAGCACATCACAAACATATCACAATTGTTAGAAGAAAAAGCCTCTAAAATTTTTCTTGACATAATTTATTTTGTGGATCAGACCTCTTTTTGACATTATACTCTAGAGGTACAAAAGGCAGTTCGCCCATTATGACTCAATTTCCTTATAATTTTCTCCATCCTTTAATTGCACTAATTCTGATAAATTTTTGCAAAATAACTATAACTTATATATAAGAACATACTGTTCCTCTTGCAAGAGACATAAAATTGGTTCTGTAAAAATATCACTGGGCTTTTTAACATTTCAAAAAAGGCTAAGTAGTTCTGCACAGTATGTATGGAGGATCTTTCATTGATTTCTACACTCTCAACAAAGGTAAGGTTAAGGTTGACAGCCAACTATTGAACAAGAACTACATAAAGCCAGTTGACAAGAACAGGAAGTGTTGTATCTTTGAAATTAGAATGGTATTGTGTAAAAACACTTCCTTCTGCATGTTTGTAATATAACAAAATACTACTGTCAATGATATTCTCAATGATAACAGTTCTCTTCAATGCAAAGTTATTATTGAGAGTTTTGTTGCCAGCGAGGGTGTGACTCCTTTCTTGTTTTTGGCAGTCATTCTACATACTTGTACACTTATGATCAGAGAAGGCACTCCACAAAACAAAGAAACAATTTGTGCTTTGTTAGTATTTACTACTATTTATAGAGATGTCTGTGACTGATTTACCAGTGACAGAAATGAGAAAAGAGATAAGAAATATAAGACAGAGGAAATGCACATTTTTCTGTGTGAATGAGTCTTTATACTGAAGGAAAATGTAGAATTCAGTGGTCATGCCTCCAAGCTGGTTCAGCTTGCTGCTGCATATAACTCTCTCCGGTTTCTTCTCCTAGGGTGAATAAAATGTCCATAGTGAGCAAAAATACTGTGAAATATGTATACTATGTCATCTGACCATCTACCTCTTTGGGAATATTTAGTTTTTACAATAATCTTGATATACTATATATTTTGTTACAGTTTGCTTGTTTGCTCATACACATACATATGCTTGAGTTTCATCTATCTGGGACCCAGTGTACTAAATGAGCTTAGCTCTGTGATCAACAAGCTTCTTTACTTAATTATTCAAGATTCATTGAGCTCTGGCCTGGTGCCAAAAGACTGTCAAACTTCTAATGTGGTGCCACTATTCAAAAAGGGATCCCTTTCTCAGCTTCAAGAATATAGGCCAGTTAGTGTGACATAAGTCGTAGGAAAGCTTTTTTAAGGGTTATTAAAGGAATTGTTCAATATTAAAATAAAAACTGGCTAAGTAGATAGGGTGTGCAAAATAAAAAATGTTTTCAATACATTTAGTATGTAATGTATAAATGCTGGAGTGACTGGATGTATAACATCATAACACAATCTGCTTTCCAGCCCTCTTAGTGTTCTAGCTATAATTTTAGACAACCACTCACTTCGGCCTTTATACATTACATTTTTGGCTATATTTAAAACATTTTTTTGCACAGCCTATCTATTTACCTATTTTTTTATTTTAACACTGATTCTGAACTGTTCTTTAAGGGATAAGATACTTGGCTAAATTGCAAATAGTAATACTGTAAGGAATTATCCCTCTGCTGTGTTTGAACCTGGGAACTCTTGTATTCTAGCTTGTTCCCTTTCCTCTCTACTATTCTGGCAGGTTTGAAGGATGGTTTTACCATGTATTGAGGTTCCTATGGTTAGCCCTGGCCCTGCTAATTATTTCAGCTGCTCTGCACTAACTGGCAGGTGCAGTCTATTTCCCAATTAGCTCCCAGCAGAGGGCCCTTATTTAAGGCATGTACTTTTGTGCATAAAAAAGGGCATAAACTCAAGGGATGATAATTATGCCTCTTTATAGGTCCCTGGTAATGCCTCAGTGCAGTTTTTGGCTCCAGTCCTTAAGCAGGATATTAATTGTATTAAAAGAACAGAACTTTCTATTAAACCAGTGTAGGTGGCTCTTCACAGTGAGGACAGTGAGGCTGTGGAATACCCTGCCAAATAATGTTGTGAAGATTGATTCTATTAATGCCTTTAAAAGGGACTTGGATGATTTCCTGGACAACAATAATATTCAAAGCTATTGTGATACTAAAATCTACAATTAATACAAGTATGGGTATATATAATTTATGTGAGTGTAAGGAGGGGTCAGTATGTATGAATGTGCACTGGATTTCATTTGGAGAGGTTTAACTTCATGAAATTTGGTCTTTTTACAATCCAGAAATAAACATGTAACTATGTTGAAGCAATAACAACACTTCCAAAAACTCATTATCACTATAGAGTTCAATATCCTTGCCAAATAGCCTATTTACAATGCAATTACATGGCACACTATATTTAACTTTCCTTACCTGGTGGAGGACTATTGAGATCCAGGTGACTGAACAGACCCATAATATTCTCATCCAGATCTTTAGATTCAATCTTGAAGCCTCTGTAACCTCCAGAATCACTGCAATAATTCAAAAACCTGGGCAAACAAACAGTATGAGAAGACAATAAATCCAGTAGGCTTGATACAATTGTTTAACAATGTAACCCATGTTTCTAAGTGTTGGCACTGACAAATGCTACATTTCAAGTTCTAAAGACTGCATACTAGTGATGTTTGGGCTGGGAAGAAACCTGCTGGACCCTCAAGCTTACCCATGATTCAGTTGCACATGACATTACTACAGCTTCCACCTTTGGTAGCCTCTATTCAAAGACATTTGCTTGCCCCTCCTCCTTTGATAATGTCAGCGATGGGTGGGTTATCATGGGTCAATAGAGCGGCTGTACTTGGTCTCGTGAAGGGTCTGGGTTGGGAGGGCTCAGGGAGGGCTTGGGTAGAGTTTGGTATCAGGGAGGTTCAGGTAGGGTTTGGTTTGGAAAGGGTTTAGTTTGGAAGGGCTCGGGTTTGGGTTTAAAAAGGTCTGTTTAATATTAGGTGAAAGTCGTTTTTTTTTTTATCACTACACCATATCGATTGCAGACAAATATTGAAAGAGATAAAAATATAGCTTTCACATATAGATGCTCTATGTAAGGGCTATACATCAGTGGTGCTTTGAGTCTTTGCATTAGTGAAAACACATTTATCAGACAAAAATTTGAATAATGAAGGGAGTCCCTCCTGGTACTCTTTTTAAAAGGCACCTGTTGCCAGAGCTAGGACACCAGCACCGGGAGAAAGCTCCCACTCCAAGAATCCATGTTGCAGTGCTCACTATGTGCTCTGCACAATATGTCTCTCTAGTGTATCCTAGTGCTTTTTTGAGCGTCGGTATATTCCATAGTGCTTTACAATAAATGTGTTTTACAAAGAATATACAGAATTACATACATAGTGTATGTAATCAAGTAATCAATACAAAAAGTGAAGAGGGGCCTGCCCAAAAGAGTTTACAATCTAAAAGGAAACAGGCTTGAGACACAGTGTGCATTCTTAAACCACTGAAAACACTGTTAATTGATGCTTGTACTGTCACAGGTGTAAGCAAATGTATATGTACAAAATGTGGTAACAGGTGCACACCAATCTGCTTGATAAAGGGCTGTTTAGGCCCAAAATGTTGCTTCACCTGCTTCACAAATAAATTCAATGTTCACTATATCTGAGTGCTGAAATATGTATGGAAGTATGGATCGGACCTGAGCAGACAGTCACAGTGAGAGTCACAGTCGGCATCCAGCGCTACAAAAAGTGGTGAGGATTGTGTAGCACTACTGGGTGTGTTGGTGTGACTATGACCAAGGTGAATTTTGCTATGTGGGTCTCAATTTCTGCACTAGGTGTTGAGTGACCTCACAGGTGGACGCTACAGTGAAAAGACATACCCTCTCTCTGAGGCAAATTTTTAAAAAAAATCTCTATGGCTGTCTTTTACTTACTGAGACCAGTTGGAGTCCTGGCCAAGTACTAACGGATTTCCCACTAATATCAAGAGTGATTTTGCTCTTGTAATAGCAACATTAAACCTCTAAAAACAAAGAAAATAATAGGAGATGTTAGTTTACAGACAAGCAGGTTTTGCAAGAATTTGCACTCATTTCACAATGATGAAAATTAATTAGGGCTTTGAATTACTGAATAATCCATACCAGAAGAACCTCCAACAGATACATCCATCTACAAAAATGCCAAGAATTTAAAGTTGTTTCAATAAAAATGTTTTCATGAGGGCTATGATTTCATAGTATAGGTTTATACTGCCATTAAACACACAGGGGCAAATTCACTAAAGTGCGAAGCGTCTAAAGCTAGTGCTTATTTGCCAGCGTGACGAAACTTTGCCAGTGTCCCTGGCGAAAATTCACTAGCAAAGCAGATAGACTAGCACAAATTCGCACTCTTACGCCAGGCGAAGTTGCGCACTGACGAAGGGACGTAACTATGCTAATTCACTAAGATGGCCATTTTGCTGAACGCAACTTCGCTAACATTCACTGCCCTGAGCGCAAATTCACATTTTTGTGAATTAGCGGCGGGCTGGCGAAAATTCACCTGGCGAAGTGCGCCGAATTGTGGCAAAGCCATCGCTAGCACATTTTCGCCCCTTAATGAATTTTCCCATAGCAGCCTACTGACAGTACTGTGACTATATACATAAAATACATAGCTTTGGGCCTGTGTAAACAAACACAGTACATTGTCCATTTTATATAATGTTTATATACCCTTCATATGCCAGTTAATGAATAGTAATGCTACATTTTGATATACATTGATGATTGTACATGG
Organism: Xenopus borealis; assembly: GCA_024363595.1. Taxonomy (NCBI): domain Eukaryota; kingdom Metazoa; phylum Chordata; class Amphibia; order Anura; family Pipidae; genus Xenopus; species Xenopus borealis. Next base: position 41,818,934 of record CM044434.1, on the reverse strand, counting down.
AACATTCAGGATTGATTGCTTCAGTATAATGTAGTATACAGGTTTGGGGCCTGATATCCAGCATGCTCAGGACCTACAGTTTTACGCATAAAGTATATTTCCGTAGTTTGGATCTTCATACCTTAAAGCAGTGATCCCCAACCAGTGGTTAATGAGCAACATGTTGCTCACCAACCCATTTGATGTTGCTCCAGTGAGGCCACTTATTTTTGAATTCCTGGCATGAAGTTTAGTTGCATAAAAACCAGGTTTACTGCCAAACAACATCTCCTGTAGGCTGTCAGTCATATAGGGGCTACCAAATGGCAAATCACAGCCCTTATTTGGCACCTCAGGGAACTTTTTTTCATTCTTGTGTTGCTCCCTAACTCTCTTTATATTTGAATGTGGCTCATGGGTAAAAAAAGGTTGGGGGCTGCTATCTTTAAGGGACAGTAACACTGAAAAATATAAGCTATTTAAATTAATGAAAATGTAACATTCTATTGCACTGCACTGGCGCAACTGGTGTGTTTGCTTCAGAAACTCTGGTAAAGTTGCTGTAAGGTGTTGGTCAGTAAAAATGTTATAGGGCAACCCTTTTTAAATAAAAAAATAACAAAGTGGCATAAAGGTGATACCTTTATTGGCTAACTAATATAAGTTCACCTTTACACCACTTTGTTATTTTTTATTCAGAAGAATTGCCCTATAACTTCAGAAACTCAACAACAGTTTATATAAACCAAGCTGGTGTGTAGCCATGGGGGCAGCCATTCAAAGCTGAAAAAGAAGAAAATGCATGCACAGCAGATAGCAGATAATTTATGTAGTATATGGGATTCTTTTGAACTTATCTGTTCTCTACTATGTATCCTGTGTTTGAACAGGATGTCTAATGGTGTATAGGTGGCTATACATGGGCAGATTTTATCATGTGAAATGACTGATTTTAGCAAAATCTGATAAAAAAAATGTCTACTTATTGCTACATTACTGGGGTGCAAACAATAGTAGCATTCCCACAAAATTATCCCAACAGTCAAAAAGGGTTTAAAAATTTTCGTCATGAAGTTATGAAATCTCTTAGTGGGTAGGATGGTCAGAACAACATTGTTAAATGATTGTTAGCGGTGCATGCCTTTTGTGAACTTTAACAACGGAGAGATCTTGCAGCCTACTCTGAATGGGTGAATCATTTAAAAGAAAGCTCGATTATGCTGTGTATGTTAATGCAGTTCTGTTGATGAAGCTGAACATTGCCTTTCATGCATCCCCCCAAAAAACAATTCTCTTACCTTAGGGTTCTTTACAAAGCCGAGGTTAAAGACTTCATCAAATGAGACAAATTTTTTGTTGCTACGAACTGTAGATACAATGATAACTTTTCGCTCCTGGCCTTGAAATTCTTCCACTGAGCCAACCTGTAAGAAAAAACAGGGACCAGTTGCAAAAAAAAGTGATATTTTTGTGATTTTTGTAGATTCAGTCAAATATGCATTAGATTTAATTTGAATTTGATGAACTTTAGGTGATCTGTTAGCTCTAAGTTGCTGTGAGGTACTCCTACAGTCATCCTATATAAACAATTAAATACCATGTACAGAAATTGTATATACATTATTGAGCAGGGACATATTGATCTACTGTAACATGTTTCATTTTACACAATGATTTTGATGTTTTTGGATTTTTCCTCCAACTAACACAGAATTCACCCAGAGCAAAACTAACAAAGAATGAGAGTTGTTTTGAGAAAAACCCTATACATGGAGACTGAGACACAGTGCTAGGTGAGACAAGACAATTATGGGGAGTTAGGGTACACCCCTGGATACAGATCCTTGATCTCACCTGTTGATCAGTGATGTCACTTTTAAAAATAACAAAGTTACTTATTGGCTCTCTTTCTGTACTTATATCCCAAACATATTAAAGAGTTCTGAGCAATTAATAGTTATATTATAAGCACCCTAAAAAGGATGTGTATTTTAAAGGGCACAAATATAGAAAATGTCTGGCGGTTTCTGTTAATTGTGACTGCTGTCACATAAAACTCTTTGATATTCTTTGTTTTTCATATTTATGAAATGCACATATATTTTTAACTATTCAGTTAAGTCATTGGTTAAGGACCTATAGGAATCAGTATATGTAAGGTTTTAAATTGGTCATTTTCAAATGTATTAGCTGGACCGAAATATTTAATATTAACAAGTCCAGTTGTTTTAGAATTACTTATATCAGATATTAATATTTAATAATTAAATCATTTAAACATTAAATTATATGGCCTATTCACAAAAGGTCAAAAAAGTGAGGTTTTTCTAGCATACCTTAAAAATTACATTGCTTCTTATATTTTTTGAATAAACGATTGATTCACTAAAGAGCAGATTTACGAAGGGTCAAATTTCGAATGCAAAAAAAAATTCAAAATTCGACCAGGGAATAGTGGGGAATTAAAAAAATTTGAATTCAAATTTTTTAGTGCAATTCGAGCGATCGAACGATCGAATTTGATCTTAGGGAATGATCCCCATTTTGGTAGGTTTAATCTGGCAAAGTAGGTGATCGAATTTAAATTTGATCGAATAAAATTTAATTTGAATATTCGAATGGTCGAATTTGCCTGATTTGCATATTCGAAATTTTAATCTTTTAGAAAATTCGATCGAATATTCTAATCCCTCATGTGAATTAATGTGAATTTAGTAAATCTGCCCCTATAAGTTCACTTCTCTGATTTAAAGTGGACCTGTCACCCAGACACAAAACTCTCTGTATAATAAATAAACATATTACTAGGAATGTGCCTGTTAGAAATATGTGAGGGTGTCTAATTTTCAAAACCCTACATTAGTAAATACCTCCCAGAATCCTCGATGAAGCAGCACAGATGGCTGTGAAAATGAGGGTCTGATTAGTAGTGAGGGGTGATTAGCCACACCTGGAGTTAAGGTGTGGCTCAACTAAGGCTGCTTTCTGCACTGTTCTGAGAGAGAAAGGAAAGCCACTTAGGCTGTATTGGGGAATTTCAGTTACACTTCATGCAACTGGGTGTTAAGGATTTATTGCGGGACACTTACATTTCTTCACAAGTATTCAAGTTCCCTGATACAAGCTGGCTACAAGATGCTGCCCTAAAATGCTTGGGAGTGAGCTGCACCTGCTTCAGAGAGAAAGCACAGGAAAACTCAGAAAAAGGACTGTGAGTGAAACGTTCATTTGCTTATTGGATTTAACTAGCCCAGGTGGGGCTGTGGGTCCTTGGAAAGGACATTTTTCTTCACCAGCAAGGCTGTAACTATTTTGCTTTACTGCCTGTTCACTTGTTATGAACTTTCATTTTGTGCTTCAGCTGCTGTGTTAAATACAGTAAATGCACATGCAAAGATCAGCTGGAAACCTGGTGTATGGTCTCTTATTTGTGTGAAAGGATTAGCTGCTACCACCTAAAGAGCAATTCCCCCACAATATATTTGAAAATATATAAATCATGTATTTGATAGAGCCAACGCTGTACTTCAAAAAGCACTCTAATAAATTAGAGAATCTGACTATAATGATAATCATATAAATAAAATAATAGTGTTAGCTTACCTTTAAAGTTTTAATATTAGGAACATGTGAAAATATCATACGAATAGCTTTTCTAATTTTTTCCACCTGAAAAAAAAACCAAATCATTACTTTACATCAAACACAATATAAATTCACAACCCAATTTTGCTAAGTTAGTATAACCAAGTATGCATTGTTGCTACTACAGCTTTTTCACCACTTTATGTTATTTTAGAAACAATAATCTATCCATTTTGTAAACAGTTCATGCTTTCCCACAGGTTAAAGCACTCCAATGCAGTTGATAATGCTGGCAAAATTTACAACTGATAAGATATTTTGTATTCATACCACTTCTCCTTTAGATGTCAGCATACTTCCTGCTTATGAATCTAGCTTCTTACCCTAGGGGGAACACTAGTCCTGTGAAGCTGTCAAATATAGGGAATAGGTCAATATTAAAGAGGTCTATATTCCTTTATTTTAATGAAACTCAAGTTTTATGAGGCCATCATTGTGAGGCAAAATTGCATCCATTTCATATTTCCCAGCTGTCTTGATTTCGGCAGGGAAAGTTTTATCATCATCTTTATTTGATTTTGTTAAACATTAATGAAACTGCTGAAATATGCAAATACATATAATATCAACGAACAGGAAATCAAACACCAGGCAGGGCAAATACAGTATCTTTGACTTCAAGATAAAATTATTATTTTTTTACCACAGAGAAAGATGTACCGTAAATTGCTAACAGTAAACCTAACAAATAAATGGATAACATTAAATAATAATTACAAAGCAATAAGATCTTGGGAATAACATATATACTGGTACACAGACGCATATGCATGGCGGCAAATCTGGTGTTCGCATGGTATAAAAGTACACACACCTTGATAAACTCACTATTAGTGATGGGCGAATCTCCCGCGATTCGCTTCGCCGAAAGATTAGCGAATTTCTAGAGAAATTCACGAATCGGCGAAAAATTCGCGGGACGCTTTTGACGCGCGTCGCGTCAACTTTGAGCGTGACTCGTTTTTTTGGCGAAATTTCGCTGGTGATTTGCGAATTTATTCGCCAGCGGCGAATCGCGGGAGTTCGCCCCGAATTCGGCCCTGGCGAATAAATTTGCCCATCACTACTCACTATTTACTTTTCACAGCTTTTTACACTTTTTTCCCAGCAAATTTAGCTTTACATATCTTAAATATGTCCCTAAGTGGGAATAGGGAATAAATGTTCCCTATACCCCAAAAATAATAATTTGTTACCAGAAAAATGTATTTGTGGTTCTATCCTATTAACATAGGGCAAATGTGTGTTGCAGCTATACTGGGATGTTACACCTGCGGTTTAAAGTATGTAGAGGGCAGGATAGCAGAGAACCATACTGAGGGAGTTATTTATAAAAGTCTGAATGCCAAAAACTCAAGAAATTAAAATTTTATTACTTTAAAATCTAAACTCTAAATTTCCCATAGTCACTCATGGCCAGCATTCACCAATGGGTTAACATTCCCGTGGGCCAGCAGACATGACCTCACCAATAGTTCAAAAGGTTGCACCTCCCTTCCTCCCTCAGTCTTTTTTGTCCTGTTTGGGCCAGTGGATAGGTGAGTCTTACAGGAGCAACGATATGGCATACAGGAAGGGTAAGGCCTGGGAGCTCCCCTTTCAGGGCTTAGCATGGGCAAGATTACCTGGTGTAAGACCTTTCCTCTCAATTGCAGGTCAGGAGAGCACTGTTTCCGTGGTGATCCTCCTGCATGTGGGTTAGGAGTAGCGGTCATACTGGTGCAATGATTTGATAATCATTTACATTCTCTGGGGGAAAAGATTATGAGGTATGTAGAGCTCAACCTCAGCTATTTTAGCAAGAGCACACTCCCTGCAAGTGCCATTTGCCACACAGTGTATACTGAGCACAAAGAGCAATAGTTACAGGTATGCGATGTTCTTTGTGATTTTGTCAACTGGAAATATTTTAAAGGAAGATATGCTGAATTATGTTACTCTCTTTACCTCTCAACTCAGGGAAAAGGTGAGATTGTAAAGAGAGTGAAAAAATTATGCAGGACAGGAGGCTTGATTTTAACAATAGCTTTCCTGCCTCAGATGGAAAAAAGAGACAAGTCACCAGAAAAGTCTTCAGCCTCTGCAGAAACACAGCAAGAACCTGGTACCTCTCTGTCACAGGAAAATCAGCTGTTTGTATGCTTCTCAGCCAATCCCCCGGAGACTGCTAGCATAATGGAAGCTAGAACAAGAAATGTCACCAGTTTTTCTCAAGATTCCCCTGCAAGAGGACTTATGCAGAAAAGTGAGAGGATCCTTTGCCCCATCTTCTGAAGTGTTGGTAGGTTTTTTATTCTCAGGATATGAGAAAATCAATTAAGTAAATTAAAAGGCCAGGTGTCTGCAATCTTGGCCCTAACTGGTAAGACGTGGGCAGAAGAACCATCGGTGAAGAGATCCTTCAATTCCCTAATAAGGGTAAGAATAATGAAGAAAAGTGTTATTCCTTTGTGGAATCTTCCTTTTGTTTTGAAAGTTCTGACTGGAGCACCATTTGAGCCATTGAAAAATCCTCCTTGTGGAACATGATATGAAAAGTAGTTCTGCTGGTGGCAGTAACCTCGGCCTGCAGAGTAGGAGAGATATCAGCTTTAGCAGCTTCAGAGCCGCATACAGGGATTTTTGAAAACAAGGTGGTGTTAAGACCAGCATTTTGGGTTTTACCAAAAGTTATCTCAAAATTTCTCTTAACTTTGGAGGTAATTCTTCCTTCATTTTGTTCACATCTAAGTTGCCAAAAGAAGAAGTATGGCACACTTTAGATCTGGTAAGGAAGGTTCCCAGAAGTTTAAAGGCACACTCTCCCAGGGCATTGGCGAGTTCCTGGGAGGCCAGGGTGTCGCCAGAAAGCATCTGTAAATCAGCAAGGTGGTCTTCAATCAACACTTTGTGAAACATTATAAATTATATGTTTTGGCCTCCCAAGAAGCTGCCTTTGGGAGAAGAATGTTGCAGTCTGTTTTACATTATATAGATTAAAAAACTTTTGCTATGCAATTGGTTTCCCGCCCTCCCATTGGTGAATGCTGGCCATGGGTGGCTTTGGAAAAACAGGAAATTGTTTACACATACCGTAATTTCTGTTTCCTGGTCACTTTTTCACCAGGGAGTTTTCCCACCCTCATTGAGGACAGCTTTATACTTAGAGTGAGGAAGAGAGGTGCAACCTTTTGAACTATTGGGGGAGGTCCTGTCCCCTGGCCCACAAGAACGTTAACACATTGGTGAATACTGCCATGGAAAGTGACCAGGAAACAGAAATTACAGTATGTAATAACAATTTTCTGTTTTTTGGGAAAACATCTGTATCAGAAAATACTCTATTTTCAACCTGTTGAGTCATGTAGAAGCCAATAGCAAAGATCCTATTAGCAATGTGAAAATATTATGGCCTGCACTGGGTTTTGTATGATAATTCAAAAAAAATTCTGCTGATTTCACGAAAAATTCTGACTTATTGGGCTTCAAATAAAAAAAAATAGGATTTTACACACGACAATCCACAAAGTTGCAGTTTTCATGCAACAATCCGAAAAAGTCCAGTTTTTCCCCCAATCAATTTTTTTCCCTGTGTTTTTTAATAATAAATAAGAGTAAATCGTGGATTCTAGTTTGGTCAGTATTTTTTTATTTAAAATATCACAGCAATTTGGATTACGAAGATTGTCTGAAGCTGACAAAAGCTAGCAATTAATGGGCCAATTTATTATGCTGTGTAAATCGGCATTCACTGAAAAACTACGTAAAATAAATGGCAAATGGTGTTTTATTTTATGCCATGGCAGATTTTCTGCTGCTATCTTAAACTGCTTCAGACATCTGTAAGCTGTTAAAAGTACATAAAAAAAATGCCATTTATATGCCATTTTTTTACAACGATGCTTGGCGTTGAGTTGCAAATATTTTTTTACACCAAATAATAAATTTGCCCCTTATTGTCTCACTTGCTCCACATAACCCTATTTAAAGCTTACTGAATAAACCCAGTGATCTTTGCTCTTTGGCATATCAAGATTGATAACAAAATATTTTACCCATTCTGAAGCTCACTAAATGATTTTATATTTAAGCTACTAAAATCAGTTTTATATGTACATGTATGGCACCTGTTATCCAGGAGGCTCAGGACCTGGGGTTTTCCAGATAAAAAGTCTTTTTGTAATTTGGATCTCTATCGCTCTGCCCAAAAAAAACCCTGAAACATTAATCAAACCCAATGCCACATTTCAACAGGGTGCCCATCGGCCTCCCCTGTCCCCCACCCCTCCTCCCCAGAATCAGGAGCAAGCACTTTTAATTCATATATGAAACACAGGGGACAGGACCCAAAGAAAACTTCAGTGCACCTAGATCCCAGTGCTCCATATGTGAACAATATTCAGGTGCGGCAGGGCAGCATGTTGTCCTAGCCCCAAGCCTTTGTAGCCTCACCACAAATCCTTGTCTGGTCAAACCCAATAAGACAGATTTGCCTCCAATAAAGCACTGTGCATACACAGGACTTTCTGTACAGCTTGAAAAGTGAAAGTAAGACTTACTGCTGTTTTGTAATGGCTGAATGAACCTGCTAATAAAGCATTGTTATACCCTCCTCATCCTCGGCTATCAAACACAACACAGGTTTCTGGATAACAGAACCCATATCTGTATCAGATTAACTCTTTCACAGCCCTGCGTAATATATATATTTTTTTTACAAAATGACCTTGGGAAATAAGTCATATTCTTTTGGTACATACAGAGCCAGAGATAATTTTCATAACAGGGAGATCATTTTGGGTATTTTTAAACCAAATGGAAAAGTCAAGTAGGTGTTACCTGCTTCCTGTAAGGAGAGATTATACCAATTTCCTTTGGGGAAATCTTAGCCAATCCTTTCTTGCCTTGTGTCTTCAGCAGTTCCTGAAGATAGGATATAACTTCTTGAATCTCAAATGGATTGAAGAAAGATGGGCTATTTTCTTCCCTCTTATCAGCACCCAACACACCATGGAAGATAATGGGGAAGTCCTTAAAGATAATGAAAGTGTTCTAAGATTGTTGGTTGTGGAGGTGCCATTTGTAATTTCAGCATGAGAGTAGCATTCAACGGTATATTCGCTACCTGGACTGGGTTCTAAGTGGTATGCCTATAGTTCTGTATTAAGTTAATTTGTATTATATATGTTTTAAACTTGCAAGAGGCTATTGAAAGCAATGTATCTGTGTTTAATAATGATTTTAAAAAACTAAAAAATTCTGTTTAATAGAAATAGTTAAAAACAATATTAATGATATCACTACTGAGACTAAAATGTACTATGTTTAATGTAATATGCATTAAAGTGCATCATCATGATAAAAAAAAAACCCTAATTATCTCATGGAAAAAAAGCAGTCTACTTTTAAAAGAATAAACCCTCAGTGAGAAGGAGCCAGGAGTGCCTGTTTACATTAAACTTTAAGCAAGAAACGCAGCAATGTCAACAGCAGCATGAAGCAGCAAGATATTCCTGCAGTAAAAATGTGCAGATTCATGAGAAAGAAGTATATGCCGTCTTGTTTAAAAGGAACGATAAAGCCCCATCTAAAATATGTCGTACAGTACTGGTCTTTTAAAAAATTAAAAATAGCTTATATTCCAGACATGGACCCACCTGTTATCACAGTTATAAATGTTATTTGTCTTGAAAAAAGACAGTTGTCCTTACCCTTTAGTGTATCTGCCAACATCTTGCCATATGTGTTTCTCTGCTGTCAGTATTGTTATAATTTCATAGATTTGTTATGCAACTATCCTAACTAGGAGGTTATTTACGATGCCCCGAGACAGAAGTGCAAGCACCTGTTCATATTTTTATTTTATTGTCGTGTGTAAATTTTATAGATTTTTTATTCAGCACAAGGTGCAGAACACCATACCATGCTCTACCTGGCACAACTCTCTTCCTTGTCTTTCTGCTCATAGATTATCTCTTACATATATCTTCCATTGAACACAGTGGAAATAGGTGGCCTCCTGACTTCCTTTTCATGGTTTAATAAGATTTTATCTGACCTAACAATTCTTACTTCAGCACATACCTTTTGACTTGTTCAGCTCAGTTTGTCCATCCAGCTAGTCTATGCATGAAATTGATTAGATTGTATAAATTGTGTTGCATAAACACAGCAATGATGTTTTAAGGTGCCCTGGTTTCTGATATTTAGGCTAGTGACACAAGGGGGCTGAAATGAGCCTGCAGAAATATGCATCGTCTATAGGGGCCGTAGCCTCCTGTTCTGTGTCAGCTCACATGCAAACACACTTGAAGCTCTCCAAGATAACAATTTTAGAATAAACCAACCCTTATCAACCAATTAAGATTTCAGTATGATATTATATATATATATATTACTCAAATACCTTGGTGGGAAGGTGTTTTATTACTGCAATTATGCAGGGCACTTGTTTAGGTTTGAGTGTTTTGTAGCTGTTTATAAAAAGACCCCGCTCACAATATTCTATGCATCCTTTCACCTCTGCACTGCATTGTTCTGTTCTACCATTTAGTCAAAAATTGCAAAAACAAGAATATATGCAAGCAGCCTGTATACAATAGTAGCTCAGGTAGCTTCACTGATTACAGGGAGTTGTTTATCAATGCTGCAGTAAAACTGAGCAACTTGAGTACTTTTTTTTACCCAGGACTTGCATCTGGGGCAAGGTACAAAGTGCGGTATGGGTGGTGCAAGACAGATCTTTTCATACTGTTTGCCATAGAAGAGGGATGAAGAAGTCAGCAGCACACTACCTTTTTTGGAAGCATTTCCCATTTGCAATAGCAGTGTGTGATCATTTCATCTGCAACCGGCTGGAGCTCATTATCATAAAATAACTCATTTGGAATCTTCAGAATGCTTGGATGGGACCTAATAAAGTAAAGATAACATTGCAAATATATGATAGCCCAAAATATATTTTATTATTTAGCTTTGCTCCTGGATGGATATTCAAACATACAGATTTGGCAGGGGTATCCACTGCACCAAAGAGTTAGTTCAATAAAATAAACTTTAATTACACTATATAAATTATTTGAATATTGTTCCCTTCATCTAGGAATTGATAATTATAGCTAGCAGGCAGGAGACGTTTTGTAAGCACTGTTATTCAGGCAAGCCTTGCATTTTTCCAAAGTCTTTTTTGTGCACCAGAATGGGGAACCTGATGTCCATCCCCATGCACTGGCTACACAGTTAAATGGTAAAGAGAGAGGGGGAATGTGATGCAGGGCCACCATCAGGGGGGGAACTAGTGTCCCGGGCCCGGGCTTGAAGGGGGGCCCGCAGAGGCATCACCAACAAGTTTTTCAAGGGGGAAAACAGACGCTATGCAGGCTCGCTTCTACTCAGTGTGACAACGTCTGTGCTGTGTTCCAATCTTCCCCCCTCGCTGGGCCCTCCCTCCTTAGCCCTCAGCCCCTCCCTCCTCAGCCCTTCCCTTCTTAGCCCTCCTCCATGCTCAAGCCTCCCTAGTTCACACGTTGAATTTTTAGTTTACAACAGCTGAATGATTTAATAAAAAAAAGAATTAGGATTTCATGTTTAAGTTGAAAATAACTTCCTGAGGCATAGTGGTGAAGAAGCCAAATACTTCCACTTTCCATTCAGCAATTGCTAGATGTTACTGCTCTCCTCACACAAACCCTTCCCTCATCATGCTCTATAGTTGTGTAGGGCACTCCAAATGGGTATTAGGTCCCCCATTCTAGTGCATTCACAAGATTTTGGTGTGATACACAATTTGTCTTAATTACAGTGCCCACAAAATGGCACCTGCCTGCTTGCTGTTAAGTATATTTTCTTCTTATACTATCAGCACCCTTAATTAATTTTCTCTTCCTAATCCTTCTGTTTGCTTTCCTGTGCTTCTGTCCAGATTCATGATCTGTACAATTGTAAAAAAAAGCATTAAACAATAATAGTGAGACTTTCAGCGTCAAAATGGGGGACCCCCATCCCAGATGAAAAGCTCCCTCTGCCCCCCTCTCTGAGCCACAACCCTCCCACGCACCTACCTTTTTTTTGTATAGTGATGGGGGCAGTGTAGGGAGGGTAGACAAAAACCGCTTCCGGTTTCCACCAAGTACTGGGTCTGGGCTGGCGGGGCCTGAGGCCACCAGGTTTTTTCCTGGTGTCCCGCTGGCCCAGTCCAACACTGATCACTTTCACTCACTGATGCTAAGATACATATATACTGTGTGACATGTTCTCTTGTATATTTTATGTTCAGTACCACTAGATATTATTTGTGTGCTAGCTTTGCCTAGCACTGCTTGGACAGAGAAAAGTTCAGTCAAATGCATATCACAAATATATCTATAATTCATATATAATATATGATCAACTGACCTATAGTTTTTCAGCAACTTAGTGACAAACTGTGGGTTATATTTCCCATCTTTCTTACTGTAGAGAGGATTCTGTGTCATCAGTCTTTCCAGGAAAGAAATACCTGCATAGATTAAAAATAGAACTCTGCAGTATAAAAATGAAGCATTTCAAAGTGTGCTTTTATCTTCAGCAAAAAGAACACGTGGAGTCAATTTTCTAGTGACATATAGGCTAGTGCCACACGTGGCTGTTTCTTGGTTTGTGTATAAATGCAGTCCAAGAAACAGCTGATCTACTTCTCTGTCTGCACTGACAGGCACGCACTGTGTTGCCCTGGGTGCACACACAAGTAGTACATTTCAGCCAACTCAGTCTCAGTGCAGGCAGATATATGAGCAAAGGTGAGTGGATCAGCTGTTTCTTGACCTGCATTTATACAGCATAATACTGGCCTTTACAGCACAACAGGTGTGCTACATATATTGTAGTTGAAAAAAGGATAGAAATTATCTGTTTAAATCAAGTGGCACCATGGGAGGTATTAACTGTGGAAATTCTAGATATCTTAATTTACCATAACTTTCATGTTCAAGCAAAATCCCCCCCACACTTGAAACTTAGAAAACATAGCAATTTTTCAATAATACAATCTAAATGTTCTGCCAAAGTAATTTTTGAAGGTCCTAGCAGAATAAATACCATTGTAAAGATACAACAGCATATCAAATCATTACAATAAACGCTCCCAGTAATATCCCTAAAATGTCATTCTTTAATTCACCATTATCTAATAAAATGTATAGTGAAAGGGTGAGAACTTATATCAAGGGTCGAATTTGGAATTTCAAAAACTTTGAAATCCAAATTCAAAAAGGCCAACCGAAATTAATTCAAAGGTTTTTTTCGATTAAATAGATCTGTTTTTTCATCGAATTCGAAACGTACTAATCGAAGTAATAGCGCATACAATCAAATTCGATTCAAAGTTTTTCCAAAAAAAAAACTTAGAATTTTCAAAGTCCACCAATTGACTTCAAACGGGTTTGAGGAGGTCCCTCATAGGCTAAAACAGCAATTTGGCAGGTTTTAGATGGGGAATAGTCGAAGTTGAATTTCGAATAAAACCTGGACTCTTCCCTAGCTCAAAATTCAAAAATTTTTATTATGAATTTTCACTTCAACCCATGAATTTTTACCACTGCCCTTTAGTGTATACTTGCTGATACATATTTATTACTGGAACCATTAATATATTTAAAAACAATCTGGCATAATAAAGAGACCTATTTTCATCAGCAACAGGACCGAGCCAAGGTAGTTTGGCACCCTAGAAAACGGTTACAATCAGCGTCCTCCAGCCATCCAGGTCCAGCCATATCCACCATTAATACTGCAGGCTTCAAGCCCATGCCCCCACCTGTACATGTGCCGTGCCCAACCCAAGCCCCCATGATCTGTATCTGTGCCACTGCCAGGTCAATAGCTAACAATGGGCCCAGGCCCAGCCATATCCATTAATACTCCAGTCTGAAGCTGCAGGCCCCAAGCCCTCATGATCTGTACCTGTGCCAGCAAGAAGTAAAAGTCAGGTGCAGCTACCAAAAGCCCAGCAGGAAAGAGCAGACAGGTCTCTTCAGCAAGATGTATTACCCCCCCTGTAGCACACACAGCAGGCCTTCTGTGCCCAAACAATCTGGCATTTGTAATGACTGACTCTGACTGTCGTCTCATGCTGGTCCTGCAGCCTACTACACATACGCATCAGAGCACCAGTGTGTCAGCATGGAACTGCAAGGTGCCAAGTCACGCTCCAGGAAGGGAGCCTGTACAGATACACCAGGCTAAAAACAAGCCCCAGAGGCCTTGCCCTGATCAGCAATATTATGAAAAAACTTTGCCAGAGTTAAATGAAGTGAAACTTCACACTTTACTGAATATGCTACATATATCTAATTTCACCAACCAGAGATGTGTTTTTGTTCTATATCCTTAATATGTACCGTACAGACTATGGGGCAAATTTATTAAGGGTCAATTGAAAATTCAAATTTGAATTCTTGAATTTTTGATGGTCAAAACTGTAAAATTAGGGAATTATCCAAACTCGATTTGAGTTTTTTTTTTTAAAAAAAATGTAATTTGATTTTCAAGATTTATCATACTCTGGCCCTTTAAGAATTTGAATGCGACTATTCGACACCTAAAACCTGCCAATATGTAAAAGTCAATGGAAAGAGGTGAAGTGACCAATTTGGAGATGTTTGTAGCCTTCTTGACATTCAAGTTTATTTAGAAGTTTTGGTCAAATTCAACTGGTAAAATTAGAGATATTAGATTTTTTTACCAGTCGAATTCCGAGTATATTCGAATTAATAGTTTATAAAAAAAAAAAACATGAATTCAAAATTCGACCTTTAATAAATGTGCCTCCCACAGTGCCTTGTTAACGGTTTCCCTGATTTAACCCATTCCATTCTCTTCATATTCTAACATCTGCATTTTGGTAGTTTTCTGCTCTCATTTCAAACCCTTTCAAAATTCTTATGTAGAAAAGCAAGAGCCTTTATATCTGGATGCTTTTCTTTGATTTTTATTTATACTTGACTGTGTGAATGAAGGCTAGAAGATATTGTTTATGCCTCATAAAAGACACTGTTATCAGTAGCAATACATATACAAATAAATAACAACAACATAGAAAATGTGTAATGAATGTTTATTGCAAGTTATATCGAATTATGTTTTCTTTCGTTAGGCAAAAGTATTACTTTTTGGGTTGCCATTCCCTTTAACTTGGAAATAGTGCTGCACTTTTAATTTACAGATAATAAAAACATTTTATTTATATTTAAGCCTATTTAACGTATATAGTGTACAATAATATCATTTGTGAAGGTGCTACCTGCAGCAACAATTACAGCTTACACTGTAGAAGAGTAAAATAAAGACTTTTTTGACTGACCTAGTCCATGTTGTATGGCAACTGGAGATCGCAGTATAGGCCCAAGCTGTTGCTGGTCCCCAACCAGGACTACCTGTCCACCATAGTTGTTAGTTTGCATATCCATCACATCCACAATTCCTAGGAATAACAAAAAGTATATCCTGTTGTCATGCAAAGGCAATGCCAACAATGTATGAATCTAAATTTGCTGGCATTTCCTGTATTGTGTGTTAAAGGTGGTTCTAATCATCTAAGTGCATAATAACCTTGCAAATCTCTCTAGGGAATGCGAATATGTAGGCTCGCACTCAATATATAGACCCAGGTGGCTTTGGATTCATCAGTAAACACATAACAATGATATGTCTGCTTTTTGGTCACTTCCCTGAAAGCCCAATTTCACCATCTCATCCTGCTGCACACGATCTGCAATGGATCCCACCTGGCAGAGGCATTCCTGCACTTCTGCACACTCAAATACATATACAACTTTTGGACATATACACAAATATACATTTCTGTGCCCTAAAAAGTTTTACTGCCCAGTGTGACTGGTGGATCTGGTAATTTTTATTTTATATTTACAGTATCATAGTCTCTACTCTATTATTTAACATTTTAATGATTTTTACAATTTTATTGCATTGTATTTATTGTTTTGCATTTATACTGTACCTGCAATGGCTGTCACACACTCAGGCTCAACAGCGTGTCCTGCTTCATCAATAAAAACATGAGTAAAATGGCCATGAGGGAAGTTTGCACCAACTAGCCTAAAAGGAATTTGATCCAGCATAAGCACAATTCCAAACAATGATTTTGTTGAGTTACATATAAGAGTTTACATTAGCATCCCCTAAGCACAAACAAAGAAGAGCAATATCTAGGTTAAGACGTGAAAGGTTCACATGAGGAAATAAGATGAAAGAAGACAGCAAGAAAGACACTAAGAGGGTCTTGAAAGAGAACTAATGAGAATTTATGAAATGCAGAACAAGTCCAGAACAGGGTTTTTGTTCCACAGCAAAGACATGCTGCAAACACTCTCAAGGGTAAAGCTTGATTAAAAAACTGTAAAAGTATACATCCATACATATAATGGAACATGGAATTTACTTTTCCCACTGTAAGACACTGAACACAGAAAATGGTGAAGAACAAATACTCAAATAAAGACGTATTTAATATAAATTTACTATATGCAGGTTACTCCATACATTTCGGCAAATGCCCTAGAAGTGACATGTTTAGCAGATTTTTTTCAAAAGAGGGTAGAACATTTGTTAAAGAATGGTTTTTGTATGTGTGGTTTGGCATGTAGTTACAGAGCTTGTCTTAGTTTTAGTGATGGGCGGTTAGCTTCACCAAAAGTTTGTGAAACAGCAAAAATTCGCCAAAATGCATTAAAGTCTATGGGCATCAATTTTTTTGTTGATGCACGGCAATTTGTTTCACTTATTTTTGCGGTAAAACTAAGCACAAAATTTCGCTCATCACTGCATAATTTGCTTATTACAGTGTTCCTGGCAAACTTGTTGAAGGCTAGTAGAGTTCTGCTTTATTTCTGCAGTTTCAAGGAAGTTTAAAGACTGATATGATACGTAGTTCAAGGCAGAGAGTTGTTGTGTTGAGATCCGAGGAGAGAGGCAAAGGTCAGAAGCCGAGTGTAGGTTGAATGAAAGACTGTATTTTGAGATCAGAGCTGAGCTATAATTAGGGACTTCATCGTTAAAGGCACAGTCACACCAAAATAAAATTATTTCAAAGTGATTATAATATAATGTACGGCATTGAAAAGTTATGTGCTGGCTTTAGAAACATTACTATAGTTTATATTAACAAATTGATGATTGATGATGTGAGATGATGACTAGATTATAGAGAGATGAGATACAGGTCTCTTTTGCACAGCTGTGCTGACAGTCAGATGAGACAATTAGGGGCTGATTTACTAAGGGTCGAATTTCGAAGTGAAAATCTCTTCGAAATTCGACCATTGAATTTTTTTTTTGGGGGGGGGTCCTTTTCAATCGAATATGGCCGTTTTCAATCGAAAACGGCCATATTTAATCAAATGAAAATCGTTTGAATTGTTCAATTCGATCGAATGATTCGAACGATTTTCACCAAAATCCTTCGATTTCTCAGAACTTGAAAAAAATTCCAGGACAAGTTCTGTGAGGTCCCCCATAGGCTAAGCTGCCGAATAGTCGAAGTTGAAGGATTTTTAAAGGGACAGTACTTCAAATTCGAAAAATTAGAATATTCAAATTTTATTCAATTCGAATTGAATTTTGGGCTATTCGATCAAAGTAGGCCGAAATTACTTCGAAATTCAAATTTTATTGGAATTTTCACTTCAACCCTTAGTAAAACAGCTACTCAGTGTGGAGAGAGTAGCAGCTGTATAATGTGTACTCCTACTGTTTGGGGGCAGTGTTAATAATTGTGGACTGTGGTGGAACTGTTGTTGCTGCTATGCTGTCACAGGCTATGGGCAGTTAGTAGGCCCAGCTGCATTACTATATGAATACGCCTCTTCTCACTACATTTGTTCATATTCAGTCCCCAATAGTTTCCCCTGCACATACCCCCTCCTTCATGTGTGTGAACAGGAAGAGGAAACATATAGCAGTCAGCCACAGTGCCCATGAGTAAGGAATGATGCACTCAGATCTGTGGGCATCTTGCACTTGTCCCCACAGTAAGTCACACCTAAAACCACGTTTATTAAAATCACTTCTGTCAAAATGTGCTCCAGGGTTCCCACCGGACCCTGTGTTAATAAACACAGAGCACTTGCCCTTAAGGATTGGGCACAGGCATCACTTGCATGGTGGTAAATGACACCAGACTTTAAAAATAATTGGCACTGGAAATGAAAATGTGCAGTTGCTTTCATTAGCAAATTGGCCACAACTGCAGCTTAAATGTCCTTCTGTTCAACAAAATATTTCTGACAGTGAGGGATGTGGTTGTAAATAGGAATTTAGAAATAAATGCTGAATACTTCTGGATTCCCTTATTCAATATGTACAAAATCTGCTCCTGTGTGGGATTATTTTTGGATCTACCTTTTTTCCACTCAAAAAGGGTGAAAATTATTATTATTATTACTAATAATAATAATAATTATTATTATTACTAATAATAATAATAATGCAAAAAAATGAATTCAACTCACCTTGAAGCAGTAAAAAGTGTTGAAACAATCACTTTGTATTTCTTTAGTTCTTCTTTAGAAGGGTAGACATAATTCTTTCGACTGCTGTCCAAATTACTGCAAATCTAAAAATAAAAGAATGTGGGCAATCTCCAAACACCCTTGGGGGATTAGTTTTGAATAAAGAATGCAGATTTATCTGGTGCATAAAACAACAAGCATTATGGGGGGAATGTAATTAAAGTCACAAAGAGCAAAACATTGTGCTCCAATAATAGTAAAAATCCACATCTCGCAATATCATATTGTTCCTTAAACGGTTATTGCATTGTGAATCATTATTGCGCATTACGAATAGTAATTGTGCAATCTTAAGTAGTGCTTGAAGGTGTTGAAATCTTTTGGAGCAAACATAGCAACTTTTTCAGTAAGAAGTTTTATTACATTGACAGCGCATTAGCGCAAACTATAACATTTGCAAACGGCCTTCCACTAACAGAAGTGGTCGCTTAACAGTTACCGGGTTCGCAAAAGGTATATTCACACAATATTCATGCAAAGGCTTAACTTTTCGCATTGCAAATAGTTTTTGCGTTACCGACTTATATTACATTCCCCTAATTATGTTCAGGTAAGAAAGCAGCAATGAAGCAGGCTTACATGAAGTTATGAACCACTAAAGCACCAAAGCAGGACTGACAGAAGCATTTAGAACACACCCACAACCTTTTTATAAATTAAACACAACAATGTGTATGCCTTTACACTATACTCCATCTGCAATTACAGTACTACATGCATTAATTGTGTTCTGCAAGCACAACTTGAAGAAAGTTTACTCCTGAATCATCTCTTCCTCTTTATCCTGTTCATAATGCATCAATAGCTCAACAGGGCATTACAGACTAAAAACTCATAGCAACCCTACATTTAAGATAAAGATTTTTTCCATAATTTGAATCTCCATACATTAAGGGGCAGATATATCAAGGGTTGAATTTCAAAGTGAAAATACTTAGAACTTTGACCATTCAAAGTGGTTTTTCGAACGAAAATAGACCGTGTTTGATTGAACAGGTTTTCATTTGAATTAGAATTGTTGAAATCGTACTATTAAATTGTTCAAACTTTGACTTCTCAAACTCATCCAAAAGATATGTAGGTTATAGGAGGTCCCCCATAGGCTAAAACAGCAATTCAGCATATTTATGGTGGCGAATAGTCGAAGTTGAAGTTTCGATATAGTCGAACTACTTCGATATTCGAATGGCCGAATTTTTCGATTCGAGTTTTCCATTTCAAATTGAACTTTAGCCTATTCGATAGTCTAAGAACCCAAAAATTACTTTGAAATTAAATTTTTTCAATTTGAATTTTCACTTCGACTTAATAAATCTGCCCCTAAGGTGAAAGGGACAATAATGGGCTTATTTATAGCGATGGGCGAATTTATTCCCCAGGCTCAAATTCGCATTTCACCGCTGGCAAATAGATTCTCGAAATGTGATGCTGGCGAACTGACGTTAAAACTGGGTTTTGCTAATTTGACACCATTTTCCAAATTTCCCACACATTTTTCAGCGAATCGAAACTGACAAATTCGCTGATTTTAAACAAAAGTCTAATGTTTGCTTGTTTATGGGCTTAAAAACTTGAATGTATGAGTTTACAAAGTCAAAAATTTTGAATTAAAGAAATGGCTTAAATGTTGACTAGGATAACTCCCATTAGCTTCCAGATGAATTTGCCAGCTTTTAGATTTTTTTGCTTTTTCTTTTTGTTTAATAAATAATAGACATTCAAGTTTTTGAAAATATAATTTGAATTTGTAAGTTCAAAATTCAAACCTTGATAAATCACTGCCTAAGTGTATGCCCTGCTTCCCTCTGCCTGCATTTTGGAGGCAGGCACAGAGAAGTGGATCTGCTCATATATGCTTCCGTATTTAGCTGCACTGACACAGAGATTATCCCAAAAAAGATGTTTGCGCAACTTATTTTCCAATCTCCACACCATGGAGCTGCACTCAGGCCAACGCTGTCACTATCAGTGCAACTAAAAACGGAAGTGTATAGGAGCAGATCCGCTTCTCTCCACCTGCCTCCAAAATGCAGGCAGAGAGAAGCAAAACAAAGACTTAAGGGGGAATACAATTAAAAATTGCCAGTATTATTTAAAATGGCTTTTTTGCCAATGTTTAGCACTGCTCGTTGGCTAATATTACATTGCTAAGAAAAAGTTAGCTTCAACACTTTATCTAAGTTTCTTAGTTTGGCTCAAAATATGCTTTGAGATCGCGAAATTGTATTATATACACTGCGAATGTTCGCAAAAGCCATTTGGTCGCAAGGTTTGCAAGGAAGTAGTTGAGGTCTGTAATCCGTCAAAAAGGACACAAACATGGTCGCTAACATTTGCAATGATCTTTGAGAAAAAATTTCTGCTTACAAAACATATTACATTCCTCCATTAAAGGCTTTTTTATGAAAAGTTGAATTTTTGTTGTTTTAGAGGTTTTTGAAACCACAACTAAATTCACAAACTGTAAAAGCACATTTGAATTTATTAACAAATCAGATTATAATGTGTGACTTTGGTCTAAATAAACCCAGTATTATGATTGGTTGCCCACGAATATGGTATCAGGCAGCTTAAAGGAAAACTATACCCTGAAAATTAATTTTTGAGCAACAGATATAAAATTAAGTGACATATTAAAGAATCTTGCCTACCTGGTATATATATTTAAGTAAATATTGCCCCTTTACATCTCTTACCTTGAACCACCATTTCATGATGGTCTGTGTGCTGCCTCAGAGATCACCTGACCAGAAATATTTCAACTCTAAGGGACAAATTTACTAAGGGTCGAATTTCGAATGGCCAAAAAATTTGAAATTCGACCAGGGAATAGTGGGGAATTAAAAAAATTTGAATTCAAACTTTTTTAGCGCAATTCGATCGATCGAATGATCGAATAGGGAAATTCGATCGAATTTGATTGAATTCGATTCGATTTGATTTTAAACTATCAATCTAATTTTTCCTATTCGATCTTAGGGAATGATCCCCATTTCGGTATGTTTAATTTGATGAACTAGGGGGTCGAATTAAAATTTAAAGGGGAAGTATTCGACCATCGAATAAAATTAAATTTGAATATTCGTATTATTCGAATTCGAATATTCGATGGTCGAATTTGCCTAATTTGCATATTCAAAATTTGAATTAGAATCTTTTTGAAAATTCGATCGAATATTTGAATCCTTCATGTGAATACATGTGAATTTAGTAAATTTGCCCCTAACTGTAAAGGGAAGAAGTGTTGAAGCAAAAGACAGAACTCTGTCTGTTAATTGGCTCGTGCAACCTAACTTTATAGTTTGGTATGTTTGTGTGCACCGTTGGATCCTAGGATCCCAGGAGGTTGCCCTTACTTTTTAAAATGGATATTTTCTATTTATGATTACCCAATGGCACATGCTACTAAAAAAGTGTATTATTATGAAAATGGTTTATTTACATGAAGCAGGGTTTTATGCAATATCTTTCTATAGAGACCTACATTGTTCGGGGGGTATTGTTTTCCTTTAATATTTATTATATAATAAGGGATTGCACACCTTTGATTACCCATACTATAACCCCCTACAGAGGTCTGCTTATAACATTTATTAATCTAGTAGTTATAGCCAATACTGACATGACCTCTCACAATTCTTTTACCTTGATATCTTCAGGCACTCTACGAATGTCTCTACTCATGGCTATAATCCTATAAATGTCTTTGGAGTCCACATGTTTTAGGAGGCGCTCACAGAGTAAATCTGAGGCACTGTTTGATGGAGCACATGCAAGGACATGGGCATCAGGGATTAACTTCAGAACCTGTGAAAATGAACCCAATTAGCATTTGCCACAAATCATGCGTTAAAGAGTTAATGCAAATAATGTTAATATCAAAAGTTGGAACTGCGTTTGCAAAAGTCTTTTTACTTAATAATTGTGTTTCTGTGCCTACTGTTAAATGCTAATTTATAATTTGGATGTTATTATTAAAGTGGACCCGTCACCCAGACACAAAAATCTGTATGATAAAAGTCCTTTTGAAATTAAACATGAAATCCAATTTCAAATTTTTATTAAACTATTCATAGCTGTTTTAAGCTCATTTAAAAATCTCAGCTGTCAATCAAATATTGTCTGCCACTCCTCTATGCCTTTGGTGCACAAACAAGATTCTAAGATGATGCAAGGCTTGCCTTAATAACAGCGTCCTCAAAATGGCTCCTGCCTGCTTGCTATAATTATGAATTCCCAGATTGAAGAAAACAAGATTAAAATAATTTATATAGTGTAAGTAATGTTCATTTTGCTTGACTAATGTGATAAAATATGATTTTGAATATTTTTTTGGGGGTGACGGGTCCACTTTAAACAAAAATCATCCATCTAAAATACTCAATCAAGTGAAGATTGGTTATGCCATTTCAGAAATTAGCAGAAGGGTGTGGGGGGGTTGTTAAAGGATCATAAAATAAGAGATAATTAAGCAACAAATATCAATAGTGCGTACAGTAAAGGAAACAGAGAAATATGAGACAGAACCATTATAAATTGG
Organism: Xenopus borealis; assembly: GCA_024363595.1. NCBI lineage: Eukaryota > Metazoa > Chordata > Amphibia > Anura > Pipidae > Xenopus > Xenopus borealis. Next base: position 41,796,227 of record CM044434.1, on the reverse strand, counting down.
AACAGGACAGAATTCATAGTGTAAACAGAATAATTGCCTTTAACAGAAAATATAAAGCTGCTTGCCAAATAGAAGAAATCGACAGGAGTAAAGGAAAGTCAGGCAGAACATATCTGATATTCATAGGCCAGGTAAACTCAGGGTTGCTAGGAAAAAAGGGAAACATTTTAAATTGAAGGTAAGAAAAACATCAATGCAGAATATAAACTGTTCATTGTGGAACAAGTGCAAAACAAATTCCCAGGGTAAAATAGGGTGAAGCATTATGTACTATAAAATACAGATAGGAACGCTGTTCTACATCAAGGATGGCGGCGCCCTGGGGCATGCTTGCGGACGCTTGACGCAGGTGCATCAACTTCAATGCCAGCGCGTCAAACCCGACGCAGGGTTGACGTCAATGTGCAACGTCAGCGTGTGATGTCATCACGCACGTTTTTGGCGCCAAAGATTCCCTTTAAAGTACGCCAGTGGCCTACTCTCATTGCCCGATTATAGGTTCTACTGCTTTGTGTTCCTGGGTGTGTTATTGTTCTGCATTTCCTGATCTTGACCTACGCCTGTTTCCTGACTTCGAATCCAGCCGCCTGAACCGACCTTATTGCCTGATTGACTACTCTTCTTCTACCATCCTGTACCATGAACTTGGACTACCATTAAGCTTCCTCCTTGGTACGCACCACAACTGCGCCTTTGGGCCCTGACAGTTCTGCATGCTTCAACATTTATCTTATTGTTGCAGTCCAATTTACCAGCAAACAGGCAACAGTTTTAAAAGGGTTGTTAATGTAATTGCTTGTGAAGGGCTTTTTGGCTCCTTTCTCCCTTCTCACCCTAACCAGCTTCGGTTTTCCTTTTCGCTACTCTCCAAGGGCTCTTACAAGCGTTTTTCCCTGTGATTTCCTGTATATTCCATTTTGCTGCATTCAGCTGCAGGGGAGCAAAGGAATAGATGCAAGCAATTCTTTTCAATGGGGCTATACTCACACAAGCACATTTTGGTGCCAAACGCAGGTTGATGCAACATGCTGCATTTTTCCTGCATTCGGCGCCTACATGTGCTTGTGCGGGTATAGCCCCATTGAAAAGAGTTGCTTGTGTCTATTCCTGCGCTCCCCTGCGGCTGAACACAGCAAAATGGAATGCAGTTGAGCACAGGGAAAAACGCTGGTGAGTAAGAGCCCTAAGACCTACTCCCTCAGAAGCCATGTTCCCCTATCTTGCACTGATGAGATTGAATGAGATTGAAACAGGCTGTCTGCTAATTTGGATGTATGGCTCTGAACCATTAGGCTGAATCTGTGCTATAAACCAGCAGTTCTGGATGCATAGTTGGCCAAAGAGACATAAAATAGAGATTTTCATGTCACCACTCATGATGCCTTATGGGGGAATTAAAACTGTCATTTTTGGTATCTAGGCAGTGCTATGTGTATGGTAAATATCTTCTGATTTCAGAAGGCTTTACTTTGCATGTAAGGGGTTGTTAGCACTTTTTTTCAGTTCAGTTGGTTTCAGATTGTTCACCATAAACAAACACGTTGTTCAATTGCTTTGTATCTTTTATTTTTTACCATTTTCCGCAATTTCCCAAAAAAAGCTTAATGTTCCTGTCTCTAGTGTAAGATCAAGTATAGTGCTATGCCTTTTTGCTAGGTAAACCTTCTGTGTAGAAGGACACTTGGTCCACTGGCTGGATAAGATCAAGTCTTGCTACTTCTCCTCACCAATGCTGCTCGGCGGGGGGGGGGGGGTATTTTTCTTTTTTCCAGCTGCCAGCTGCAGCCTTATCAAGGCAATTAATGGCATTGAACCGCTCACTCCAGCACCCTTTTCATGTTTGGTTTGAGCACCCTGGATGGGGTTATAGTCCCTTTGGCTGGACCTGGGCCATGACACGCCCTGGGGTATGCTTCAGCAGAACCCAGGGTAGACAGGACTCCCCTTAGCTCTGGCGAAGGGGAGTCCAAATGGCCACAATTTGATACTTTTAGCTGATACTATTAGTTGATAAATTTCTCAGCAGCATCTGTGGGATCTGTGTATCAATTCTAACAGCTGCCTTTAATGAAACTCAGGGATTCTGCTCAGCAGGGATGGAGAAAACAAATGTATCAACTACATGTATCAATTTAGAACAGTTAAAGGACCAGTAACATCAAAAAATTTTATTGTTTTAAAGTAATAAATATATAATGTAGTGTTGCCCTGCACTGGTAAAACTGCAGTGTTTGCTTCAGAAGCACCACTTTGTTTATATAAATAAGCTCTGTAGAACATAATGTTATCTGTTATCCATTAGTCATCCGGTGCCATATAGCCATTTTTCAATTTCCGCCATTGCTACTTAGCAGCTTGTTTATATGAACTATAGTGTTTCTGAAGCAAATAGATCAGTTTTAACAGTGCAGGGCAACACTACATGATATTTTCTTTACTTTAAAACACTTTATTCTTTTGGTGTTACTGTCGGAGACCCCCCCACCCCAAGCTCCTTTAGAAGATGAAAAGTGAAAATGTACATTTCAATATTAGAAAAACAGTCATAAATAGAAAATAAAAAAATTATTAGGAAAATTCTTTAGTATTATTATTATTATTAACATGTATTTCAATTGCGCCAACTTGTTTCGTAGCGCTGTATTACTGGCAAACTATCTGAAACCAAATGACTGTGTGATGAATAAAAGATGATCTGAACAGAAAGTTCAGTAGTAAAAGTAACAATTGCTATAGAAAGCATAGTTTGTCCCTTTTTATCTCCTGCCCTGATGTAAGACAAGCAGCTAATTGACAGACCTGTCTTTGCTGAGGAACTTTTGCAACATTATTTAAAAGGTTACAAGCAGCAGTTAGGCCAGTGGTTCTCAATCTTCCTAATGCTGAGACCCTTTAATACAGTTCCTCATGTTGTGGTGACCCCCAACCATAAAATATAAAAATATTTTCGTTGCCAGCCCAGAGCGGATTGTTAGGAAAGTACAGGAGACAGAGTGGCTGCATTAAGGTTTGTTTTCTGTGCGTAGTGCGGCAAAAAATTTTTGCCACACCCCAATTACCATGTTAATTTTACAAATTTTAAATGGGCAAGGAGAGCTGTAGGACAGTCCCTACTAAGGGGATATAGAAAGGTGTAGTGCAACTGGCTTCCCTACACAGGTTACTGAACTACAACTCCCAGTACCAACACCTGGAGAGCTACAACCTTGGCCCAGGGCTAGTGGGGAGAGAGATGAACCTGCTCCTGGAAACCCTTAAATGACCCCTGTCAAGGGGTCGTTCGACCCCCAAAGGGGTCCCGACCCCCAGGTTGAGAACCACTGAGTTAGGCAAATGATCATCCATATTTTAGCTGCTTAATATAATAGCTTCCTGTGTTCTGTTGAGATAGAATTGTGATCTAATATTACTAAAAGTGAAGAGGGCAAATCTGTAAGGCGCTGCCAAGTTGGGTCTCGCTATGGTATATCAATGTGAGATTTGTGGCCTTTTGCATGTTTGACTTATTTGCCTTTCAAAAGTAACTCCTTCCTCACCTGCTTAGGTCGTCTTTATTAGGGGACACAAAATTGGGGACTTCTATTAGGGAGATGACCCTTTATACAGGTATTACCCATCATCAATGTGTGTCTCCATCAGGGAATAGTTGGAAAGAAGACAGGCAGGAAAAAGAACTCTAGGTAAGAAGCAAAATAGAGTTGGAAGGTTTGGCATAAAGTAAATACAAGCAGATTTATGAGGAAGGGATGAGCAAATTCATGTTAGGTTAGGGATGATTGGAAAGGTGTATGCAAAAAGGAAGTGGTTCTGTACATATTTACCCTGTGAACCCAAAAACAAAAAGGGAAAAAATACAAGGCTGCACGTATTGGTGATATAGGGAACGGTACATGCTTATGGTACAACAAGAGACGTGCAAGATTCATGACATCAGTGGGCTGCATTGACTTAGCACTGAATCTCATGCAATACCAACAATATTGCTTGCTGATCACAGAGGTGCAATTATAACTGTCAGTAACTTGACTTCCTGCTGTCATATGGGGTCAGTTGTAATTATATTCATGAAAATTGTCCCCTAGTTGTGTTGAAGATGTGATGGTTACACTTCTGAAGAAGAATCAAATTTTAAACATAATATTTCAATTATTAGATATGAAGGGATACAAATGATTTGTAAATGCATTGTCATCAAAAACCATAAGAAACAGTAATTTATTAATACAAATAAATAAAATCCCCAATATTTAGGGGGTTATTAATTAAAGTCAGAATTCCCAAACTCAAAAAATCTGAATCCAAATTTTTTCCAGGATTCATTATATACCGAAGATGGAAAAAGTCTGAATCCAAAAATCTGGCATCTCGGACCTGGCAAGGTTGTATATAAGTTAATGGGAGAAGTGCAAAAATCCAAAAAATTTGTGGTTTTCAGGAAAAAAAATCTGAAAATTTGTATGTTTTGAGTTTTCATACGATTTTCAAGTTTTTTTCCCGAACTGGAATATTTTAGGAAATGTATTGATAAATAACAGGAAATAACCCATGCACATTTGGTCACAGTATATTTCAGAAAATAATGGGATACATTTGGATTTTGATAAATAACCCCCTAAATGATTTATATAGGAAATTATAAGGGCCACCAACTTAGCAGTCAACAGCACTTCTTGTGTTCAACAGGTTATTGCCATATTTAAACTTGCCCCTTTGTTA
>CM044434.1:41749611-41771107 GCA_024363595.1 Xenopus borealis | reverse complement strand
ATGTATGAGATCAGTCCTAAATAAATATTTGAAGATTCAGATTTTTTTCACTTGGTGGAGTGTGTAGTAAAAACTAATAGAAAACACACACTTTGCTAAAAATCCGTGGGATTGCCAAAAGGGTTCCAGAGATAATTACCCCTCCCACCATGCATTAATGTCTTTTACTCAGACCTCTCTGGCAAACTTTGTAAGCACAACCTCCATTGCCACACTTCACTTACATACTGGCCCCAACCACTGGTGATTAAAGAGGCAGGCAGGTCGGGCATAGATAAAAAAGTAATTGCTGTGTTTTCAGCCTAGCTGGGTTTGGGTCAAGAAAGGATGTGTGTCAGGGTGCCTATTAGCTCCCAGGACCAAGGAGGAAGCAAAAAGGGTTAAGTCCAGATACAAGGCACAGGCAAGGATTCCGGCAATATCGTGGTCAATTCAGGCAATAAGTTCAAAGAGGCAAGCTGATAAGGTTCAAGGTCAATTTAGGCAAGAGTTCAAAGTCCAGTAATCAATAAAGTAATTAGAACACCCCAGAAGGTAGAGCAAACAATTCCTATACTTGGGCGCCATACTGGCTTCCTGGATGCCTTTAAATATTCAAATTTAGTGCCAAAACGTGAGGGCCATGCCGATATCCACGTGGCCCTGGGCCCTGGGCGCTGTCATTTTGGGAGTGACGCCGGACAGGTAGCATGCGCCGCTCCTGACAAGGCTCCAAGCGGCATTCGTGACAATGTGTTTGTATCAGTGTAGGTAGTCAAATTGTATATCCAAGCATTATTATGACAGACAACTGTCTTGCAAGTTCACCCCCTCTAGCAAGAAAGGTACTGCTACTTTAAGGATATGGTGATATGAATACATTAATATTTTGTACGTTAACAAAAGAAATAATCCAAATAAGAGGAATATCTACACCTATCTATTGACCTACATATTCAGGCCTTCATACAATAAATAGGCAGCTTATATACCCAAACTACTCCCCTTCCACTATAGCTGGAATAAGAGGATTTATATACTCACTGAAAAAGCCTCTTCTCTGAGTCCCATCAAGGAAGCACAAGGACAGTAGAGTTAATTTGCTGATCCCTTTAAGAGGCAGGATGGCTCCAAGTTGAAAGTATGGGGTTAGATCCCTCTCGATCCTCCCCCTCCCTGCATTAACCCGTACTCAACAGTTTCCACTAGCACAGCGAATGAAGGAAAGATAAGCCAAGGAAGGGTAGGGCTCCATGTGCTGCTGTTAGGGTTGCCACCTGGCCAGTAATTTTGATGGTTGATCCCAATGTTATTAATAGGAAAAAAAGATAAATATATAGGAAGGCTGGTATGTTTTTCAAGAAAAGGTGGCAACCCTAGCTGCTGCGAAGGGACTCAGAGAAAAGGCTTTATTGGGGAGTATATAAATCCCCTTTTCTTGAACTATCCCTAGGCAGCACAGTTACTGTAATATATGTTTAACTGCTTATTTTTTATGTGTACTCATTGTTATGCTACCACCTAGTAACCAAAAGCAATATTGCAAGTTGTTTATTTCCTTGTTTGCAAAACTCCTCTTATTCCCTTTCCTTAGATGTGACTTCAGTTAATCCCATCATGATTTCTGTTCCTGCCCTTAAAGAGTAAGGAGCTGCATCAGAGGTGAGGAAGGGAAAAATTATTTTGACTTCTGGCATTTGTACATCCGCTCCAACATTTGTCCTTCCACCCCAAATAAAAAAAGCTTAGTGGATTCCAAGTATCTGGTGAGTTCAACTATTTGGTAAAGGTTGCCAACAGTGGTTGTACCAGATTCATAAAGACAAGGCAAAAAGGTCTCAGGGAAAACTCAACCACTATCACAGCAATTGGAGTCAGAATAATGTTGCTGCTTTCTGCAGGTGCATTGTTGGCCAATGCCCAGGATGCCCAGTTGTGGAGTTGATAGTCTGTGCTTATGAGTAGTTTTATACATCTGCCAATAGAAGATTTTGAAGCTTTGGTTCCCTTGCAGTTAGCCCCATAAAGTATAAAGAGGGAGTCTGACTGCCTGAAATCTGCAGTCCTGTAGATGTAAAACATCAGAGCCCACAGTACGCCCCAAGTTATTTAGTAGACATTCTTTGTTGTTAGAAGTGTCTTGGTTGATTTGAAAGGATAAAGTAACTTAGGTACTGTCGCAAGTCTTACCAAGGAGTCGCAAGAGAGAAGCCTCTCCTACAAATCCCTCTAGAGAACCAGCAACTGAAGTTGAGAACAGAGTTGGGCTCATAGGAAGAATGGCAGGAGTGCTGAGAACAGGAACTCCCAGAAGAGTGGTCGGTTCAGGCAGAAGTCGGTTCTGGCAGCATTAATCAGAAATGGGTAGAGGCAGAAGTCAGCAACAAGTATCAATCAGTGGAACAAGCCACAGAGTCTTTACCAGAATAGGCGCAGATGGTGTTGAATAGATCTTTAGGCCTTGGCATCTATTTACAGTCAGTGTGTATGCGCCAAACAACTCTTCAAAACTCTGCATCAAAACATGCGCATGATGCATGTGCATGCAAGCACGGTCACGTTCCGGTGTCAGAACGCACATTAAATCCGTTACAGGTACAAAGTTTGGGTCGCAGAACCAACAAAAATGAACCTTCCAGGTCAGCAACTGTAAGTATATGTTGGGCAGTGGTTCAAACAGTGGCACTTGAAGTGCTCAGAGAACAAAATTGAGATCCCGAGGTAGAATGGGTTGATGCAAAGGAGGTCATAAGTGAGTTGCAGCCAGCAGGAACATCCTGACATAATGCTATTTGTTGTTGGAGCCATAGGGTAAATGCTTACACCTGTACCTTAAGGGAGTTTATACTTATTCCTTTGTCAAGGGCATCAATTCCAACATGTGAGTAATATGGCAATGAAGGTAGTCTTGGTTCTACACCACATAATAAACACATGCCAGATCCAGTAGTAGTTTCTGGGATACAGATGCAGTCACTTGGATTTGTAAGTTAAATGCGTCGTGACTCAGGGCTAATTGAAGAAACTGTGTTATCCAAAGTTATCTTAACTCATTTAATGCATTTAACCTTTTCATTAGCATACCAAAGCACCATTGTTTTCAATGGTGAACTCTTTAATTGGATGGGATGCTGTGACACAATATTCTGTGCTAAGTGGTATAAATGGGATAGATGAGTTAAGTCACGACGCATTTAACTTACAAATCCAAGTGCATCTGTAGTAGCTTTATGCACATGTGTGGGTGTACAGAGTGTATGATATACTCGTGGAGGACCCATTATGTGCCCAGATGGAGTTTTCAATAACCATGCTATGAGGGAGAGTTTCTGTAGGTCTGGGTGCCTGCACTAGTCCTGGAGTAGGAGACTGTGCCGTAGAGGTAGTTGCCATAGAGAGGCGATGGATAGGAGTATATCATTATGAATAGGGTATATCATTGGCATTGGAGAGAAAATATACACCAGATTGAAATGCCAAGGTAACATTATCCACCATCAAGACGTGTGGGTCCCTTGACCTGGAACTTTATGGCTGAATTTGAATACCATTAGGTCTACTTGTGCAGTCCCTCATCTTGAGGTGATCTGCCAAGATACATCCTTGTGTAATGCAGGGAGCAGAGCTCCCCAAGCATCCTACCCCCTGACTGCAATATGACAAAAACACTGATGGAGGGGTTTATGCAGGGAAGGGGAGGATTGTGAGGGAAGTAACCCTGCATTCAACTTTGAGCCATCCTGCCTTTTAACGGTATCAGTACATTAATCCTACTGTCCCTGTGCTGTCTAGGCACAATCCAAGAACTAATCTTTTATCACAATAGCTTTTAGCTATATGAAACCTAATACAAATATATTTTTTCATACTTTGTATCTGAGAGTTGCAATATATCTTCAAAACATTTTTTTAAATGTGATTTTTTTTATTCAACATACCATTAAGGTTAAGAGCCTTTTGTCCTCTGGATCCACCCACATTCCTTGCTTCTGTAGATCATATTTCCTTATGTCAATCTCCATTTGTATTTCCTCAAGGTAAAGCAGTAGATGGAATCTCTTGTTGTAATTATTAAAGTCCAATGGATTATTCAGCAGATCTCTAATGTGGCAGAGAGCAAATTAAATCCCTAATTAGCTCCTTTTTAGTTTGCATCTACCTTACATCTAGGGCCTTATTTATCAAAGTCTGAATTTACCTGAGTATTTTAATCAAAAAAAATCAGACCAAACTAGAATGCATGATTGGACCTTACTTATTATTAAAAACTCACGATTTAACTGGATCGGAGAAAAAAAAAAGCCTGAATTTTTAGGATTTTTGCCCAAAAAGTCCAAAATAGTCGGATTTTCAGGCTAATTCCAGCGCAGACCACAGAAACTTCCAAATATGATAGGGACCTCTCCCATTGACTTACATACAACCTCAGTAGTTTTTTTTTTATTCTGACTTTTTCCATCCTCAGGGTTTAATAAATCTCCAAACATGTTAAGTTTTTTCCCAGATTTGTAAAAAATTTTTAGAATTTGGACTTTAATAAATAACACCCCTAGAGTCAAGTTCAAAGCAGAAGTAAGTGCCAAAGGCAAACATAATTTCCCCTTAACTGCATTAGATTCAAATTTTTCCAGTAAGTGATTATATTTTTCCCAACCTACAGAAGGGGAAATGCACCATAGTTACATAGTAAATTTGGGTGTAAAAAAGACCAATGTCCATCAGGTTCAGTCTCTACAAATGAACCCTGGTGCAAACACTATGTAACCAAATTATATGTAACTGTGGTTACATATAATGTATATATACAGTATATATATATGGCTTTTACTTAAACTTGTATTTTGGGGACAATGTTTTCCTGCCACCATTCTGTGTGCATCCATTTGTGCAGTTGTCATTCACTAGTATATGGAGTGGTCACAAATGGAAAGGGATGCTTTGTCCTTCTCTGCTTTATCCAGCAGCTTACAAAACACCTGTACTAGGGGCCCTTAGTGAGTATTATTTATACATGTTTTGGGTTTCTTTCAATTACTGTCTTTCTATACATTGATTATTTAACTAAACAAGCTTTCACTGTGTTCATGCAGTTTACAAGTTATTAAGTACTATATCTCTCTTTGAGAAGACCAATAACCAGGATTTATTTGTTTGCAACCCTTTAAGTGCCCCCAGTTATGTAACAAGTATGGGTTTTCCATGACATTTTTTAACAGGATCATAGGCCTACATGGCATGCATAGTTACCAATTTAAATCATCTATATATTACAGTTTGTTGCATTTCAATCTCAAAGGAAGTACATGATCTAAATTATTTTGTTTTGCTATAATTTAACAGTATTTTTGGAAAGGTAATGCAAATCTTACATAGTTAAATATGCAAGATAGCGGGTGAAAGGTTTTTTTTTAGATTCAAAGTCTTAAATTCCTCCTATACACCAAGTTTTTATTTATGTTGTACATCAACAATTTGTTTTGACGCATACTGTATTCGTCCCTGGCTTTTCAGATTCTTTAAATTAGAACTGGAATTTTAATGCATTTGTCTTGCAAATAGTCTATAATTATTTCTAACTGTTACTTACATTACATTGTTTTTCCTGTCACAAGCCGTGAGTCTTTGATTAATGAGCTGGTTGGCTAAAGGTTGAGCCTGCTATTTTAATGCTGAACTGATAAACAGAATGTTAAAGTTGTGTGCAGAAGGTTAAAATGTTAGTCTAGGGAAGCATGCTAATAAACCATTTACAACTGTTTGAAATGAAACATAAAATTTATTTACCAAAAAAAGAATTATTAAACGCCCAACATAATTCAGACATATGATAATGGGAAAATATCACCTTTTTGACATGAGCTCAGTAGTTGGCCTTCTGTTAGGAAGGTGCATACCACTATCTGAACTTCCAAAAATACATATACATTTATATACATTTTTTACAGACATACCTGATTCCAGATATTGAAACAAACCATTATACTATGCCTGTGCTCGCTGGGTTGATCACTCCCCACCCTTAGGCTCACAGTGTAATACAACCCTCCCTTACTGCTGTTCCATTGCAAAATCATGGATTCTGGGATTTGAAGTCCATCTGTTTTATGTCATTGGTGGTCCACAGATTCTCTTGAAAGTAGAGGGACTTCAAGAACCTAAATCCATCACTCAAAAATGGATGACTGAGGGGAAGGGTATATATATATATATATATATATACATTTATCATGCACTGGTATTTTATACTGAGCTGTAATATTTCTTAGCAATCAGGGGTGTTAGAACTTAGCAGTTTTGATATGTGTCACTTCAGTATTTAGAATGCATGAACAAAAACAATATTGTCGGAGTCCTTTAGGGATTTTTTTTATAAATCTTTCCCTCCCTACCTCTGAAAAATGGGAGATCTGCCAGAAAAATATCTACCAAACCAAATACAAACCCTTATTTAAAATGTAATTATCTGTAGCCAAAAGATTTTCCCACTCCCTTCTCCAGAGCTATAAAAAGGGTTTGAATTTACAGTAGTTCTACTGAACAGTTAGGATTTACTCAGATGTTGACATTCAGCTGGAGCTTCAACCAATATATAAGCCAAATGACATATGGTTGTAGTAGTTTTAAATTAGTATGCAGGCTTGGTCTAGTTAGGATGAGGACAGTCTATATTATGATCAGGTTGTATTCTCCTTGCTGTGCTTTTTAGTGCTATGTAATAAAGACTTACCTGTCTTGGTTTCCTGATCCTCTCTTACCATCTGCATTATGGCAGAATACACCTGCCTTAATGCTGTCCCTGAGATATGGAGGTGGAAGGAATTTTCCTAGAGGGATTTCCATTTTTAGTGTAGAATTCACTGAACTAGAAAAATAAAAAAGGAAACATTATACATGTTGTATTAGATATAGTTTTTATGCAACTTATACATTTTAATTACATTTCCCTTTTAACTGGACTTCCAGCAACAAGTCCAAAAGCTACCCTTTCTTTCTTTCATAATAGGAAAACAGATTGAACTTCAATTTGTGCAGTTTTGTAAATCTTTTTAACAGAAGAAGTGGATAAATTATGGTAAATTTTGTTAAAGTTTTAATGCAAGGAAAAGTTGGCTTTTGAGTTCTTGGGATCTTAAAAATATTGTTTAAATTAAGGTAAAATTGAGAAAATACTTGTTTTTTATTTCCCATTAAAAATAGAAGGCCTTTACTTTGCATTGGCCCAGGCCTAGGTGTAACTGCATTAAAGGGTGGTAAAATGCTCGATTTAGGGACCATGCACCTGGGTAGTTTTCTGCAATTGGTACCTTGCACCAGATTAACACAAGGTGCAGAACATAGCATAGTGAAGTGCTCTGTAAAATATCTGGGAGATCTAATTTCCTACTGTTATGTGCTCCCCACCTTGAACTTGCAGATCTTGCCAACTCCCTCCCCACTCCATAAATTATTCAATTAATGCATGCCTTTAAAGCCTAGGTCTGAATATGTATATTGTCAGTTTCCTAGCTGTCCCAAGTCATGTGACTTCTGCTCTGATAAGCTTCAGTCACTCTGTACTGCTGTACTGCAAGTTGATGTGATGTCACCACCCCCACCCCCCCAGCAGCCTAACAAAAGAACAATGGAAAGATGACCAGATAGCAGCGTCATAACACAAGATAACAGCTCACTGGTAGATCTACGAACAACACTCAATAGTAAAAGCAAAGTCCAACTGAGACTGATTCAGTTACATTAAACTGAATATAAAAAAATCTTTTTAAAAAAATGGATTACAGTGCAGCATTCTGCTGGAGCAGCAATATTAACTGATGTGTTCTCAAAAAAAAACATGTTTTTCCATGACAATATCCCTTTAAATAATATTTATCCGACACGGCATGGTGATACAAATAACAGAAAAAAGGCAAGGTCCCAAGCTGTCTAAATGACAGATCCAATATCTGTACTTTAAAATGTAAAAAAAATCTTACTGTTCAGGGGGAAATCCATCTTCTTCATTTCTCTCAGATGTCTTAAAAAGGTCTTTTTGATATGGAACATATTTTGAAGTTGGTTTGAGCTGATCCACCAACTTACTGGTACACACAGCTGATATGAATCTACCAACCACCCGTCTAGAGGTTTCCTTTTCAGTCATGAACTCACATACCAAAGTAACAGGGAAATATCCGTAATAGGCTGGTATGCAGGACACACAAATCTCATAACTATCCCCTAAAATTGAGAGAGTATGTTCAATTAAATCAATGTCTCATACTGATTAAAAATCATCAATGTTTGATTAAACCTAAATGTAGAAGGCTAGAAATGCTGTATTTTACCATCTGAATTTATTGTACCAGCTCAGAGTTTCAGCAGCTTTATATTACACAAATTCCAAATTTTCCCCAGCAGCTCCCCATATTGTTAGGACATTCTTTGATTGTCAGAGGCACTGCACATGCTCCCTGTTAGTGATGGGCGAATTTATTCGCCAGGGGCGAAATCACGGCGAATTCCCGTGAATCTCTGCTGGCGAATAAATTCGCGAATCGCCAGCGAAATTTCGGTTGACGAAAATTCAACGGACATTTCCAGAGAAATTCGCGAATTGGCGAAAAATTCACGAAACGAGTCGAGGCACGTTTTTTGACGGACGTTGGGTCGTTTCCGATGCGCGTCGCTTTCGGCACGCGCCGCTTCATTTTCGGCGCGCGTCGCGTCATTTTCATTGCGTTGCGTCAATAACAACGCGACGCGCGTCAATAACGACGTGACGCGTGCCGAAAATGACGCGGCGTGCGCCGAAACTCTGGAAATTCGCGATTTTTTCGGCGAAGCGAATCTCGGGAGATTCGCCCATCACTACTCCCTGTGCTTTGGGCTGTTGAGATGCTAAGCTTTGAGGTAATCAGAAATCATCTAAACACTACCAAAATGAGGTCCATTGGCAATTGAAGCTGATTATTAATCAGATATCATTTGTACCTTCAACATAGGAACATTTAAACAGAACAATATCTGGATTCAGTCTTTTTTACCATATATGCACGTAAAGGAGAATTCTACCTGTACGTGAAAAAAACCTTCCCCCCTCACCTGTGTAGGCCCCCCTCCCTCTCGGCCTACCTGCCCCCCTCCCCAGGCAAATGCCCTTAATTTGTTACTTACCCCTCCTTCAGGTCCTGTCCAGTGGAGTTCACAGGTGCAGTCTTGTCTTGATCTTCTTCCTGGATTGACCTGCATTTTCGGGCACATGCGCAATACGAGGAATCTGCAGTGCAGAGCTACTGCACATGCAACAAAAGTCACAAAGTTTTCGCCTTTAGGGGCATGTGCCTAGGGTGGAAGCTTTAGGAGGGCAACCCAACCCAATAAAGCTTTTCCTAATTTGGTGGCGGGGGGGGGGGGGGGGGGGGGGGGATGAGAGAGAAAAGGTATGTGGCTGCCCTGTGGCAAACAGAAGTGTACTAACTTGCACAATTCTGCACTTCCATACTGTGCATGTGCCCTATGGTGTGCACCGAGGTGCAGTGCCTAGAGAGGCACCAGACCAAAATACTGCACTGTTTGGGTCTGGAATATCCAATTGTTTGTAGTAGTTTAGGTAAAGCATATTTAAATAGTACAGTAAAGTACAATTTCATGTTATTATAACCACTTTTCAGATATATACTATATTATATATATGTATATATATATGTGTGTGTTTACAGTATAATAAGAGTCCTTCTCAAATTAATCACAGAATCCAAATTATTTTATCATTAAAACATCCATACCGGTTATAAATGCATTTAAAAGTCTCGTTGTCATTCATATATTACCTGACCCTTCTCATATGCATTGGCATGGGGGCAGCCATTCAAGCACAGGATAAACAGTTGATAGCAGATATGTTCAGAAGATTGTATACTACAGAGCATATATGTTATCTGCTGTGTATCCTGTGCCTTTCCTCCTTTTTCAGCTTTGACTGGACGCCCCCATGGCTAAACAGTAGCTTGCTTATATAAACTATTATAGTTTCTGAAGGAAAAACACCAGTTTTACCAGTACATCAAAAACACAAATTAATGTTGTCATTCTTTTAAAACACTTTATTTTTTTGGTGTTACTGTTGCTTTAATAACAGTACCCACAAAATGGTGTCTGTTTGCTAGATGTGATTATGAATTCTAAGACTAAAAGTAAACACTATTTAAATGTTTATAGTGTAAGTTGATTTTATTTTGCTTGGCTAACATTATAAAAAAGGATCTGGAATTATTTTGTATGGTGATAGGTCCCCTTTCAAAATTGTCAATTGTGTTACAATTACCTATGATTGCTGTCTGATTTTTTATATACTCTGCACACCTGGCTTTCGCTATGGATAGTATGTAGCAGAAGCCAGTGTCTTTGGAGGAGAACTGACTTCTGCTGCATTGTTTCAATGGTCAGGCCCAGAGAAGAGAAAAGGATAATCAAACATGGCTTTCAACTAGAAATAGATTTACAAATCACTTTTAAACTTTTTATGTTTTTCAATTAGTGATGGGCGAATCTCCCGCGATTCGCTTCGCCTAAAGATTCGCGAATTTCTCTAGAAATTCGCGAATTGGGGAAAAATTCACGAAACGAGTCGAGGGACGCTTTTGACGCGCGTCGCGGCAACTTTGACGTCGCGTCATTTTCGGCATGCGTCGCGTCGTTTTAGACGCGTCGCGTCAAAAACGATGCGCGACTCGTTTTTTAGGCGAAATTTCGCTTCGCCGCGAATTCGGCCCTGGCGAATAAATTCTCCCATCACTATTTGCAATTAATGCACACTGGGAAATTGTTAATTACATTTTCTTTCATTGTGAAGAAATGGATTTTGGATGGAGATTACCTTCACCAATAAAATGTATCGGTCACCTGTGGGCAATTAATTAATTTACAGTAGGTACAACTCCCTGCACCCTTCTGTAGTTCCGCTTTAGTATTAAAGTGGACCCGTCACCCAGGCAAACCAATTTAAAATTTCTATTAAAGCATTAATAGCTGTTTTAAGCACTTTAAAGATCTCAGCTGTCAATCAAATATTGTCTGCCACTCCTCTATGCCTTAGTCAAAGAGACGGGGCAGATAATTACTTTCTCTTTCTCCATTCAGCACTTCCTAGATGTCACTGCTCCCCACACATTCCCCCAGTTCCAACCATTTAATTGTGTAGCCAGGACATGGGGATAGACATCGGGTCCCCCATTCTGGTGCACAAACAAGATTCTGAGATGATGCAAGGCTTGTCTTGCTATAATTATGAATTCCCAGACTGAAGGAAGCAAGAATAAAATAATTTATATAGTGTAATTAATGTTCATTTTGCTTGACTAATGTGATAAAATATGATTTTGAATATTTTTTTGGGGTGACTGGTCCACTTTGACTCTCATTTCCCCAATTAATAATTTAAAATACAACCTCAATTTTAATTTAGAGTTCAAG
Organism: Xenopus borealis; assembly: GCA_024363595.1. Taxonomy (NCBI): domain Eukaryota; kingdom Metazoa; phylum Chordata; class Amphibia; order Anura; family Pipidae; genus Xenopus; species Xenopus borealis. The sequence continues at coordinate 41,759,677 of CM044434.1, read as the reverse complement.
GGTGCAATGAAATTGGAATAATCTATTCAATATACAGATTGGGTCGTATGAAATGTATAAGAAGGTTCACTGCAGGATTTTAAAGATTGAGGAAATTGAGATCACCAAGATTTATATGGCCACGTGATTTCTTATTTTCTTCTTATATTTTCATATATTACAGTAGGGGGGACCTTATCCACTATATCTACTGTATGTCAGGTTCTTAGAACTTGATGTTCGTAATGAATATAACAGATACAATGTACACATTTATGTTGATAGCAGTAAGAAAAAAAGATCAATATTATCGGGTAAATTTGTAGAACTCACCAGTTGTGAGAAGAGGTCCAGGTGCACCGCCCTGAACCCCCAGCTAGGGGAGTGGACTACCGTATAGAAAAAAGGCAGGCACTTGCAAAGACCAATCTTCCAGGCAGGCAGGCTTAGTCAAATCATCAAAGTAGTTTATTTCAGTGCATAAGGATACAGCCTTACGCATTTCATATCACCAGGATACTTAATCATAGGCCAGTGCCTTTTTTCTATATGGTTAATAATGCATCTCAATATTCCAGTGTATTAAATTGTCACAATATACATAATATATCACAAAATAAACTACACTCTTGCCAATATGCAACACAGAATGCACTAATGGACATAAGTAATCTCAGCATGGGATCCATGAAGGTTACCTGATGTGGTTTAAAGAGGCATAACCTTTTGCATATGGAATATGTTTATGGAGATCAATAAAGCAGCCCAATGCAACCCAATCATTTTGAAATACTTTAATAAATAATTTGTTTGAACGAAAACACCAACGAACAATCCTTTTATGTTAAATGCTGATACATACTTTATGAAGCAGGGCTACTATGCTTACCTGAGTTTAGAATTAAAGGGGCCGTTTTGGACACATTCTGTGCATCACAAAATGAGAAGATATCCATTTTCTGTAGCATTGTGTACTGAATAAAGGTCACAGGCTTAGCGGATTTATTCTCAACCAGAATTTGGAAAGTTAACTCTTTGCCTAGGTCGCACTTAATACGGATACGGCCTTCGTTACGATCATGGTCTGAAGAAATGTGAATATCCTTGTTGCCAATGAATTGAGATCTATAATAAAAATATAATTAGTACCCAGAACTCTATATAACAAATAAAGAGATGCTTTAATTAACCCTTTGACTACAACTAACAGGTTAAACTCATTCCGTTAAAGGGCAATGAAGCCACTTTGGATTGTGTGTTTGACACAGAATAACTTAACTCAGACTTCACACTTGTATCATTTAACACAGAAAATTGCATCACAGCATCCCATCTAATTAAAGTGTTCATCATTGTGAACAATGGAGCTTTGGTATGCTAATGAAAAGGTTAAATGCATTAAATGAGTTAAGATAACTTTAGACAACACAGTTTCTTCAATTAGCCCTGAGTCATGACGCATTTAACACACAAATCCAAGTGGCTGCATCTGTATACAAACTTGTAGCCTGTACATTATTTTTTATACACAACCCGAATACTATATAACCTAAATAATTTGACAGTCCGAAATCACTGCTTATCATTCTTCTTCGCAGCCTCCTCAAGATTTATGTATATCTTTCTGTTCACTTTTATTTCTTTCAGAGAAATACATAACTGCATTAAATAATAACAAATCTTCCATAATTTTTCTACAGCAATGCAGACAACTCAAACCAAATTAGTTTCTCTTTCTCCCTCTCTGGGAGGACATCTTTGACTACATCTTATATCACTTAAATGCAGCTGATTAAAGGAAAACTATACCATCCAAATAATGTAGATCTCTGTAAAAATATACTGAATAAAACAGTTAATATGTAAATAAACCATTTTCATAATAATATACTGTTTTAGTATTATGTGCCATTGGGAAATTTTGGGAAATTTGCCATTTTAAAAAATAAGGGCTGCGCCCTGGGATCCTAGGATTCACAAAGCACATAAACAAGCCATACATGTTAGGTCACATAAGCCAATTAATAGACAGAGTTCTGTCTTTTGCTTCCGCAATTCTTGTTACAGTTAGAGTTACATAAGATCATGTGATCTCTGAGGCAGCACAGAAACCATCAAGAAATGATGGTTCAAGACAAGAGATGTAAAATGGTAATATTTACTTAAATATTTATACCAGTTTTATATATACCTGTTTGGTAAGATTCTTTAAAGTGGACCCGTCACCCCAATAAAATATTCAAAATCATATTTTATCCCATTAGTCAAGCAAAATGAACATTAATTACACTATATAAATTATTTTAATCTTGTTTTCTTCAGTCTGGCAATTCATAATTTTAGCAAGCGGGCAGGAGACATTTTGTGGACACTGTTATCAAATCAAGCCTTGCATCATCTAAGAATCTTGTTTGTGCACCAGAAAGGAGGACCCGATGTCCATCCCCATGTCCTGGCTACACAATTAAATGGTTAAGAGAACTGGGGGAATGTGTGGGGAGCAGTAGCATCTAGGAAGTGCTGAATGGAAAGTGAAAGTAATTATCTACCCCACCTCTATGCCGCATAGAGGAGTGGCAGAAAATATTTGATTGACAGCTGATATTTTTAAACTAGCTTAAAACAGCTATGAATGCTTTAATAAAAAATTGAAATTGGATTTCATGTTGAATTTGAAAAGGACTTTTATTATACAGATTTTTGTGTCTGGGTGATGGGTCCACTTTAATATGCCACTTCATTTGATATAAACTGTTGCTTAAATCTGTTGCTTAAGGGGGTTGTTCACCTTTGAGTTAACTTTTAGTATAATGTAGAGAGTGATATTCTGAGACAATTTGCAATTGTTTTCATTTTTTATTATTTGTGGTGTTTGAGTTATTTAGCTTTTTAGTCAGCAGCTCTCTAGTTTGAAGTCTCAGCAATTTGGTTTCTAGGGAACAAATTACCCTAGCAACCCTGCATTGATCTTAATAAGAGACTGGAATATGAATAGGAGAGGGACTGAATAGAACAATAAGTAATAAAAAGTGTCAATAACAATACATGTGTAGCCTTACAGAGCATTTGTTTTTAGATGGTGTCAGTGACCCCCATTTGAAAGCTGCAAAAAAACAGAAGAAAATTGCAAATCATTAAAAAACGGTGAAAAATTAATAATGGCGACCAATTGAAAAGTTTCTTAGAATTGGCCCTTCTACAATATACTAAAACTTAACTTGAAGGTGAACCACCCCTTTAAGTATCCATTTTGGGAGTATAGTTTTCCTTTCAGTTGGCCAACTGAGCCAAATTCTACCAAAGTATAGAAGTACAAGTACAGTGTACATTATACTAATATGGTCAATTATGGATGTAAAATGATGATGAATATTTTGAATAACTCTGCGTGATATAGTGTCATTGACCACTCATATAGAATTATACAGATATATTCATGTACAGAATAAACAAAAAAATTTTTTTTTAATATTTATAGAAAAATAAAGTAAATGTCATACATGAATAAGGCAGGCATGTCAATAAAAGCCAAAGTGAGTTAGCCAATGGACCAAAGTTATGCAAGGAGGAACCACATGCACAATAGAAAAAAAAATACTACAGTATATGAGTGGATAAACAGAATCATCATTTTAAATTGGTGTCATTATGAAGTTTTTATCAAATTTTTATAAACCATCATAAAAACATTGTCAGAACTGATAACTTTTTTTGCAAAGAAATAAAAGAAAGTATGACCCATAACATTAAAGGTGCAGCCGCATTTCATAGATTTTATAAAGCATAAACGAGCCACTGGTAGCCATAATCTGGAATATATGAGGAGATATTTAAATTTACACAGCTGAAGAGAAAATGCCCAAAATCTCTGTGTATGATATGTGCAAACCTAACACCTTCTTAAAAAATATGAACCTGTTGTTATTGATCCATTTTGAGATTCTCCGTGCTTCTGATCTGCTGTAGTTGATTCCATTATCCACTGGTTGCTCAGGAACAGGTTTAGCCCTCTTACTCCTACGAATAACTAAGTACTGATCTGTCAGAGATGACCATTTTTTGCTCACACCCTGCAAATAATTATAAAACAAGGCTTTATAAAAAAGAAGACAAAGCAATAAACTGCAACTTGAAAAAAGAGATTAAATAAGCATAAAAGTCCATTTAAACTTTTCTATTTCACAGGTGTTCTTGTTCATTTGGAAACCTGTCACTGAATAAAACATGTCCCAGAAAGGTTGACTGTAATCTATGGCACAGAATATGTTAATTATTGCTGTTGGAATCCCTACAAGCAACAAGACATTATAATTCAGTTTAGAAGATAGTTGGTTATATAATTGTTTTTCATACTTAAGACGGAAGTAAACTGTTATTTACTACAGGTATTGGATACCTTATCCGGAAACCTGTTATCCAGAAAGCTTGAGCATTCTGGATAATAGGTCCCATAGCTGTACTAATTTAAAGTCAGACATCTAACTACTCTTGCACTCCTTCTTGCATTTCATATGTATTGCAGTTTATATTATGCTTAATATATATAGGGCTGACATATTTATTTATGGTTCATCATCAGTTCCTGCCCCACTAACTTTACAATCTCCTTACAAAAAGGAAACTGGAACACCTAAAGAAAACCCACTCATATGGGGAAGAACAGGGAAATTTCATGCAGACTTAGTTCCATTTCAATATTTTTCAAATCTCTCTAGTATCCCATATCCCATTATATCTACAAACCTTCATGCCCTACAGTCATTCTATGAATATCCTATTCTATATCAATTTTTTTTTTCTTGTGCCCTGTGTAATGTTGGGAATAAGTTTAAAGACATCATCTTGTAACTCCAGCACCTCCTTGCTATTATTGAAACATTTCTACTGTCCATTAATAGTGCTGCTCCAGCACACTTCTGCACTGAAATCTGTATTTCAAAAGAGAAATAGTTTTCTTTATATTTCCTTTTGAAATCTGACATGGGGCTAGACATATTGTCATACCTCCCAACTTTTTGAAAATAAAAAGAGGGACAAAAATTGTTTTTTCATGTAGCGTGGCTAAATTTATAACCATGCCCATTTTTGTGGCCACACCCCCCTAATTATATGTTCATTTTACACAATTTGGCAGCTTATGAAAGTTTAAAAATATGTCTCCTTAGCTAAACTGTTCCAATTGCTTAGTTTCTTAGTTGCACCTGTTAGCTGTTCTGGGCTCTCTGCCAATTAAGTTAGAAACTTTGTTTCTTTTTCTGGTTGTTCAGTGCAGAGAAAAGAGGGACTTTAAAGTACAAATGAGGGACTTAGGGTTGAGCTTTGGGGGAGCAAGGGGTACTGAATTGTTGGTTGCAACAGGGCCAAGAAATATTCTGTCAAGAAGTGCCAAGTAGTTTAATTTACTTCATTGATAAAACTATGACTAAATAAGATTGTTTCCAGTTCCCTTTATATAGCTCATTTACAAGGACAGACACAAATGTTGTTTAAAGGAGAACAAAATTGCCTTGAGCAGGCATTTAGTACAGGACTTCAAACATTGTGTTTGTCAGTAAACTTTATAACTATAAAAACACAAGATAAAGAGTAGAAAATCAATAACATCCTCCCTTCTTTCAAAGTCCTTAGCTGTATGTGCAGGTGCAAGCGATCTCTAACTGGAACCAGTTTGGTACTTTCATTGTATTTTTGTGACAACCATTACACCTATAAATAATTTGTACATACAGAATATAAGTGACAATAATAGGATAAAATTGGTTTCTTAGACAAATTACAGTGTGATGGGAGGTACATATTACTTATCTGGATAACTTCGAGGGCTGAGAGGCACATCAAAATGAAAAAAAAAAGTTCACTTCACATAATATAGTCTCACTGATTTTTTAAGGTATATCCTTGCAGTCTCCATATATTTGAACAACAAAAAGAGGATTGTTATGTGCAAAACTCTGGATGTAAGACGTCTTTATATGTGCTGGGAGGCACATACAAATGCGAAAAAACGGTCAGTTCACATCATACAGTCCCATTAATTACACAAAATTTCTAAGGTATTTTCCTGCAGTCTCCATATATTTTAACAACAAAAAGAGGATTCTTATGTACAAAACTCTGGATATGAGAAGTCTTTAGCTTGCAAAACACATTGTAAATGACAAAATATTCTATTACAACTTCTGGAAAAGCATTCAAATCATAACAACCACGTCAAGGTAAAAACCATATGGCGGTCCCTAACTATTTACCTCTGGTCATAATACTCAAATGCTAAAGCCTCCTGGCATAAATTCATTAACTGAAATAAATGTCTCCCGACCTGGGTATTGATTTCAGTAATAGGACTTAGTCATCCCCCACCATTTGCTTTCTAAGGAGAGAGATAACCCAAGCACAGCATCAGTTCCATGAGAATAAAAACTAATTTGAATTGTGATAAATAGGCATCTAAGGCTATCTATTGAGACCCTGTAAAAAAAACGAGTATACCATAATTCTTGAGAGAAATAACATGAAATTTTCCATTTTATTTTTTAAAGATCAAATGCAGCACAGATTCTTCTATGGAAGAAGCCAAATAATAAAAAGAGAGTACTGAAGTCCCTTAAGAATATACAGTAAAACCTTGATTTTAAGTACCCTGATTTTAAGTTTTCCCACATTTTAGATTTTTTATTTGTGGTCCCACCAATTTATAACGCATTTCAAGGGGTGCATTCTGCTTTTAACTTATGTTTTTTAGGTTTTTACATAAAAATGTTGTCCTGATGTTCCCATAAATTACTGTTTGTTATCTGTGTGTGAGTAAATAATATTTTTCAAAGTTAAATTGTCTCCTGTGCACATATACTTTTAGTACTCAAAGAAAAAGTTGCTTTAACAAATTTCCCAGATTTTACATTTTCCAGAATGTTACATCATTTTTACTGTTCCCTGAAAAATGTAAAATGGGGGTTCAACCGTATCTACAGTCTAAAGTAAATGATGGCCAAAAGTAACTGAAGCAGAAGATCCAATGTGCAGGAGTCCTTTTCTCTCTGAAGACTAACTACCAAGTCTCTCCTGGTGGCTCTTTTTATGCCCCTACTGTTCTCATGTAGGTGTGTGGAGACTTATTGATATCACCTAAATCCTTAGGCTATGGATATACATGTGGATATGTGAAGCTTTTATGGAGTGGGCCAAACCTCAGTTTAAAAAAAAAGTTGAACGATGTGCACGTTCGATATTGGTACTCTAACGTACCATCTGCATATATGTCGGTGACCTTAGAATGATATATCAACATCTCCAGTCCGTGTCACAAATCCATGAAATCTCGAAATAATAAACTAAATTTGCTATTAATTTAGATAGCTATGTTAAGTAAAATGATGTTATAAACCTCACACTTATATAGGCAGTAGCACTAAAATTAAAGAGTTTACGTGCAAATCCATTTCTTACAGGTTTGTAGTAACTACAAAAATAATTGTAATGGTTAAAGGACCAGTAACATAAAAAAATGAAATTGTTTTAAAGTAATAAAAATAAAATGCAGTGTTGCCCTGAACTGGTAAAACTGCTGTGTTTTCTTCAGAAACACCACTATAGTTTATATAAATTATCTGCTCTGTAGCCATGGGGGCAGCTATTCAAAGAGAAAAAGCTCAAGTTACACAGCAGATACACTTTGTAGAACATAATGTTATCTGTTATCCATTATTTATCCTGTGCCATATAGTCTTTTATCAATTTCCGCCATTTCTACTCAGCAGCTTGTTTATATGAACTATAGTAGTGTTTCTGAAGCAAACACACATAATATTTTCATTCAGTAATGGAACTAGGTGGGGGCGGGCCCTGGTGCGGGCCGTGCGGCTGGGCCCCCCCACCCTAGTCCATGTTTGATTGACGCGCCGCTGCAGCGTGCCCTGGCCCAGTTGCACCCCCTGCTCCCCCGGTAGTTACGCCCCTGTTTTCATTACTTTAAGCAAGTCCCCCATTGCATGTTTGCCAATTGGTTAAAACATTTTCCTAAAAGTTAGGAAAATGTTTAGTTAGGCTATGGACACACAGGCTGTTGTCAGTGCTGTATTCAGCCTGCTTAATTGGGCTGATCAAATTTAAATCAATGGAGCAGGGGCACTGAGCAGATCTGCTTCTCTCAACCTGCACAATTACCTCCGATTACCTCTGATCAGTCACTAACAACAGCCTCTGTGTCCACAGCCTTACTGTGAAAAAATCCTTTGAGATTTCCCAGTCTGAATTCTAATAAAAACATGGCACAGTGTGAGACTGCAGTGACAGTAATGCAATCTCTCTGTTATTGCACACATGAAAATGGATTGAACAAAAAAGTGCATCTGCTGGCAGAGAAATGCCTCTATGTCTTTTTTAGCCTAAGCACATCAAGAACACATGGTACTTTCCAAATCTAAGGTGACATCCTTAGTAACCATAAGTGTTAATTACTCTTGGTCATACGGAGAGACCAACACACTTAAAGGAAGACCAATGTGATAAAAATTAATAAATCATGATTATATTTCCCACATATAAGGTAAGTATAAGCTAAGTAGGTTGTTTGAAGTAATGGAATGACCCAAAACACAGCTACAAAGAATGCTGAGCATACACAGAAGCCTCCTATCAAGCCCTCCCTCCACCCTTATCCTCCATACCCTGCCCACTTGCTCTGATGTATGTTAGAGCTTCTGGGAGGAGGGGTTTCTATTGAGGAAACTGACCCTGGGTCTGGCCCCCCAACATCTCCATAACCATGACCACAGGGTCTGCTTCCTCCATAGTTATGACACTGATCATGAGTTATTTTATGTCATCATAGACATAATGCACCATAGGAGGAGACCCACAGATTTACAAGCTCGAAATTGGTAAACCATGGAGAAGCTTTTGTATTTTTGAGTATTCGGATCACTGTTGTTTCTTACAGGGATTCGTTTACAAAAACAAGTTCACAGACAAATAAAAGAACCAACCTCATCATAGAATGTTATTGTTTTCTTCCTCACATAAACTCTTCCTGAGACTTTAAGACCATACATAGCAGAGGAAAAATTTGGTTTCTTCTGAGAATCTCTAGGAACGAAAACAAGCATTAAATAGTTAGGGTTTTAAAACTCATAGAATTATACAAGACAATTTTTTTTTAAAATGTATTAGGTACAATTAATATTCCCATATTTCCGATATCCCATGGCTTATAGTGTCTAGTTTTAATATTTTAAAGTAAAATATATTTTATTTCCATGACATTATACAGTAATTGTAACATGAACACAACCACAGTGACATTTCTAGCAACATACTATAGTACTGGACACTGAGATACTTTTATATTCTAGTACTCATTACACTGCAGACTCAAAACACCTGGAACAGACATATAGCATATAACATATATATATATATATATAGATATAGATATTATAAGCCACAGAGTAGCACTGCTTCCTGATGTCATGTTGGGGGGGGGGGGGTTGCAGTCCTTCCACATGCCAGAGCACAAATTGAAATTGTACCCCAGCCCATTGAAAGATCATGCTGCCCCTAGCACAGCATGACTAATACCACCTTAAAGGGGAACTTCACAGAAACATAACTTAAGCTTTTTGAAAAGTACACATATTTCAAGCAGAATCTTCATGATTTTTAATGGTTTGGACGATTTCCCTTAAGTCTAACCCCCTGTTCTCCTTCTGATCTGTCTGACTACTTTACTGAGCTGGCTGACTACTATTACTTTGCAGCCATCTGCATACTTCAAACACCCCAATTCCCTGCACACATGATTTAAATAAGGAATGGAACATCACAGTGCAATGCATTGTGGGTTATGCAGTTTCTGCATGCTGTCTGTAAGTTGTGAAGATGTTACAATTTGTAACAGCAGTGTTTAGTCCCTTGTTCCCTAACAGAATTTCAAATAATGCAGAAAGAGAAGAACTGTTAAACTCTTGGATTTCAGCGTGTATTCATACTTTTGGGTATATTAGGGGTTTCTGTGTTATGTGTACCACTTTATCAAGTTTTGGTTTGGAAGCCGGAGTTCCCCTTTAAGCAATATCAGACTGTCAACAAC
>CM044434.1:41723169-41741889 GCA_024363595.1 Xenopus borealis | reverse complement strand
TTCTAAGTAAACCTTAATTGGGAACATTTCCTTGCTTAAATTGTGGACTGTGTAACTCAATTATAAAAGGGGAACAAGTGACACACCCCTATAAAGGTTTTAACATACCTGTAAGGACATATGCAACGTGGGAAAGTACACATGTGGTATATTTACTTAAATGCCCTTGGGGGTATGCATATGTAGGGCAAACTACATTTATGAGAACATAAAGGGTATATAAGAAACTTTGATCTTAAAAAACCTAATAAGTCGCTATTAGCTAAACATTTTTTGAGGCAAAGCATCATATTTCACAACTAAGATGGAGAGTTCTTGATAAAGTTGAACCACCCCCAGAGAGGGAGATAGGGTTAAACTATTACTGCAAAAGGAATATAAATGGATCAGACAATTGGATACCATGAAACCAAAATGATAAACTTAGCTACAAATGTTTTTTGTAATCAACTTCTAATGTATTCTTGTTTTATGCAGGTCACAGAAATAGGAAGTGAATACTTCAAAAGTAAGTTTAGTAAAAGTTATTTATGGAGACAGTAAGTCTATTTTAAGTAGTAGTGTGCGACATGTTTGGTGATCCTTCCCTTGGGCAGGCTTTACATTTGCAGTTCTCATATGTTTCAACTTTTGATAGGGCAAGTACAATTTCTAAAGTTTTTAAATGCATTTATTTTAACAGGATGGACTTTGGTTTGGGACTTTTTTCAACTATTCTTCAATTTGAAGGACTTTGCGCCAATGGCAATATGATCACATGTATATTCGACAGTTGGGACGGATTAGTCCATGGCAACGTATGCACTGTTGGGTGCAGTAAAGGATAAGAGGTGTGCTTCATGAGGGGATTTAAGTGTGTTAAAGTGGACCCGTCACCACAAAAAAATATTCAAAATCATATTTTATCACATTAATCAAGCAAAATTAACATTATTTACACTATATAAATTATTTGAATCTTGTTTTTTTCAGTCTGGGAATTCATAATTCTACCCAAGCAGGCAGGAGACATTTTGTGGACACTGTTATTAAGGCAAGCTTTGTGCACTAGAATGGGGGACCCAATGTTTATCCCCATGTCATGGCTACACAATTAAACAGTGAAGAGAACAGGGGGAATGTGTGGGGAGCAGTGACATGTAGGAAGTGCTGAATGGAAAGCGAAAGTAATGATCTGCCCCGCTGGGGGCAGACAATATTTGATTGACAGCTGAGATTTTTAAATGAGCTTAAACCAGCTATGAATGCTTTAATAAAAAATTTAAATTGGATTTCATGTTTAATTTGAAAATAACTTTTATTATACAGATTTTTGTGTCTAGGTGACGGGTCCACTTTAATTAGTCTTGTTGTTTTCACTTGAAAAAGGGACTTGCTCCAGAAAGATGTCATGAGAATACACCAATAAAGGGTGATTGCAGATTAAACATGGCTGATTCCTGTTCTGTTTCAAAATTTCTACAAATTGATTATGATCACTATTCCCTAAATGCTCACCCACACAAATGCTAGAGATGAGTTCAGAATTATTAGTTATTACAAGATCCAAAAGAGAGTTATTCCTAGTAGGTTCTTGAATGAGCTGGGATAAAAAGTTGTTATTTAGCCTATTTACAAGCCTACTAACTTTCTCTGTCTTGGCAACCCCATTACCCCAGTCAATGTCTGGATAACTGAGTCACCCATAGTTGTGAAACAACTTCTATTTGTAAGAGTAGCTGGGCTTCATACTCATCATTTATATGTTAGTTAATAAGTTCCTATAATAGTGTCACCAAACCAAAAACAATTGTGTGTTGCATACACATAGGGGCAGATTTATTTTGTGGTTTAAAAAACCATACAGGCATCACCATGTATAAAATGGTGTAAAAATTGCATCGTTTTTATTGTGCTTTATCAATGAGCAACTTAAGCTAAAGCTTACTTATAGAATCTAGTGTAAAATAACACACACCTTCATAAATTCACCAATTATTTTGCATAGCATTTTTTTGCATAGAGTGCCTTTTTAAATATTATACTGAGCTTCAGAAAATTGCCCCATGCAGTGGTCAATGCACCTTTGTTCCAATAGGAGATTCGACACATGTACTATATCCACAAAATGAGCAAATATAGCCTGCATTAAAAACGCTATCTTGACCTTATCTTTATAACAAAAAAATAGGTAACTATTTGTCGTCATTTTAAGGTTGCTATAGATGTTAAGACTTCCCAACGACTGATTTAGTGAGATCCAACAAATCTATCAAATTATCGAGAGGTAAGTGGGCACCGAACGATCATGCATTGTTCAATGTAGGTCCGAAAATTGATCAGTCATGTTAGTTTTTAATCGTTTACAGTGAAATGTATCCATTGTCCAATTGTTTGCAGGGCCAAGCAGACAGCCACCCACAGTTTTCCTTTCTTCAACTAGATGATATTGCTTGAAAAAGTCTTTTTTGCTGATGGACTAATCATACATTTAAATGATTGTTTCAAGTTAAGCTTGGTCTTACAATAACATATAGATCTTTTAAAAACCTCAAAGTCTATGGCTGCCTTAAGTACAGGTATGGGATCCGCTCTCTAGAAACCTGTTAGCAAGAAAGCTCTGAATTAAGGAAAGGCCATCTCCCATAGACTCCATTTTATCCAAATAATCCACATTTTTTTAAATGTAAGCTGAGCACTCGTGTGCCCGCACACTAAATTTGAGGCCAGCACACAATAAATTGTGGTGCCACAAAGATTTTTTTATGAGAACAAATACTTTTTTACTTGTGCATAATGATTTATAAAAGTAAGCACACAGGTTTAGAAAGTATCTACAGAAGAATTTTTCACACAGGAAAGAAAGAATTATAGGGAATATTGCCCACAGATAATAAGATAGATATTTTGTATTTTACTGTACTACTTGCTTGCCATGGGGCTGTACAATAACAATGACACTGTTTCTCCCAGGTGAAATATACTACAGTATGTGCACACAAAGAGTAGAGAAGTACTTGTTACCATACCTTGCTTTAAGTGCCCCTGTTACATTCATTCCCCTCCCACTTTACAGCACCAAGTAACAAGACATCACATGAAAATCATGGAATTTGTTTTTGTTTTCACTAACCTCTGTTTAAATTCTTCATAAATTACTTTCAGCTTGGCTTTATCAGTAACGGCAGCTCTCTGGGTGTCTTTGAGGTATTGAAGGAACTTCTCCCCAGTTTCTCTCAGTTCTCTCATCCCCCGTTTTTGTCCCATTTCTGCTCCCTGCCTGCTGTGTCGCTTTCCAGGTACCTTGCAGTAAGCTCCAAACCCAGCTGGGGAAATGGGAGCAGCAGCCCCTCCCACTTAGCAGAAATGAAAGTAAAACTAAATGTGCCCCACCACAGTTAACACTTTACTGTCATTCTGTGTCTCATTCTCTCTACTGTGCCCTGTAGACTGGTCCACCGGGATACCAGGAAAACTCCTGGTGGGCCCAGTTGTCAGTTGGCCTCTTTCTTCTAACCATTTGGCCTATTTCATGGTCATTCCTTATTTCATTATGGGAACAAAGAGGCAAAATAACGGAAAACTACAGTATAGTATATAGAAGTATATAGAGAAAAGAGACTGGGAGAATAAAGAGGTTGAATGAGGAGAGGAAGTATAATAGTTTGGAAAGTGGGCCCTCAGCCTAATGTTTTCTGGTTGGCCTCTGGCATCCCAGTCTGACACTGAGGCGGCCTACATCTGAGCTTTTTTTATTGAAGTGGCTATACAGCTGCTTATAGATACACAGGGATACAGTGTATATGAAAAAGAAGTGGCAGAAATACTTGTCATGTATAATACACTCATTTAGCGCATATAAATTCATTTACCAGATTCTCCTTTTTATAGGGTTTTCCAATGTCAGATAATGAATGGCCTGCTCTGGTACAATTATAAAATTGAGAAAAGAAGAGTCGTGTGCATATGCCTTGCAGGTGGGAAAGTGGTCTGAGTACAGCGGGAGTAGCTGGGGTGGAGTTCTTAAAGAGAGGGTAGAGTCAGGGAAAAATTGCTCGACAAATATTTGTTTTGCTCAATAATGGGATTCTGGGATTTACAACAGCAACTTATTTATTAAAATACACTGCATAAGAGAAGCATTGCTCTCTGACTGTACAGCTCAGTCTCCTTTCTTTGTGGGCTCACCTCACCTATGTGCTTCTTTTTCTATAAGAAACTGTATTAACATTAACAATTATCAACACATCCTTCCCTTTTAAACATGTAAGACAGCAATGCTGGAAATAACAACAACCCATTAATAGTTGTAACTCAGTATAGGTGATTTGCTATAATTTTATTGATGTTTTGATGGCTTTTTGATAATAGACCATAAAATGTTTGCACATTATGATGAAGTTTTTGTGCCAGGTTATTTTCAGTTGTATTTTGTGTATTAACTGTGTCATGATCTGAGTTTTGTGTTTCTTGTATGGGTGCAGTATCTCTCAGACATGATTCTGACGTGTCCATCTGGTTGTCCTCAGTGTTATCTATTGACAACTGCCTATTTCCAGTGCCATCTTTTACTTAATTGACCTGTGGCCAGAAAGCATCTGCTGGTAGCTGCTGCTCCATGTGAATCAAATCCTGGTCATGTGCTTCCTCTGACTGATTACAGTGCTGGCCATCAGAATTAGCAAGGCTGGTTATTTTATGGATTTTATAAAAATGCCTTCTATTTGAAATGAAAATTTTGTTTCTGTTGTCTGTACCGTTTATGTAGGGTATTATCATTATGGTAACTTATGGTATCTTTTTCACTTCAATTCGTTTTACTGACAGCACTCACACAATTCTCCTCCTGACTCTCCTCACTTCTGCTGTCCACCAATGCATTTAGTTTTCTTTTACTATAACACTTGGCAAAGTGATTATATTTGCCACATACCTTGCACTGTTTACCAAAAACCAGGCAGTTGTTAAATGAATAAATGTTTCCACAATTATTACAGACCTTGTATTTGGTAAATCTTGCATCAATTTTCCCTTTACTGTTCTTAAAATCAGATTTACTTGTGTGAGCCCTTGGTGTGACTAAGGATGTGGCCACTCTACTCACTTGAGAAACCTTCTCTTCACTTCTTATTCCTGTTAGCACTTTGAGCTGCTGTTTTGTGAGTTCAGATGCTTTACAAATTCTTATAGTTTTTTCTAATGTAAGATGCTGTTGAATTAACAATCTTTCCTGCACTTTTTGATCAATACATCCAATTTCAACTCTGTCTACTGACCAAAGTTACATGTTCTGCTTTTCAGCTTGAGGTCTGTTATGTTTTCATCTATGCTTTTAGAGACTGCACTCTGGAGTTAAAGATACATCTCTCATATGTCTCATTCACCTTAGGAGTGCAGTAATCAAATTTTCATAAAGCTGAAATGAATTAAATATTGGCAAAGCTTCTTCCCCTGCTATTGTTAACAAAAGGCCACTTTCTGCGCACTGAGCAGTGTTATTATGTTAGTAGCTTTCATGTATAGTAACAGTCTCTGCTTAAAGATTTTCCATGCTTCCCCAATGTTTCCCACAAACTTAACTGGAGCAGGTGTGTACTGCCCACTGGGCATATAGCTCTTTACTATACTATTGATAGCCCACAGTTGATTGGTTGCAGCATGTATATCTTGCTAGCCAATACCTCACTACCACTTATTTCAAGTGAGTCATGTGATCATAGGGCAGGCGTTACCTCCCTTCAGAGTGGCAGCCATTTATACCTTGTTCAGCTTAGGGTGAGACGGAATTCTGTTTTTACCTCAAGGCTACATCTTTGGATTACAATTTCTTGGATCACTTCTTCAATAAATGTCAAGGAATTAAAGCTCATCTAAAAGATGTGTTCTTGTGAGTAAGCTACTGTCAAATGTAAGTTCAAGCTAGTTTCTACCACAACTGACGGGAGGCAGAATAAGGTGGATGTAGACTGCCTATTCTTATCTGTGCAGGGAGTGCTACAGCCACAGGCTAAGATGGGCCTGCTGCATCCTTTGTACCTCTTCAGGCTCTATCTGCTGAGTGGATCCACTTCTGGTACCATGTATTGTACTCCTTAATAATGAGATTCTGTGTTTTGCAACTT
Organism: Xenopus borealis; assembly: GCA_024363595.1. Lineage (NCBI taxonomy): Eukaryota > Metazoa > Chordata > Amphibia > Anura > Pipidae > Xenopus > Xenopus borealis. The sequence continues at coordinate 41,735,788 of CM044434.1, read as the reverse complement.
ATTTATTAAAATACAGTGCATGAAAGAAGCATGGCTCTCTGACTGTACAGATCAGGCTCCTCTCTTTGTGGGCTGGCCCTACCTATGTGCTTCTTTTTCTATAACAAACTTTACTAACATGTCAGGGAGTGAAGGAGGAGTTGGGGTACAATTACCTAAAGAATGGATGGAGTCCCCTTACATTAGTATGTAAGTGGATTCCATTAGGGTGGGAAGAGGTGTGGTGTAGTAGCAGACATGGTGTTGTCTAATTAGCCCCTATTCAATTTTGATAAGTGAGTTTTCTGCAATATAATGGCCACTGCAGTCAGAATTGTAGGCTGTTAAAAGAGTTGCCATCTCTGTCTTGAATGTCATATACAAATGATAAGTGAGTCATACTGTTTATGTTGTATACATTGAATTATCAGCAATATTGTTCAAGGCATGGTTAAAGAAAGTCATTTCAAACTAAAGTAAAGGTGTTTAAAAATGAAATGCATTTGTAGATAGATCAGAACAAGGCATGGAAACTTTAAGAATAATGTGTGCTGGGAACACCCAAGTGCTGCCCTTTAGTGATGGGCGAATCTCCCCAGTTTCGCTTCACCGAAAAGAGAAATTCGGCAAATTGGCGAAAAATTCTCAAAACGAGGCGCGGCACGCTTTTGACGCATCAAAAACGACGCGCAACTCGTTTTTCAGGCGAATTTTCGCTGGCATTTCGAATTTATTCGCCATCAGTGGATCGCGGGTATTCGCAGCGAATTCGCCCCTCGCGAATAAATTCTCTACTTCCCTTCCTATATGCTATACAGTAGTGCCTTTTGTACCTTTTGTCTTGCCTTCCTTAATAACTGAACAATTAAAACGGAGCTATAGTAAAGAAAAATTTTAATTCTTGTGTTCCCCACACATAAATGATACATCAGCTATTACCTATAAAATCTTAAAAATTTTGTACCGTTTAGTGTCTTGAAAATCATTAGTCTTCCCCCATACTCAGCCAGAGTTATATTGCTGTTGTGGTCAATCGTTATGTAAGATAATATAGAGCTCTATCATTTGTAAAAGCTACCATGTCAACAAGAAAGGCAGCCTTTTCACTCCTTGGGTTGTCACTTTCCAAAAAGAATAAAAATGGGTGTGACCTAAAGGTAACTGGGCAGTAACATAAGGGGCAGATCAGTTTGCCTGGGGTGGAACTTAAAAGTGCATAATGTTTTTAATTTTACCAACTTGACCAAAACTTGGTTATAGAGACAAGGTCTGAACTACTCTCACTTACTGAGCTTAGGGACTCAAAATATACAGTACACATAGAATATAATTGTCACAATATAAGTCTAACTAGCATCAAAATGTAATAATCAGCCTTGTAGCATCAGCTTTTATTACAGGCCAATCTTATTTTCTGCTTGACAATTTGCAACAACCCCTAAGCTTAGCTTTGCAACAGCTGCTCAGAGCTTACTGAACATGTGAGTGTTACAGACCCTTTCCAAGATGTTGACCCTAAATCCTGAATCATTGCTGCTATTGAGAAGCTGAAATTATTATTCACCTCACATAGTCCTTGGTCCATACAGGTAGTTTTCTGATTCTCGCAGTATGCCTTATAGGTTCATGTATAGGTTAATTTTCTCTATTGCAGTTTGCATCAGGAGTAGTAAAATGTCCTTCATAAAATGGAGCTTCTCCAAAGTCATATTTAGCAGGAGCAAGACAACTTGCATTCCATATGAGTCCATCAGACAGTTCACAAATGGTGTAGTAAATTTAGATTGTCCTTATTTCAGTAGTCCTGGTTTCTTAATTCTGATTAAAAATTCTGGCTGAAAGTATACTTCAATTGCACCACGTTTTCTGTCGGTATAAGCCTTGCAAGTGGCTTGTTGATGTTTGACAATGTCCGCAGTAGTTACTGAGAGACCTTGAGGTGGGTGATATCGGGCTGATCCGCCCGAGATCAGATGGGATTCAGCCAGATATCGATCGGGGAAGCCCGTCAGAGGGCCCCACTCATGGGCCGATAAACTGCTGACTTGGCAGCTTTTATCGGCCTGTGTATGGCCACCTTTAGTGTGCATCTGTCTGCCATGTAGTAATTCAGCTGGAGATGCTTGGGTTGTTGCATGGCACATTGCTCTGTAGTTATGACGAACTCTATTGTAAATACTTTCCAAGATTCCCCAGTAAGATTTGCTGTCTGTAGTGCTTCTTTCAAACCTTGCTCAAACCTCAAGACATTTCTCCATTTATCTGAGGGTATTTATTCCTATGCACAATATTCCTCTCTCTCAGAAAGAATTCAAACTCAGATGAAACAAACTGTGGTCCATTGTCTGATATTAACTCCTTAGGATTACCATCTCTGCTGAAGACTGTAGACAGAAATGTTGTTACTCTATCTAAAGGTATATGAGAAACAAATGCAAATTCTGTGCATTTACTTTATATAGTCTGTCAAGGTTATAGCAAATCTGCAGTCTATAGGAGCGTCTGCAGAAGGACCCACAATATCAATAGCAAGTTTTTCCCATGCTGAATCAGGAAATGGCACTGACTGAAGTGGTGGTGTATGTGTGATGGCTGTTCTGTCATGATTCTGGCAAGTAATACAAGAATGAATCTCAGTTACCACATTGGCATCCATTGCTGGCCACCAGTATAGTTCTAGTAGTCTGTTTTGTACGTACAATTCCTTGATGACTCTCGTGTGCAAGTTGTATGAGCTTTTTTCACAAGGTCTCTATTGCCAGTAAGCGGAGAGCTCTACTGACAACATCTACTAGGGACAGGTCATGTCTAATCCTGTAGTAAGGTTAAAGATCAAGACTGAGTTTCTTCTCTGCATTTGGCCATATGCTTTGTAAGATGTCCCATAGTTTTACTTGAATTGGACATGTAAGGCAGCAGCTGTGCTACAACTTCTATGTCCTCATCCAGTGTATCACGAGCTACAGGTAAAAGTAAGCATGAGAAGCAATCAGCAGTAACATTTTTCAAACCTGGTCTGTATTGCATTTTGTAGTTGAAATTCAGTAGCCTTGCTGACCATCTAGCTATATGCATTCCAGCTCATCCTAGTCCCTTTGTTGTAAACAGTGTAGATAAAGGGCTGTGATATGTGCATAAGGTGAATTATCTACCCCATAGGCAGGTTCTCCATTTTTCTGTTGCCCAATCACATGCTAGAGCTTCTTTTTCAATAGTTGAGTGGATGCAAATGCAACAGTTTTTGCTGCATGATCGGTGTGGATCTGTGTGAGAACTGCACCAAACCCATAGTCTGAAGAATCTGTAGTGACCATAGTGGGTAGTGCAGGATTAAATAAAGCTAGCGCTGGATTGTTCACAATTAACTGTTTCAAAATTTCAAAGCTATATTGAGCAGTCTCTGACCAAACCAGACTTGATTTGTTGCGTAGTAGTGCTCTAAGTGGCTCCAAAACTGAAGCATTTTGGGGAATAAACTTAGATTACCATGAAGTAAGACCTAAGAAAGCTCATAAGGTCTGAAAATCAGATGGAGTAGGTGCTTGTGTAACAGCATTGATATGGGCACGGTCAGGCAGTAATGAACCCAGAAATGACAGCTGAGTTTGTCTGAAGTGGCATTTGGAAAGGTTCAGTTTCAGTGCTGCAGAACCAATGCATTTCAGAACATTTTTTAGTACTTGTCTTGAAGAGCCATAGTTGAAGTGTAGTCAATTATATAATCCAAGTAGCATTGCACACCATATATGTCATGGAGTATAGAAGACATCAGTCTTTGAAAATAACTTGGCTCTGAAGCCAGTCCATAAGGTACATGCTTGAACCAAAACAAACCATCATGGGTGATAAATGCAGTGAGATCTCTGCTTTACTCAGGTAGTAATACTTGATGATAAGCTCTCCAGGGTGGAAATTAATTTTGCTCTTCTGAGTTCTGAAAATATTTCCTCTGTGTGGCAAGGGATGATTATCCATAACAACTGCTTTATTAGGTTCACGGAGATCAACACACAATTAAATACCTCCCGTTTTCAACAATTGGTGAAACCCATTCCGAGGATTCTGATTTTTAAATCAGATCTTGTTCTACCAGTGTCTCTAGTTCCTGTGAGACAGCCTCCCTTATAGAGTTATAGAGTTTCTGGCATACTGGTTTTACTTATGGTCTCAACTTAAGGTTGTGTACAAAGTTCTTTTCACAAAACAATGAAGGGTTGCTTTGTGCTGAAATTTTAGCCACTGGCTGTGTGGCAGGCCCCAGGTACTGTAGTAATGGGACCATCAACTAATTGTAGGTTCAATGCAGCAACCTTATTCAAAATTTTAAATTCACTTTTTGCAGTATTTGATTCAAATTCTACAGTCACTTGCAAGCAACCAAGGACAGGGATTGGGCAGTCTCAGGGCAGGTGCAACAAGTGGATCCTTTGAAAAGTATTTCAAGAAAATATACTGTGGTAGTATAGAAACTGTTGAACCTGTATCAAGCATCAGGTTAAAGGACAAGGACAAAAATAGAATAAGCCTAGAAATTCTGTATTTTGTATACAAAACATAAACATGAACTTACTGCACCACAAAGCCTAATCAAACAAATGATTTATGCTTTCAAAGTTGGGCACAGGGGATCACCATCTTGTAACATTGTTAAACATCTTTGCAAGACAAGACTGTGTATATGCTCAGTGTCGTCTGGTCTGCTTAGGGATCATCATACATAAATTATAAAAACAGCACAAGTCAGATAATATCTATAATAATAATCTATAATAATATACAGACTGCACTTGGCCTTTCCTTGTCACGTAATCAAATGTGGATTTTATAATTTTTGTAGTGTTTAATACAAACTTTCTCCCACTCTGCAGAACCAGCGGCTGAAGAAAAGTGATTTTCCAAATAGAATCCTAGTTTATCTGTTTAAATCTGGATCCATGTTATTTGTCCCTGAAGCTGGAGTTGTAAACATTAAAGGAATTGTTCAGTATAAAAGTAAAAACTGGGTAAATAGGTAGGCTGTGCAAAATAAATAATGTTTCTAATATAGTTAGTTAGCCAAAACTAAGTCACTGACTAACTCAGATTTAGAGAGCTGAAAAGCAGGATGTTGTGTTGTATTCTGTTATGTTAGACATCCAGTCACTCCAGCCTTTATATATTACATTTTTGGCTAACTAACTATATTAGAAACATTTTTTTATTTTGCACAGCCTATCTATTTACCCAGTTTTTATTTTTACCCTGAACTGTTCCTTTAAAGGTGTTGTAAAGACAAAAATAAGATCCAGTACAAATCTCTGTACAGTCGCCAACTGATCTACAGGGAAACAAAGCTGCTGGAGTTCTGACAGGTCGCAAAGTAAGATGGGAGCCCCCCTTGCTGTTCTTAAGTATGATTGTTTCCCTGCATAGCAGTTAGGGACTGTCTGACAATTCCTATCCACAGCAGTTAATGAAGGGAGAATTTCACTGCATACAGTCAGGTTTCTTATAAAAATGGTACACATTTTTTAATTAAAGTATATTGGAGGTAGATTTCTTTTTCATTAAAAATGGTTTTTTATTTTTTAGCCTTTACGTGCCTTTTAATGGAGTGTCCCTTGTCAGCATAAGCAGTATTGACATTGACAATGCATATAAACCTGTCTGGAATAAATATATCAGCTTTAGCCACACGTAATACTGTAACATTTGAAGCAGTGACTGTAACATTTGAAGCAGTGACTCTTTAGCAGAACTACAGCAAATCTTAGCAAAAGGTCCTATTTTTTTGCATTTGCAGCACTGTACAGCTTTTGCAGGACTTGTAGCATAATTTGCAGTCTCTCTCGCAAGGTGATTTTGTTTTTACCATTATTTGGTCTCTTAACATTTCAGCTGTTAGATTCTCAAACTCCTTGGTAACAACCAGTTATCACAAAGCTGCTACAAATTGTTCTGTGAACAACACATTGGCAGAATTTATATCTTTCAGCAACAACATTTACTCTTGGCATGAAAAAGTTCTTTATAGCAGTAAGAGCAGTTTCATAAGTCTCATCAGGTAATGGTAATTTATAGAATATATGCTGTCCCTCTGCTCTCAGTCATTGTTTAAGTAAAGCACAGATGGATCCAAGCAGTAAAAGGTATGGTAGGCTTACCAGGGTTTGGGATAAAAGCTACAGGCTGCTGCAGAAATAGAAGGGACATCTCGTTGCCATAACAGTGCTTTGTTTCCAGGTTCGTGCTGCCATTACACTTCAACAGCAGCTTCAATTCTAGCCTTTAAGCTGTATAGAAAGTACAGTGTATGCACAGTATATGCAAAGTCTTATGCAAAGTGACACCTACATGCCATTTGTATAAACACCACAATTTTTTATGATATTCATTTTTATGATTTGTTTAGTTCTCCTAAAACCAGTGTCACTAGACACAGTCAGAAATCAGTCATGAGTCCAGGTGCACCATTCTCCTCTAGCGGAGCAAGGCAATAGGCACATGTGCATTGATGCTATGCATAGGAACATTTGCATTCATTCACATGCATCACAGCACCAGTTGTTGCAATGTGGATTCATTACCTCATTTAAAGATGGCAGCTCAGTTTAAAAGTACTTGGATGATTTTAGCTCCCCTGCCCTGTAAACCCACTGTACAGATGCAGTCACTTGGATTTGTAAGTTAAATGCGTCGTGACTCAGGGCTAATTGAAGAAACTGTTATCCAAAGTTATCTTAACTCATTTAATGCATTTAACCTTTTCATTAGCATACCAAAGCACCATTGTTTTCAATGGTGAACTCTTTAATTGGATGGGATGCTGTGACACAATATTCTGTGCTTAGTGGGATAAATGAGATAGATGAGTTAAGTCACGACGCATTTAACACACAATCCAAAGTGACTGCATCTGTATTTATCCTGCCTACAAAGATTTCACAGTTTGACCTTACTTTTTGAGTTTAAAAATTTACTGCCTGTCCTTGGCACAGCCTGTCCAAGACTCTGATAATTGTTACCTGCCTTAATGCAACCTGACCTTGACCCTGCACCTTGATCTGCATTGACTTTTGGCCTTTCAACGCTGATTTAATTTGTTCAGGGTCGGACTGGCCTGGTAGGACACTGGGAAAAAACCCGGTGGGCCCCCGACCCTCATTGGCCCCTGCTGGGCCAGACCCCCTCTCAATTTGGAAAAATAAATGGGCGTGATGCGCTGTGCTGTGTTAGTGTGTGCATTAGCTCGCAGCACCCAGCGCTGACATCAGCGCATGTGCGCCCAGCGACACTGGACGCGAGAACAGAGGAGAGGAGATGAAGGGAGCGGGGCCCTGGATGGCCAGAGGGGGGCCATGGGCAGAATTCCGAACCTGAATTTGTTCCTTTGGCACTCTTGCTTATTCCCGCCCCACTTCCCGGTCTTATCCTCAGGAGCCCCGTGTTGAATCCAAGTGTAACCCTCCTTGCCAGTGAGACACTCTCCCTTAACTTTCGGCATGCTGACCGGCAGGTGAAGAGCGGGGCACCCCAGAGCAATCACACAATGACATGCATGCCGAGCGTGAAGACGTCATCAAGACACGTGACGAGTGTATGCAATGCAATGATGTCATTATGAGCACACTTTGTTTATAAACAAATGTTTCCTAGCCTTTTGATTGGCCCCCTGCCTGTCTATCAATTATTACTCCTTTCTGATTGGTTCCTTGCCCCTTAAATAAGTCTCCCTACTCATTCTGTTCCCTCGGGAACTGCTCAAGCTTGTATTAGTTTTGATACTGGTTCTTTACCTCAGCCTAATTATTTGACTACTATTTCTTGCTGCCTGACCCAACCTCTGCCTGACCTTGACTTTGTTTTCTGCCTACTACATGCTTCATTTCTATAGTGCTTTAGTCCCCTTTTTCCTTCACTGCAGAAAGTTCTGGGACCCCAAAGAGGCCTAATTAAACTCACATATTTACAGCCTCTAGACCAAGGGTCAGAAAAAAGAGCCATTTTGCCCCCTCATCCACTAAAGAAAATAGTCTGGAGCCGCTAAACATAACACAGCTTATAAACTTTTAAAAGTTTTAACCTTTCTATAATTGTAACTGTTACAACAGAATACAACAAATAAAAGTGCAGTGTGCATGTGTAGGCGTACTTTGAAATAAATGATTTTTATTGTATTTTTTTTCTGATCATGTAATGTTTGGATCATTTTTTTCTTGAGGAATTGCTTGGTAGTTGTACATGTATGTGTGTTTTCCTTTTCTTTCTTTTTTTTTAATTTCTGATGTATCTACATCTTAATAGAAACCCTGTCTTTCTATTTAACTTGCTAAACTGTATGTTTCAGTATAGTATAAAACAAAGAAAATATCTGTCATTTCAACTCAATTTACCTCTCTGTAACAGACTATTCAATGCTGATGGTTCAGTCAACTAAACATCTGCAAACTCAGTTACACAGCTGGCTCGTTGGTCTAGGGGTATGATTCTCGCTTAGGGTGCGAGAGGTCCCGGGTTCAAATACTATATAAGCACCTCGTAAAATTTATGGCATTTGTACATTATATGATGAGTAATTTAAATCCAGGTCCATGGTTCAAATCCCAGACGAGCTGTGATTTCTAAACTACAATATAAGCAACTGATAAAATCCATGGTGTGAGTCCTGGGTTTAAATTACTATCCTGAGGAAGGGGTTGGTCCCCAAAAAGCTTGTGCTTCTGATACTTCTGTGAATAAATGCATTAAAGGCATTGCCTGGCTGAACCGGTGTGCTTCTTCCCTAATTGGAGGTTGATATTGTGTTGGGCTTGGAAGCAGCCTGGGATACGGATGCACCCGGAAACATGAAGTAAGTGGTGTGCGGCAAACAAAAAGGTGTTGTTGAACCATAGCTAATACAATGGAGTGCCATTTGGGGAGCACGCCCAGTTTAGTCTGAATGTAGGATCTAGACAGTACATAGCTCTTGCATAGGGTCTTGGGGCCAACTATGTGTGGTTTTGGATTGTTTGCCCTCACAGTTTTTTTGCCCTCACAGTTGACTAAATATGTGCCTGGACTGTTTTGGTCATATGGTATGTATTTCAATGGACAATAAATTTATTGACTGGTCATTAATGCAGGACGCTGATAGCATTTTCCCTCTACACCCAGATTGGTGCATTACTACATAATCTGTTAGTAGATCCAGGGCCGCTCCTGCCATAAGGCAAGATGAGACCCTTGTCTCTGGCGGCAGTGAGCGGCCAGTTAGAAGGGGTGGCAAAAAGACGCCTCTTGTAACTTTAAGAGCCAAATTTCTGGGTATTAACCTGGAAATTCAGCTCTGCTAGTGCAGAAAATGCTATTGTGCTCAATGCACTAGCAGTGCTGCCCCCTTTTGACCCACTCCAACGCTGATTTTTAAGCACGGAGCAGGAGAGGGGCGGCAGCAACCCCGGGATCGCCGCTGAGTAGATCAGTAGTATAAGGGCAAATCCCTCTCTTTCAGTCTCGCTGACAGATTCTGCTGCGTGTCCCATAGAGAAGTGGGACACTATACAGTAGGTAACTCATGGATTCCAATATAAAAAAACTCCCAACTGTCCCTTTTTTGGAGGGACAGTCCCTCTTTTGACAGCTCAACCTGTAGTCCCTCATTTGTACTGGAAAGTACCTGTTTTCTCTGCACTGAACAGCCAGAAAAAGAAACAAAGTTTCTAACTTAATTGGTTTTTGGCAGAAAGCCCAGAACAGCTAACAGGTGCTACTAAGATACTTTGTAACAATTCTGAGATACGAAAATAAGCAATTGTAATGGTTTAGATTAGGAGAAATATTTTCAAACTTTCATAACCTGTCAAATTTTGTAAAAAGAACATGGTAATTAGGGGGTGTGGCCACAAAAATGGGCATGGTAAAAAAATATTTAGCCACGCTACAATTTTTGTCCCTCTTTTTACTTCCAAAATGTTGGGAGGTATGCCCCTCTCAACTTGAAAAAATTGGCGTGATGCGCTGCACTGGGTGCACGTGCACAGTAGCGCGCAGCACCCGGCACTGACGTCAGCACGTATGCGCCCACGACACTGGAGGTGAGGCCGGAGGAGAGGGTAGGAAGGGAGCGGGGGGCCCTGGACAGCCAGAGGGGAGGGCCATGGGCAGCATTCCGACCCTGAATTTGTTCCTTTGGCACTCTTGCTTATTCCCCCCCCACACTTCCTGGTCTTATCCTCAGTACCCTGTGTTGAATCCAAGTGTAACCCTCCTTGCCAGTAAGACACTCTCCCTTAACTTTCGGCACGCTGACCGGCAGGTGAAGAGCAGGGGCACCCCAGAGCAATCACACAATGACATTCATGCCGAGCGTGAAGACATCATCAAGACACGTGACAAGCGAATAAAATGCAATCATGTCATTACGAGCACACTTTGTTTATAAACAAAGGTTTCCTTGCCTTTTGATTGGTCCCCTGCCTGTCTATCAATTATTACTCCTTTCTAATTGGTTCCTTGTCCCTTAAATAGTTCTCCCTCTGTTTACTCATTGCCCAAGCTGGTTTTTGTTCCCTCAGGACCTGCTCAAGCTTGTGTTAGTTTTGATATTGGCTTTTTACCTCTGCCTAATTATTTGACTACTATTTCTTGCTGCCTGACCCAACCTCTGCCTGACCTTGACTTTGTTTTCTGCCTACCATGCTTCATTTCTATAGTGCTTTAGTCCCCTTTTTCCTTCACCGCAGAAAGTTCTGCAGTGAAGGGCATTGGGTGAAAAGGGCTTTGGTGAAAACCGCAGTACCGGGGGAGCGCAAGAGCCACCTAGAGGAGGATTCTCAAGTAGCCTTCCAAGGGTATCCTTGTTAACAGTTTGTTACACCAAAGCTGCTGCCAATATAATGTAGATTAATGCACCTAGTTGCCTTCAAGTACAAGGCATTGTTTTATTATTACAGAGAAAAGGGAAATCATTTTTAAAAATTAGAATAATTTACTTAAAATAGATTCTGTAAGATGAATGTTTCTGGATAATGAATTTCCAGTTTAGTGATATTATAGCTGTACCCCAATTTGCCTAATTAATCCAGGAAAACTATTGCCTCTCACATATTTACAGCCTCTAGACCAAGGGTCAGCAAGCTTTCCTTTATTTTGCCCCCTCTTCCACTAAACAAAATAGTCTGGAGTAGCAAAACATAACACAGCTTATAAACTATTTATTTTTACTTTGAAATAAATTAAACACTGATCAGCCATATTAAATGCTAGTGTTCTCATCTGTTTAAAGGTGAGGGCTATAGATGTCAGTAAAATATATGTCACATCAATGTCTATAGACCTCTCACCTGCTGCAGCTGGACTCAGGAGGCTTTTCTCTTGTCTTGAGTGTGCAGCAGCGGTAAGGACCATGATGAATCATCTTGCTGCAGCTTGGTCTTGCCTGTCACTCCTGGGACATCTATTCAGCCCTCGAACTTGCTTTTGGCTCCTGAGTGTGCGACTGCTGTAAGCTAAACGTTAGCCAGGCGTGAGGGCTGTATAGATGACGTGACAGGCAAAGTCGCAAGACAGAGCCACAAAAAGCAGGATAAAGAGCTGCAAGAAATAGAATTTCCGTGCAGCAGCAAACTTGGCCTCTTTGAAAATTATTTACTGAATCTTTATTAAATCCATCAATAGTAAAGGATGTAGGTGATATTTTCATTGTACTTTCTTTTCTGATCATTTAATGTTTGGATCATTTTTTTCTTGAGGAATTGCTTGGTAGTTGTACATGTATGTATGTGTTTTCCTTTGCTTTTTTTTCTTAACTTTTTGATGTATCTACATCTTAATAGAAAGCCTGTCTTTCTATTTAACTTGCTAAACTTCCTTGTGATACCCCACTGTATGTTTTATTATAGTATGAAACAAAGAAAATATCTCAGTCATTTCAACTGCATTTACTTCTCTATAACAGACTATTCAATGCTGATGTGGCAGTCAACTAAACATCTGCAAACATGTGGCACACAGCTGGCTCGTTGGTCTAGGGGTATGATTCTCGCTTAGGGTGCGAGAGGTCCCGGGTTCAAATCCCGGACGAGCCCTTACATTTTAAAACACTATATAAGCACCTAGTAAAATTTATGGCATTTGTGCATTATATGATGAGTAATTTAAATCTAGTTCATGGGTTCAAATACCAGACGAGCCCTGATTTCTAAAATACAATATAAGCAACTGATAAAATCCATGGTGTGAGAAGTTCTGGGTTTAAATTACTATCCCGAGGAAGGGGTTGGTCCCCAAAAAGCTTGTGCTTCTGATACTTGTGTGAATAAATGTGTTAAAGGCATTGCCTGGCTGAACTGGTGTGCTTCTTCCTTAATTGGAGGTTGATATTGTGTTGGGCTTGGAAGCAGCCTGGGATACGGATGCACCTGGAAACATGAAGTAAGTGGTGTGTGGCGAACAAAAGGTGTTGTTGAACTATAGCTTATACAATGGGGTACCAATTGGTGAGCACGCCCAGTTTAGTCTGAATGTAGGTACATAGCTCTTGCATAGGGTCTTGGGGCCAACTATGTGGTTTTGGTTTGTTTGCCCTCACAGTTTTATTTTCCCTCACAGTTGACTAAAAATGTGCCTGGACTGTTTTGGTCATATGGTATATATTTCAATGGACAATAAATGTATTCAC
>CM044434.1:41685761-41700761 GCA_024363595.1 Xenopus borealis | reverse complement strand
GGGGTGGGGGGGGCGCTGATTGAACCCCTTGCCTAGGGTGCCAAACTACCTTGGCCCAGCACTGATTCCATGCCTGTACTTAGGGGCAGATTTATCAAGTGTCAATTTTCGAATAGCAAAAACTTTGAAATTTGAATTTAAAAAAAATTAACCGAAATCAATTATAATTTTTTTTCATTATCATTTTCAATCAAATAGGTCTATAATCGATTGAAATAGAATCATTTGAATCAAAGTAATAGAGCATTCAATCGACTTTGGGGTTTTCCCAAAAAAACTTAGAATTTTCAGTGTCCACAAATTGACTCCAAATAGGTTGTAGGAGGTCCGCCATAGGCTAAAACAGCAATTTGTCAGGTTTTAGATGGTGAATGGTCGAATTTGAATTTTTAAAGAGACAGTACATGATAAATTTCAAAATTAACATTTTCGAATATTTTGCAAATATAGAATTTGGACTATTCCCTAGTCGAAGTACAATAGGGCAATGTAGAGCTGTATTACAGCACATCAATGAATTGTGTAATTTAAGGGATTAAAATTGGCCCTCACCTCCTTAAAACCAGATATATTTCATATTTACACTTTGCATGTAGATTTAATATGTATTCCCATGTTTTACCAGTAAGATGCCAGCCACAAAGGATAAATAATTACTTTGGGCACATTTTAGCATGAACAAGCTATAGAATTGATCCCTAAAACTAGTATGGTCTCAGGTGTATTGTGGCAGACATTTTCTGTTACTTACAGTACAGTATTGCAGGGTAACTAACTGATTTTTACAAGTAACGGGGGAAAGTTAAAATTTCCTTTCATGGTCTAACTATTATCTCCCTTGGCTCAGCCATAGTTTCAACAAAACCTAGAACAGCAAAAAAAGTTCTCCCTACATCAACATCTATCACATTCATTTTGGGCTTTCAGATGATTGGGAGAACAAATAAATAGACCATAATTCTGCAGTATTCCAAACTACAATCAAGCATGAAGTTGATTTATATTATTATGTTGAAACATCCTTAGCACTCAGTTCCTGAATGTCCACTACCAATAGACTAAGGGGTACATTTATCAAAGAGTGAAATCCCGCCACTAGAGTGAAATTCCGCAGCTCTCAATTAATTTCTATGGGATTTTGAAAGGCGTATTTATCAATGGGTGAAGTAAAGTTTCAACCTTTGATAAATACGCCTTCAAAAATCCCATAGAAATGAATAGAGAGCTGCGGAATTTCCCTCTAGTGGCGGAACTTCACTCTTTGATAAATATACCCCCTAATAGAGCTATTCACAGTCACCTACAAGGGCTCGTGTAGTACTGCAGCATAAAAAACTTGGCATAAAAACACATGGAAACCACTGCATTGTTTATCCTTGCTGCAGATTTCTAAGGGTTCCCAGTGTAATAATGATCATTTTGCTCCAACTCCAGAAAACCTTGTGCAAGTTGTAACTTAAGGTTTTACTAGTTGGGGGTGGCATCTCTTTGTTTAACACATGTCAATCGCACATATAGATGCAACAAGGTAAGTGAACCTTGGACTTACCAGCAACTGTATGCAGGTTTAAATTCTAAGGTACACTCTGTCCCTGGCAACTTATGTGCAAGGGACAGGTTGATTGATGCTAGGGGCAATTGATGCTAGGAGCTAGGAGCATAGGAATGTAGGCAATTTTCTCTTTGCTATTTCATTCATTAATGAATAACGTACATCAATAGATGCAGATATATCTGCAGACATACACATGCACAAAAATCAACACTACTATACAAATGCACAGTGCAAAATGCTTCATTCACACAGAAAAGATGTATAATAAAAATGAAGAATGCACTGGGACCCAAATTTACAGGGATTTAATCTATATGATGGCATTGCATTGCTGGCAGTGATCATCTAGATTTTCAGTTGATCCCTCCATTCAATGTAAATAGAGATGGATACAGCAACTTGTGAATCAGTAGTGTATGGTATGTGTCATTGCGTCCTCCTCTCCAATGCTGCTTAGTAACCATCCACTAGGAAGGAATCATTTCTCCTCCCCTCTAATTTCTGATTCTTGGTAGCAGTGCACCAGGTTTACTGGCGTAGGTTCTTCTCAAAGCAAACATTTCAGCAGTTTCCCTGATCTTCCTAAAACAAAGAGGCTGAACTCTGCGCTGATCCATTGGTAAGGATATTTACAGCAGCGGTGTGTTCTGATACTATATCTCTATGCACAGTTGTCACAAGTCTGCATTTGTATCACCCTGACATATCCTATATAGTGCTTTGGTGCATGCTTGTACTTGCTTGTAATTGTATCTCAATCTTAAACCTGTATGAAACCTGTGTCCTGAGTCTTCCTGTGTAAGTTTAGTGCAGTAGTAGTGAAAACTGGAGCTGTTTGTGTTTCTCTGCAGAAATCATGCTCACATTTGCATTCTCATTCATAGGATCAGGTTCTCCCCTTGTATTATGTATAGTTACATTAATGTTTGTGTTAAAACTTGGAGTTTTTTTTCCAAGTTCTTTGCATAATTAGGATATTTCTGTGTTTGCAACAGTAATCCTCTGTATTAGACACAACTAGACATTGCAGGTATTTTAAGAGTGATGAACTGTTAATGCATATACTATTCAAGTGGGGCACAGCAACTGGGTCTCTGTAATATGAAAATGCATGCGTTGTCCACCAAATATATTAACTATGAAATAATTGCATTTGTCTTACTCTGACTGTAAGGGTGGTTTTATTTGAAACTCTTCAGCAAACTATACACATGCACACACATACATACAGCATACACACATACATGAACAGATATGGGACCTATTATCCAGAATGCTCAGGACCTGGGTTATTCTGGATAAGAGATCAGGTCATTTGCATTGCTAAATATTTAGGGGCAAATTTACTATTATTCCCCAAAAATAATTTGTTTCTATTCGATATTCGATTAGCATACGATTAGGCTACCTTTAATTCGATATTCGATCATTCGACGATCGAATACAAATCTATTCGATCAGTCGAATAAATCATTCGACTGAACGAATAAATCATTTGATCGTTCAAATGATTCGTACGATTCGAACGATCGAACACTTCGATCGTAGGAATCCTATTCGATCAGGTCTCAGAAGCCTATGGGAGTGCTCCCATAGGCAGTGGCGTAACTACCAGGGGAGCAGGGGGTGCAATTGCACCGGGGCATGCTCCCTCTCGGGGCCCACTGGAGAGGCTAGGAGAACTCCAACTCATAGGGGGAGAGCCAAATAGGGGGCCCAGGTGCCAATCCTGCACCAGGGCCCACCAGCAATTAGTTACGCCACTGCCCATAGGCTTCTATTGCAATTCGGTAGGTCCAATCTGCCGAAGTAGGCAATTGAAAAAACGTAAAAAATAAAATCCGTGGCTGATCAAATGATCGAAAATTCGTCCATTCTACTCTATTCGAATGTATTCGATCGTTCGACCATTCCCTATTCGATGATCGAATATGCCAAAATTCACATATTCGACCAAACGAAGAAATCCTACGTTCGAAATTCGATCGAACTTCGAATCCTTCGCGTGAATATAGTAAATTGGCCCCTTAGTCTACTTAAAATTGATTTAAACAATAGGATTGTTTTGCCTCTAATAAGGAATAATTATAATTTAGTTAGGATAAAGTACTGTTATATTATAACAGATCAAAAGGAAATCAACTTTAAAAATCTGTATTAGATGATTAAAATGGAGTCTGATAACAGGTTTCTGCATAAAACAAACATATAAACACACAATTAAAGGAAGCAGTTCTTTTTTTAAAAATCATTTGTATTGCGGTCATTAGCTCTTCTTATCATTAACATGATGATCACAGAAATTTTACTTTTTTTCACTGAACAACTGTAAATATTAAATATTACAGGTATCACAGCTTGTGGATGCAGAGGTGACGCAGTGAATGTACAAATACTGGCGTGTTACTTCATTCCTCAAGGCCAAAATTATTTGGCTGTGAGATTGTCAACCTTGAAAAAGTATGCGTATCTCGATAAAAGACGCATTCTTCATTAAAATACATAATAAGCTGTTTCTCAGTGATTCATTTCAATGAAAGCTTTTTTTTTTTTATTGCTCAAGGCAAAAGGATGTGCTTAGTTACACCAGCTCAGACAGATGAGCCATCACCTTGATCCTAAATGTTGGCAAGGGCAGGGCAGGGCATTTATGAGAATATCACTCATGTATATATATATATGCTAATACATTGCAGCATTCCCTCACACTGCTCCTAAACTAAAACTCAATTGACACCCTAAAATACAATTAAAACCATATGCCCTCATATATGCCCTCATATATTACTATTTAGAGGGAGTTGGAAATTTCAAAATAAAACCTGCCAGGGAGAATTAAATAGGGATGCACCGAATCCATTTTTTTGGATTTGGCTGAACCCCTTGCAAAAGATTCAGCCGAATACCAAACCAAATCCGAATCCTAATTTGCATATACAAATTAGGCGTGGGAAGGGGAAAACGTTTTTTACTTCCTTGTTTTGTAACAAAAAGTCGTGCCCGCCTCCCCGCCACTAATTTGCATATGCAAATTAGGATTCTGATTTGGTTCAGACGGGAAGAAGGATTTGGCAAAATCCGAATCTGGCTGAAAAAGGCCGAATCCTGTCCAAATCCTGGATTGGGTGCATCCCTAGAATTAAATTACAACCTCTGTCTGATACTGCTCAGGTGCGTGATGTTTCCTAACCACATGCCCAGTGGTGTAACATGCCTCCATTGATCCCTCATGCAAAAAGAAAAGTTCAGGCCCCCATAACTGCCCCCGCCATGTTTCTGTTGTCCCCTGTCTTGCTCACTGGTGAACAGACAGGCAGAAAAAAAGTATATATTAAAAAAAAAGTTTATTTTCAGTTTTTGAATACAACAACAAGATAAAACAACATAGAAAATAAAACAGGAAAAGAAGGAAGGTAAGTGTGGTAGAGGACCAAATCATAATATCCCACAATAGAAAATGGATATAATCAAATATTATGTACAGGTAACCACAAGCCCCAGAGGACAACCTCTTGCCAGATAAATTAATTTCTGTCTTTGGAGGGAGTCTTTCACAATTTTTTTCCCAGAACTGTAATGGATGGAGGTCTAGGGCTTATCAATGCATTAAAATGTAACATACTTCAAATTTTACCTATGGTAGCACCCATTAATCCTAGCAGGCAAATGTCAGGGAGATAGCCATTTTGTCCTCTAGGAATCGAAGAATTGCAACCCAAAACCTCAGAATTACTAGAAATTACTAGAAAACATGAAAATGTTATAGCAGACCTATTGAGCAGACCCCACAACCATCCCAGTGCCCTTTCATTCTTTGGCCCCAAAAAGTCACATGGTCTGTTGTATGATAGTTACACCACAGTATTCATTCCTAATTACTATACTTCTCTAGCAAATATTTAGTGGCAATCAAATACCCATACCTAGAAGCACTCCTTTTAGCCTTAAGTCTGTTACGTGTTTCCATACACTTCTGTACCAAAATTAAATATTTTATAATTATATATATGTGTCCTTAGATGGGAAATGGCACTTAGTTCTACTTGATCACATATGATTACGTATGATGGTAATTGATGATATTTTATTGTGTGTGTTTATTTATTTAATTAACTTATTGTTACAAATGCACAAGTATGCCCTTTTTGTCTTTGTTATAAATAGATAGTATTTTAGCTTTTTTGTTGAAATAAGCCAAGATCAAGAGTGCCTCCACTTTACTTTAATTGTGACTCACACTATCTTCACACTGAAATAGCCTTGTCCTTTGTAAGCCATGTTACTGAAAAGGGACTTTTCTTCATCCTCTGCCATTATAAATGGTCCCCATTGAAAAGAAGAGAATTTTAACTCACACTTAAACTTAGTTTCAATCAAGTACATACAGTCAAGTAAATCAAGTAAATACAGTAGAATAGCACTTTGTCTTTCATTATTCAGTTGTGATCAATGTAGGCAGAGAGGACTATATCTGACAAACAATTGTTGTGGTACCTTTGATTGTGGGTGAATTCTTACAGACAAGAGAGAGCAATCTTTAAAAACTAAGCAATGAAAAATGGATTTAATGGTTAGTTTATCTTGAAAGCACACGTAATATATTATCCATTTTTTTCAATTAAGCCAAACTTTCATTACTTATTCCAACTGGTATATATTTTTCTAGTTATTAAATACCTTCACACCTTACAAATGCCTGTTCCATCATCTCACCCAGAAGTTTATTTTTTATTCAGCCTAGGTTTTGCCCAACACACTCAACAGAAACTGCACTCACAAAATAACCTATGATCTTCTCCTGGCAAAGTCTAAAGGTCACTTTTCCATGCTCATTTTATCATTCTAGTGCTTTTCCAAGACTTTGACTAGGTATGGATTTATATTTGGGTCTCAGAGCCCCCTGCCAACCCCCAAGCGAGTGTGCAAGTTCCCTCAAGTTCCCTCAATGCTAGGCCTGGGCCTTTGTGGCCTTGCCACAAATTCGGGCCTGAGTTTGACACAATTGACTGCCTACTCCTCCGAGACCTTTAGTACTCAGCTGGCATTTGTGACACAGCTCTTCCTTGGATTAAATCTTATCTTGTTGATCATTCCTTTAAAATTATCTTCTCTAATTCTACCCACATTCCCTTTCTGTCCCCTTTGCCACACAGCAGCTTGTTTATATGAACTATAGTATAGTTTCTGAAACAAACACACCAGTTGCACCAGTGCACCGCAGCACTACATTACACACACATTACTTTAAAACATTTTAATTTTTTGGTGTTACTGTTCCTTTAAAGGGGATGTAAAGGCAAAAAAATAAAATCCCATTTTTACTTTCTTTAATGAGAAAGAAATCTATCTCCAATATACTTTTATTAAAAATGTGTACAGTTTTTATAATAAACCTCAATGTATGCAGTGAAATTCCCCCTTCATTTACTTGCTGACTGCTGTGGATAGGAAATGTCAGACAGTCCCTAACTGCTCTGCAGGAAAACAGTCATACTTTCAAATGACATGGGGAGCCCTGACCTCAAGCAGCTTTGTTTGTTTCCCTGTAAAGCAGCAGGTGACTGTGTAGAGACGTGTATCCGCAGACCCAATGCAGGATACATATTCTGATTATTTTTAATCAGTCTTCCTGTATCAGCTTCTATGGCAGATATTATTTGACTTGTGCTGTGTTTATGATGATCCCTAAACTTAACCTCCAAACTCAAGCCCAGACCACACTGATCATGTGCACAGTCTTGGTCTTGCAAAGATGTTTAACAAAGTTACAAGATGATGACCCCCTGCAGCCAATTTTGAAAACATAAATAATTTGTTTAATTAGGCCTCTGATGCAGCAAGTACATGTTTAGTAAACAAAATACAGCATTTCTAGCATTTTTATATTTTAGACTTTAGTTCACAAGCAACAGCTATGTGCTAAGAACAAGGCAACAGTTCAAAAACATATACATTTGATCTCACTACACAGAATTTTATAGAGAATAAAGTTTTTCTACCTTAAGTAATAGATTTCTTATACAATGAATAACTGTTTTTAATTCAAGCTATTTAAGGTCAGATCATCAAAAATAAAATAGATCAGGGATACTTTAATCAATTCAATGATTTGTTCAACCTAGTAACAACCTATCAATTGCTTAATTTCTGCTTCCCTGTTGGAAAAATCAACAAAACAGAAAAATGAAATTATTGAATTTAATTGAATGCTATCAGTGAAGACCTTCCAGCCAGGTTTCTTGGAAATATTCCAGATTTGCCTTGGGATTTTGTAAATTTATGCTACTCATGCCATGTTTGCTAAATATTCTAGGCAGGCACACTGGGACCCTTTCTATGGAAGTGGCTCACTGGGGTTTAGAGAGTTTAGGGGTTGGCATATAGTATTCTATGACAAGACTGTCCAACTGGTTGCCCCGTGGGCCCCCTTGTGTGGCCCTCCACATGAAAGTCTGCCTGCTGTGTTGGCTTACCATGTTAAAACTTTAAAAGGTATCACTACAGAGATTAACTGCCCCCTGCACCTCAGATTCAGACTGTAATCCCCTGTATTGTTCACACATGTGTCACCTCTATTGTTCACACCCCTAAAGACCTGTTCTGTTCACACCTGAGGCTCAGACTGAAACTGCCTACATTGTTCACTGGTATCAACTGTGTCATTGTATGTAGTACCTCTTAGAATGGTCCTGATGGTGTGCCATACTCTGTCTGCCCCATGCGCGCTATGCATGCCATACTCTGATCATCCTATATTGCCTGGTTTTGCCATACTATGCATGCCCTATCCTCCTTGGGTGTGCCATACTCTGCCAGTGTGTGCCATACTCTGTCTTCCCTATGCTCCCTGTGTATTCCCTACTCTGCATGTGGAACATAAGACTAGTATTTGTTCGGGTTTGTTAGCATTTGGAAATTATTGTTAGGGGCCATTAACATGTTGAATCATGTGCTGGGGGTACTGTGTTATCCACAAGGTATATGGATTTAAGGGTATGACTCAATATGACTTTTTCACATATGAGTGTTATCCCTGCAGTGAGCACCAACCATTTGGTTTTTCGGTGTGCTATTAATGTGGACATGGTCTTGTGGTAATATAGGTGTGGTTTAAAGTTGGTGTAGTCTAAAAACAGGGAATGGCTAACACTGGCTTCTATTATTGGCCCTCCACCATGTAGAACAGAAAAATTCCGTCTCTCATTACCACAAAAGTGGGACAGCACCGTTCTAGAAAATCAAAGCTACTGTATACCTTAATATATGGCAGTTCTGTTTAACATAAACCTATCCAGTTTACATACACCTAAAACAAAAGCAAAGTACAGTAAGAACCTTGCAGTTGATGGAAATATTTACCAGTCTCCTTAGATATTTCATAATATATTTAACACAGCACAGGCTTATGGCCATTAATAACTTTATTGTAATTAGAAAATCACACACCTTGTCTTAACTAACAGCTTACAACTAAACCCAATGTTATTCATACAGGTATGGGACCTGTTATCCAGAATGAGCTGGACCAAGGGTTTTCCGAATAAAGGATCTTTCTGTAATTTGAATCTTCATACCTTAAGGGGATTATTTATCAAAGGTTGAATTTTATAGTAATCTGAATTTTTTTTTTAAACTCTAATAAATTAAATTGTATTCACAATTCGAATGGTATGTTATTTATGAAAACATTTGAATGTCTAAAATGTGATTGAATAGTCTGGACCCGAAAACTCAATTAGAAAAAACCCTGACTTTTGCACAATTTATTTATGGCGCAAAGAAAAACTTGGCAATGATTTGGCTCATCACTACTATTAACATCTTTAAATAGTT
Organism: Xenopus borealis; assembly: GCA_024363595.1. NCBI lineage: Eukaryota > Metazoa > Chordata > Amphibia > Anura > Pipidae > Xenopus > Xenopus borealis. The sequence continues at coordinate 41,691,373 of CM044434.1, read as the reverse complement.
CAAGGGACTTCTACACAAACTCAGCAGGTTTTAGGTGGAGAATAGTCGAAATTTCCAGGGTCGAGGTGTGATAAATCTCACATTCAAATTCAAGTTGGTTCAAATTTCGAATTTTGAGTTTTGACTGAAAAAAAATTCAAAAATTTAAATGTAACATTCTGCCCCTAAATCTACTATAAAATCATTTAAATATTAAATAAACCCAATAAGATGATTTCATATCCATTATGGATTAATTACATTTTAGTTGGGGTATACTGTATTATTTTGTTATTACAATGAAAAAACTTTGGATTATTTGATTATAATAAGAGTCTATGGAAGGTGGCCTTTTCATAATACGGAGCTTTCTTTATAACGGGTTTTCAGATAAGGGATCCCATACTATTTGTATTTGTTTTAGACTTTTTCCTGATAATAAAGAGAATGCAATTTTTAAATACAGTTCCAATCTGACGTTGTGACTGGTATGTTTGTGAGGTTTTTAGAAGAGATGGGGAGTTTTAGCTTCAAGTGGCCACACACAGGAGTTACAAAACTATGTTTGGGTGACACTTGGTTAAAGCATACTTTAATAGTTAAAACTGAATGAATAACAAATGACTAATGCTGCATCTCATGCTTAATTAGGTAGCAAATCACAGCAGGGTGGATCATTTACAAGTTGGTGCTAAAGTTCTACCTAATTGAATAGAAGTAGCATGTTTAATTAGATTATAAGTGAAAAATGTATTTTCGGTACAAAAATGTTTCTTGAAGGGATCCTACAGTTAGTTCAGTTAGCTGGAATTGGGCTTGCTAAATTGAAAAATGAAAACAGCTTCTTAGGAGCTGTATTGTAAACAAAAGGGTAATTAAAAATGAATTAGTATGGTGGTTATCAGGGTGTAAATAGACCTGATATAAGGAGAAAGATGTGGCTGGATCAGACATGATCTGATGAGTGTGAAAACATACAGGCTGCAGAAGTAAGTAGGTGGAAATTCTGATCCAGCTCCTGATTTTATTGTATGAGAATAATATATATAATGTAAATGAATCATTGTTTTTGCATAAAGTAGCAGTATTTACCACTAAAATCAAGAATATTGTTTTTATGTTAAATAACTACACATTTTACATCATCTGTGTATGCCTCACTGTGATTCACTTACCCTGGCACTTTGCATTAAAATAAAGAGCTACTATATATGGTATATGTAATAATGGTTGTCCATGTAGTTGTGTTTTCAGCAAGTATATATATATATATATTCCATGTCAGAGGCATTTTTTTTCCGGCTATGGTAATGTGGTACTTGTATAGCATATAGCAGTAAAAGGGATTTGCTTCTCAATTCTAGTTGCCCGATAAAAGAATTGCCTTACCCTGTTGCAGAGATCTTCTTACTCTTTGGGTTGAAGCTCCCTTTATTTCTGGTACCCTCAAGCTCCAGGCCTGGAGTTGTGGGAAGACCACAAAGGCCTGGGCCTTGGGTGGCAATGTTTTAGGGGTGGCATCCACTTGCCATATTGATTGGGGGCTCTACAGGTTACTGTATCTGCTTTCAAAAACTCCTGAAATCAAGCCCAGCTAAGATTATTATGAGGTTACAGATCTAGGAAAACATGACATGGTCATCACTGTGCCATTATATATAGTTAAATAACAAACTGGCATTATTGGCACCCTTATCATAGCCCACCAGCCATATCTTTGGGCCATCCTATTGGGGCAGTCACATAGTTTATGAACCTTAATTTTTGGAAAAATAGCTGTTTGGGGTCTTGCATGAATCACCTTGGTTGCTGAATAACTAAATTACACCAATGATATTGTCCATTGCAATCAACAGTTGCTTCCTTTTTCTACCTATACTTTGGTTTCAGATTTATAGGGAAAGCAAGGATAGAATGAATTCTATTTAATGTAGAAAGGTTTATCTTTTGCCCCCCCTCCCCCAACTTTTCCAGTTATTCTCAATTTTCTACCCCTCAAAAGTCGTTTCAATCAAATAATTCACATTCTTAACCATGATTTTCTTTTTGTCAGCAAAAATAATTCAGTACCTAGTATATGATCCCAACTAAGTAGTGATGGGCGAATTTATTCGCCAGGGCCGAATTCGCGGCGAATTCCCGCGATTCGCCGCTGGCGAATAAATTCGCGAATCACCAGCGAAATTTCGCTTGGCGAAAATTCGCCGAAAAAACGAGTCGCGCAACGTTTTTTGACGCGACACGACAAAAACGACGCGACGTTTTTGACGCGACGCGATTTGACGCGACGCGCGTCAAAAGCGTCCCGCAACTCGTTTCGCGAATTTTTCGGCAAAGCGAATCTCGGGAGATTCGCCCATCACTACAACTAAGATATAATTGATACCTGTTGGAGGCAAAACATTCCTATTTGTTTAATTAATGCTTAATTTAAGACCCCTTATCTGAAAAACCTCAGGTCCAGAGGATTATGGATAACAGGTCCCATACTTGTATCTTGTTGCACTGATGAGCAAGACTGAAAAGGCTTTTGGCAACTTTGGAGATATGTTTTTGAAGTTTAAGACTGCATTTGTTCTATAGGCTGTCTGGGGTGCTTAGTTTGCGACACAAATATACAGGAATTATTGGCATGTCTTTGACCATGAGCCTTTACATTTCCTATTTCTGGATTTGAGACAATAGTAAGTATGTAGCATGAGAGTAACTTTTCACTATATTTATTATTCTGCCCTAAGAACAAACAAGGACCCATATTTTCATATACTGTATACGTGCAATTAAGGTCATATGTAGTGGGCTCAGTTATTTCAGCTCACAGTGTGCACAGGTAAATACCAGCCCATAACACTGACAAAGCCAGTAATCACATTTCCATTTGGTTTTCACAGCCTGAATTACTATTGCAAAACCCGACTTCTGTTACTGTTAGTACTTTGAAACAAGTCTAATTAGTTTTTGCTGATCTCCTGACACTCCAGTACAATACCCAGCACCTACCCTATGATTGCCCAGTGAGACCCATGGTTGAATAGCCTATTCAGTAATACTGAGACATACCCAGAGTTTTCTGTACTCTGATTGGTGTAGTTTTTTCTATTCCGCTAAAGGCCCCCATACAGAAGCCGATAAAAGCGGCTGACAGACCGAGTCAGCAGCTTATTGGCCCGTGTGTGGGGCCATCTAATGGGCTTCCCCGATCGAGATCTTGATCAGGCAGGTTAAAAAATGCCATTGGATTGCAGCTGCATCTGTGCGTGGATGCCGTCCAGCGACTACCCATATCTCCTCCATTGTGATCCGATCATTGTGCCCTAGGATCAGTCAGATATTGCCAATCTCAATGTGGGCATTGGGATCTCCCTGTGTATGGCCAGGTTAAGATCATGAACATAAACTAAAGCAGTGTGTTTGCTCTCCTAATAAATGGATTCATTTGGCATTCTGAGTCAGCACAAAACCAGCTTCTATTATCTCTTTGTGGGTTTATTTAAGCAGCTTTCCATTTCCTCTTCTCTGTGCACGTGTATAAACAAGATGCTGAGAAAGAGACACATGATGTGCAGATCATAATAGTATATTGGCATTGCCAGCTCTGTTGGGATTTCACAGTTGAGTATTTGGGGAAATGTAATAAAAGTCAGTAACGGAAAAACTATTTGTGAAAAGTTATGCCTATGTGCGAACAAATTTTGCTTTGCATGAATTTAATTTAGCTTTTGTGAACCCAGAAACTGTTCAGGGATCACTTCCGGAAGAAAGTTTGCAACTTTTATAGCTTGTGCCAATGCGCAGTCAATGTAATAAAACGTCTTACTGAAAAAGCTGTGATGTTTGCTCCATAAGATTATGACACCTCAAGCACTCAAGTGTGCAATTAAAATTTGCAGTACACAATTAAAATTCGCAATGCAATAACAGTTTAAAGAACAATATTACATTGCGAAATGTGTATTTTCATTGTTATTGGTGCAAATTTTTTTTCTCTTTGCGACTTTAATTACACTCAGATACATTTTATACACAGAGAAACTCCTAATAGCACGAGGTACATTTCCATTTATAAGTCTTTATAATTTTGATACATACATTTGTCTCAGCTCCACTTTTATTATTATTCTTTATTTATACAGGAACATCAAATCCATCAGTTCTTTACATTCTCACTGGTAAATTTGACTGTATCTAGAAAAACATTTATGGCCAGTAGAATTTTTGTTAATGAATTTTCATATACATTGTATTAGTGATGAGCAAATCTGTCCCATTTCAGTTGAGTTGCTTTCAGAATACATGATACATGAAAACTTTAAAATAAAAAATGGAAAGCAACTGAAAAAAGTCTTTATTTCTGGTGAAATAAAGACTAGGAGCCTGGGCTCCTAACATCTTACAATTTCACCAGAAATAAAGACTTTTTTTCAGTTGCTTTTCATTTTTTATTTTTGACCGTTTTTCCAAAATTTTATTTTAAAGTTTTCATGTATCTAGTGTTTCCATCTGGCAGCTCAGTAATTCTGAACTGTTCCAATTTTCTGAATTAATTCATAAATGTCTCAGCACCACCTGAAAACAATTGAACTGGAAAAAGTTTGGAAGGTGATAGCACATGAGCCATTTTGTCACCCATGCAAGATTTATTTTATAAAGTACCCCCAGTTGCAAAATATGAGGATATTAGAAGTTACATATGTAATATGAGGATATATTACAGTTACCTGTATAAAAACACTCGGCCTTCGGCCTCGTGTTTTTATATGGTCATGGAACTCCTCGGTAACTTATAATATCCTTATATTTTACAATAGGGGGTACTTTATTCACTATATATATTCTTCTGTTCAATCTTACTTGTATCATTTCATTATTATTCAGCACTTGCTTTGCTTTGAAGGGTCTTCATTCCTACCTATGATTTTATTTCTTTGTTTTATTTTAAAGTGCTGCTTCACTTTTTATATCAATATTACATATAACAAAAGAAGTAGAGTAAAAGGTTAATATTTCAGACATGCAATGGGGATATTCACTGACCTTGTCCAGTGTCCCTTACACCTTTAATGGACACGTAAGGAGATTTGAATTGTGCAGCTTTGTATCTTAAGATCACATGCTTGTCTTGCTCCTTGTCTTGTGCTCATCTAGCTAATCTGGAAACACTCTCTCCCCTCCTCTTTTCTAATAGGAAACTTTACCCAAGCTTTGCCAACTAGGCACTGATCTGCAACCACAGAAGCTTGTACCAGCCGCCAGGTAAGCAAATGCCTGGGCTCCTAACATCGTACAATTGCTTATGCTTAATGTAGTGTTCATGAAAGCAACAGATGTAAAAATAATACTGTTTTATAAAAGAAATGTTATGAATGTATAGAAGTTGCACCATTATATACTCTGTTATGCAGTGACATGTTTATAATCAGTGCTGCTGTGTATAAAGATGTAAAAGTGGCAGTGCGCTAATACTGATGTTTCCGTAGCTGTAAAAGAAAATTTGTGCTAATAGTGTGTTAACGTTTCTAAGCACATTAATTCGGTCTGCTTAGAACTACTCACATTCAATAGTTGGTAATAGCGCCTGTAGTACTCAAGTGCAGTTGTACGTTTTTCTCCGTGTTATGCCTATGATAAAAAGC
>CM044434.1:41673222-41683245 GCA_024363595.1 Xenopus borealis | reverse complement strand
AAGTTTGCATAACTGGGTGCAAAGTTTGTTCCCATCGCTGTCCCTTTGTTTTGTAAATAATTATTACCCTGAAACCAAAAATAGTTTTTTTTCAAAATGAATTCAATTCCTTTTAATAGAAATGTTGTTTGTTCTTTTTCTAATTCAGTGTTTTTTTTCCACAAAATATTTTACTGCTGTTATTTAGTGATGGACGAATCTACCCTGTTTTGCTTCACCGAAAAATTTGCAAATTTCCAGCGAAATTAGTGAATTGGCGAAAAAATTCGCGAAACGAGTCACGGCACTTTTTGATGCGCATCGCGTCGTACCTACATAGTCATAAGCTTTCTCATTCTATTTTAATCAATTATTTGGTATACCACAATACCATAATTTGCTCAAAATAAACACATGGGCATTAATATAAAGTACAGTTATGGGACCTGTTATGCAGAATTCTTGGGACCTGGGGCTTTCTGGATAACTGATCTTGGATCTTCATACCTTAAATCTACTAGAAAATCATGTAAACATTAAATAAACCCAATAGGCTGGTTCTGTTTCCAATAATTCTATTATTTATATCTTAGCTTGGATCAAGTACAAGATATTTGGATTATTTGGATAAAATGTATAATATAGGACAGATTATTTCCATAATTCTGAGCTTTCTGGATATTGGATCCCATACCTGTAAAGAGAACTGGTTTACAGTAGGCTAGGACTGGTTAGTCCAGGATAAGAGAAGGGGTTGGACAGTAATTCTCCTGTTGTCTCTAAAGGTTACATTTGCTCATTGCTAAAGAGGATTATGTTCCTTTGTTGATTTCCTGTCTTAGAGGATAAATTCAGCAAAAATTAGCCACGTGCAGGATGATACATTTACAGATTAAGAGGCGTATTTTGTATAAGAAAGAGCTTTTCTAGTGATTTGCTATATTCGGGGCGATCCTGACCATTTTGCCACCTGTGGTGGCCTTTGTTTTGCCTCCCCCCACCACTCACCTTCAGTGCCAAATGGGGGTCAGGGGGGGGGTTCATTTCGCTAGTGCTCTCTGCACTAGAAGAGCCAAATTTCCAGGTTGAAAACCAGAAACTCTTAAAGTTACCAGGAGCTGCATTTTTGTCACTCCTGGCAACCAGGGGGCGTTGCCGCAGCAGGCAAGTGCCTCAACACTTCATAAGTGGTGAACTATTAAACTCTGTATAGTTTTATTTTGAGTCTAAGTAGCATTTTGTCTTGGTTGGGAATCACTAACGCAAACTGCAATATTATCAGTCATGGACAGAATCCTGATAATCAAGTAAAACTGATACGTGATCAAACTACAGCTCATACTAATTTGCCTTCAAGCTGCCCTCACCCACCTCTCCAGCTGCCTAGGAAGCAGTCTCGCAGTTTTGGAGGCTATTAGATAAGGCATCTGTGAAAATGCTCAGAAATCATATTCCTGCAGTGCTGTATTTTAATACTCTTCTCTGTCATTAACCAAAGTAGCTGTTCAGACTATAACATATACTGTAACTATGTTTAAGATGGAGACTATGTTTCTTTCAGGTTGGCTCTGTCAGAAGCTGAAATGCCAAGTGCCAAGCTGACTGCATTCTCCCCAGTTGGTGAGTTTGTTTTGTAAGTAAAAATGTAGAGGAGCTAAAGCACCTGCTTTGTATGACTCAGCTTAACTTTATAAGTGGTGACCCTGTAGAGTTTGGCCTTAAATGCATCATATCCACCAAGACTTTTCTCAACTGATTCATTCTTTTAATGCTGGTGCAGTAACAGGCAGATTCATTTGCTCCATCTACCCACTCAGTAAATGACACAAGAGACTGTTTTGCACTTCATTAAAACCCAATTGCTTCAATGCTGATTTTCAACATCCATAGGAATGAAATAGAAAAGCAGCCGTGCAGAACTGTTGATGGCATAGATATGAGATACTTCTGTAGATGATAATTCTCTCCATAAACAAAATGAATGTTAATCATGTTAAAAATTCAAATAAAGCAATTTAGAAGTCTACAGAATTTATGTTTTTTTGAATCAGGTTGAATACTGAATCCTCCGCAGAAGATAAATGGCACACTGATTTCAAAATAATTTCAACTATTCGTTTTTTTGAGCAAAAAATGTTTTACAGATTTTATAAGTTGGACTGGGGGCCCAGAGCTCACTGGGCCTGCAGCCTCAGGGATCCCCACACCATCCCCTGGCCCCCCAGCAACAAAATCCTCTCTATGCTACCTACTCGCTGGCCCTCCCTGCCACCCCACACATGAGTGGAGGTGTAACTCTTTAAGGCTCACAAGCGCTGCCAGTGTCTTGGACAGGGACTGCAGCGAGCGGGTCTGGGCCCAAAAGAGCCGGGCCCATCGGGTTTTTTCCCGGTGTCTCGCCGGCCCAGTCTGACCATACCCTGTACAGACATTTTACCCAGACAAAAGCAGACTTCAATACATACAGCACATATGTTGAGCACATTTTACAAACACACATACACATGTGTACACATTCAACATCATCACTTGGCTGTAGAACTACAAACTCACATTCATTTTTCATATGAAAACTCGGAGACAAGATTCAACTCAATAAGAAAAAAACTTTTCTCCAAAATCCATTCCAGTTTCTTCCCATAGATGTCAACAGAGTTTTCACATGATGAACTGTGAGATATGTTTTTCTGAGTTGAATTGCATCTCAAATTGAATCTTGTCCATGACTTTTCATGTAAATAGGCCCTTTTCTCGCTGAAATTAATCTGGTCCTATGTTGCATTCGGCAAGAGAAAAGAAGCAGGGCCGACAGGCACTCAATACGGATCCACAGGACCAAAGAAATTCTGATAAAAGTTTACTTTATTTATACAAAATTAAAAATAAAAATGCATCTCCATCCCCCCTATGCGTTTCGCACCCCTTCAGGGTGCTCACTCGGCCCTGCTTCTTTTCTCTTGCCGTGCCACTCCCTGAAGCTGGGGGACTTGGGCTGGCGCACTGGACCACATTCACAATTTGGTGAATTGTTCACATTTATTCTGGAGCACCTTGTTTTTTGTTTACTACCATAATATGTTGTATTCACCAGTATCCATAAGTGTATGTAGATAAAGGAAATTAAAAGCATAAGAGCTTAGTCGAAGTCTTGCATTAATGTAATAACAGCAAATGGCATTGATAATACTGCTCTGAAAATTTGAGAATATAGCATAACTTTAACACAACACACAACAACATATTTTAAAACTTAATTGCACCGGATCCACCAGACCCCCAGGCTTCCCAGGAAACTTGGTATGGAATTGTTTCCTGAGGCAGTCAGTCTTAATGTCACTGATTGAGACCCAGGAGTTCTCCTCTGGGCCATAACCTTTCCATTTAATTAAGTACTGGAGCTTACCCCATACCAGGCGAGAATCGAGGAGCTCCTGGATCTCAAATTCAGGCTGACCATCAACTAAAACTGGGGGAGAAACATGGACAGATCACAGACATTAGTAGCAGGTTTCAGGAGGGAAACATGAAATGAATCAGAAATTTTCAAATTAACAAGCAATTTAAGACGAACAGAAGATGGATTAATGATTTTGGAGATGGGATATGGACTGATGAACCTTGGGCCCAGTTTGAGTGAGGGAACTTTTAACTTAATATATTTAGTAGAAAGCCAAACTGAGTCCCCCACTTTGTATTGTGGAGCCTCTCTCTGGATCTATCAGCAGCTTTCTGCAGAGAGATAGTCGTGTACCTGAGACCAAATTTTGGAAAAATGTTCAACAGAAGGCTTGGTGGTGGGAACAGGGGAATCAGAACCTGAAAATGAAAACGCTTTTGGATGCAAACCAAAAACCACAAAGAAAGGGGACTCCCCAGAGGAGGAATGGGTAGCATTATTATAGGCAAATTCAGCCCAAGGTAACAACTCGGCCCAAGTACTCTGATATTCAGAAACATAACAACGTAAATATTGTTCTAAAGACTGATTGACCCTTTCAGTTTGCGCATTAGTCTGAGGGTGATAAGCAGTAGAAAAAGATAATTCAATTCCCACCAAAGAGCAAAAGGTGCACCAAAACTTAGAGATAAATTGAACCCCCCTGTCAGAAACAATATTTACAGGAAAACCATGAAATTTTAAAATGTGGATAATGAAAATATCAGCCAAAGTCTTAGCGGAAGGGAGATGGGGAAGGGGAATAAAATGGGCCATCTTACTGAACCTATCCACCACCACCCAATTTATGGTCTTCCCCTGAGAAGGGGGTAAATCTGCAATAAAGTCCATCGAAAGATGGGACCAGGTTACTTCATATAAGAACCATCTGCTCTCTGTGACTCAACCATTTTTCTACCCAAGTACCCCTTTCCCCTAAATGCATTGAACTATAAAATACTATAAAAAAGAAATTGGTTTTGTAGCTCCAACTCTGATCAAAAGGAGACCATATATATTGGTTCTCAGCAACCTTGGTTGGACCCTCAGTTTGATATTCAGTATTTTCCAAGATCATTTCACTTTCAGAAATTTCTGCATGATTTAATCTCTTTGAGCATTTAGTTAATTTTATCCTGATTGCCAACAAAAAATTTCTTTCAGAAATCACCATGAACTTCATAGTCACTTCCCCCAGTTTTATTGTCTACAATCTGTGTTTCCTGTGTGGTAATGTCTCAACTCTAACAGGCAGGAGGCACAAGGAAAACAGGAGATTTTAAAAGCAGAATCCAAAAATGTTGATCTTGTATAGATGTACAGTATGTAATACTCATTTTGCTCTATAGTGAGTTCTTCTGCCTGTCACCTTTGTGTACTTCCGATAGTATAACCTCCTGAATTTTTATATGGCAGCTCTACTGAAGCACAGAGAAGAATACTGGGTTGCAGAGGGATACAGCACTACAAATGAAGGGTTCAAATAATTGATTAGAATAGAAAGGCCACAGGGCTCTTGTACTTTCTGTGCACATCCCAATTGTTTAGAATTAAATGCGTATATGAGGAGATGACACATTTAAAGGGGTGGTTCACCTTCAAGTTAACTTTATTATATTGTACAAGGGCCAGTTCTAAGAAACTTTTCAATTGGTTTTCATTATTTATTTTTCATAGTTTTTTAATGATTTGGAATTTTCTTCTGTTTTTCTTGCAGCTTTCAAATGGGGGTCACTGACACCATCTAAAAACAAATGCTCTGTAAGGCTACACATGTATTGTTATTGGCACTTTTTATTACTTATCATTCTATTCAGTCCATCTCCTATTCATATTCCAGTCTCTTATTCAAATCAATGTAGGGTTGCTAGGGTAATTTGTACCATAGAAACCAAATTGCTGACACTGCAAACTAGAGAGCTGCTGAATAAAAAGCTAAATAACAATAAAACCACAAACAATAAAAAATGAAAACCAATTGCAAATTGTCTCAGAATATCACTCTCTACATTATACTAAAAGTTAACGCAAAGGTGAACAACCCCTTTAATTAATTTTAATTAATTAATTTTAATTTCATTTAAATAATTAATTTAAATAAAATATAATTTAATTTTAATTCATTCATTTGATTACTGTGACACATTTTAATTTCTTAACTGTAGAATTTACAGTGTCCACTCTGGATAAATCAGGGCACAAAGAGGAGGAAGATGGAAGCATCTGGAAAAAGCAAACAAATAACATACGTGAAACCTTTGTGTTCATGGAAGTGTTAGGATCGTAAGTACATTGATTTCTTTATTTATTATCTTTTCCTTTCATCATCAAAGAAAATAAGTTGAATGGAAAAGCACCAACTTGATATAATGTACATCCAGTCACAGTCCCTACGCTGTGATAAAACAGCACCCACACTGGAAACATATTTATTCAAGTAAATAGTTGCATTTTTCCTGGTTTTATCATTGATCCACTAGTAAGAATCATATGTACATTGCATGTTTTACATAGACTCAATAGTCATGGTGTGCAAATGTTGGCATCAGCAATACAATATAGTCAAAAAGCATTTTACTTGACATTCAACATATTGCAGGTCACATAATGGTACAGTCAAGTGAATAATAATTAATCAAGCTTCAACTTATCCAAAAGTTTATTGTCAGCACAATTGACTGGAGGGGAATAAAAAAGAATTTTCCTGCAATTGATTTTCTCTTATTGCCTGAAGAACACAAGGCCATGGGTAATCTGTGTATGCTTCTGGGTGATAAATGATTTGACAAATAATTTGCCCACCACAGGTGTCAGACTTACTGGTAAGGCTAAGATCATAATCCCTTTTTAAATATTGGAATGACATTAAGAAATCCTCAGCTGACCATGTATTTATGATGAAGGTTGGGAAAAGAAAAACATTCTAGAGGGAAAAAGTGATCTGTAGACAAAGAGGCAAATCAGTATGCATTTACTTTCTGGAGTATAAAAACACATGCATCCATAGAAGTGTAAAGATCCTCAGGGACCAATCAGAATTGGATGCCATTACTATACACAGCTTAAAAAAGAAGGAAAGCTACTGAGGCAGTTCATTGCAAATAGATTAGCCATAATAGTGCAAGCTAGAACACTATATTTATTCTGCAGAATGCTTTACCACATACCTCCCAACATTTTGGAAATGGAAACAGAGACAAAAATAATTTGCCCCTTTTTTGTGTCCACACCCCCTAATTACCATGTTGATTTTACAAAATAGGAACTTTCCCCATTCAGTGCAGAGAAATCGGGACTTTCCCATTCAGTGCAGAGAAATAGGAACTTTCCCATTCAGTGCAGAAAAATAGGGACTGTCCCCGTTTAGTACAGAGAGAACGGGACTTTCCAGTACTAACCCAGGACAGTGGATTGAGCTGTCAAAAGTGGGACTGTCCCGCTCAAAACGGGACACTGAGAAGCTCCCTCTGTTTGTTTAGGATACAGCTGACATATTTGCTTGACAAATAGGTCTGGGCTCAGATTACAGTTAGAAGGGAAAAGGGAGAAGGGAGGGGGAGAGGGAGAGAGGAGTAAACTGAGCATGCTCATGCCCAGGGCAAAGAGGTTTAAGCTGAAGGCAGGACGTATGATACAGAAGCCCATGTGTAAACAATAGAAGGAAAAAATGCAGTGTTTCTTTTGATAGAGGAAAAAAATCTCAAAAATCTATAAATTAATTGATTTGCTTACAGCCATACTGCCTGGAATGAAATAAGACTGTGGCTCTCAGAATGGGTTACCTCACTTAAAGCAATTGTTAAGTATAAAAGTAAAAACTGGGTAAATAGATAGGCTATGCAAAAAAAAATGTTTTCACTATAGGGAAAAATGTAATGTATAAAGGCTGGAGTGACTGTAAGTCTAACATAACAGAACAGAACACTACTTCTTGCTTTTCAGCTCTCTTGGTTTACACTGACTGGTTACCCTGGTTACCAGGCAGTATCCAATCAGTGACTAGAGGGAGGGCCACGCGGGCCATAACTGTTGCTTTTGAATCAGGGCTGCATGCTGAGGATTAATTGCAAATTCACTGAACAGTTATGCCCCATGTGGCCCCACTTCAAGTCACTGACTAACTCGGATATAGAGAGCTGAAAAGCAGGAAATTGGATTCTGGCTATTATATTAGACATCCAGTCACTCCAGCCTTTATAGTTTGCATTTTTCCCTGACTAACTATATTAGAAACATTTTTTATTTTGCACAGCCTATCTATTTACCCAGTTTTTAATTTTACCGAACTGTTCCTTTAAGTAAGAAAGAATGGCCTTTGTATCCTACTAACACAGCAATACTATCTATTTTATTCAGAGGGATATTAAAACCCACATTGAGTTACAATGAAAATATGATGATATGTCATTAAGAAAATGCTGCAGATGGATCTAATCTATTACACAAAATACAAAAATACTATACTACTAAAATCCATAGTTCTTGCAGAAATGCACAATACAAGGTCAAGACCTGGGTGCATAGTTTTCAAAAAACCTGTGCACTAGGACTCTGGAACTACTTATTTCATAGTCTGGCTGCAATTCCAGAGTTCTCTGCCTAAGTAACAGGGGTGCAGTCCCTTGCCCCTTACTGATGAGGCACAGTCAAGATCCTAGGGGTGTTTTCCATAGGAAATAATTATACACTTTGTTCTGCTACTGTACAGTAAAACAAATAGTGGTATAAAGCGGGTTATTTACCAAAGTCCGAATGTTTCTGTTTTTTTTTTTTAAATAAAAAAAGTCCAACCAAATTATAATCCACTATTTGACCTTATTTGTTATTGAAAAAAGCTTGATATTTTAACGGTTCAGGTAAAAACTCAATAGAATTGAGTGAAAACCCAAATCGTACAATGTTTGTGGATGTTTTTTACCAAATCTCTCAATTTTTTGTGCCCAAAAAGAACAAAAAGGTCAAATTGTTGGGCTAATTCCAGCGCAGACCACAGAAACTGCAAATAGGATAGGGACCTCTGCCATTGATTTATATACAACCTCAGCAGGTGTGAGAAGGATTCAGGCTTTCTGCTGCATAGGGCTTTAATAAATCTCGAAAAATTCAAGTCTTAAAAAAAAAAAATAGAGTTTTGCCCCAAAATGCCCAAACGGAGTTTAATAAATAACCCCCAAAGAGTTCTGCATACCTCATACATCTATTCACATTTCACAAGTACAGGTATAGGATGCGTTATCCAGAATGTTGTTATCCAGAAAGTTACAAATTACGGAAAGGCTGTCTCCCACAGACTCCATTTTGTCCAAATAAACCAAATTTTTCAAAATGATTTTCTTTTCTCTGTAATAATAAAACAGTACCTTGTATATGATCCAAATTAAGATATTATTAATACTTATTGGAAGCTGAACCAGCCTTTGGGTTTATTAAACATTTACATGATTTTCTAGTAGATTTAAGGTATGAAGTTCCAAATTACCGAAAGATCGATTATCAGGAAAGCCCCAGGTCCCATGCATTCAGTTTCCAGCCCAAAAAGGAAATAGTTCTTTCTGTGCTAAATTGAGTGCTCTGTTCAGCTAAATATAGGGGCACTGCTAGGAAAATCCAGTTTATAAATACTATTCATGTGGTCCTCTTGCATAACCCTCCAGGTATAATTAGGATTTCAGCTTTGCCTTTAGAAACAGAAAAGTCACTGACTGTAGATTACTTTGAAATCTGGGGTTTAGTAGGTACACTAAATAGCACATGCCCTGTTAGGATAATCTGTGACTTTTTCTGATGTTAGATAACAATGCATCAACCTAGGCGGCCCCACACACTATTCAAAGCCATTCCCCCACGCTGATAACATGTTGCAGCTGGAACATGAAAAATATTCTGTTTCCATGGTGAATGAGAGACCCATTCATCCATTCATGTTATTTATAGCAGAATTATATTTCATCACAGGAGGGGTATATATATACATGTATATATGTATGTATATATATATATATATATATATAGTCACATCTAACACTGGCTCTGTAGTAATAAATACTGGAGGCACTCATGGAAATAGTCATATAAGGATTTACTCAATCTTCAATGTGGGGAATAAGTGAAGATTGAATAAATCTGTTTATGACTATTTCCGTGAGTACCTTCAGTGTTTCTAATTATTTATAACATAAACACTTATAGACAGCTGCACTCTGATCCGGATTCTTTCATTTGTTGTGGGTGCTGAATCAAATTTTATACATATATTTCCACATAAAATCTCTGTGTCCAAAGTTTCGGTCAACCTTAAGACCTTTATCAAGGATGAGGTTGAAACATTGGACAGATTTATGCAATAAATATGAAATGATTCACTTAATATTGGAGTACAGCTCTATGTGGAAATGTATTTATAAATAGTACATGAAAATTAATCTTTTGCTGTCACTCCAATGAT
Source organism: Xenopus borealis (assembly GCA_024363595.1). Lineage (NCBI taxonomy): Eukaryota > Metazoa > Chordata > Amphibia > Anura > Pipidae > Xenopus > Xenopus borealis. Next base: position 41,673,385 of record CM044434.1, on the reverse strand, counting down.
CCAGTTTGGACATACTTCACATCTGAAAATTATTCTTTCTGTTTTACTTTAAAAATAATATGTTGCCACAGTTCAGGGCACTAATAGGTGTGCTGAATTCAGTGGAATTTTTTTTTAGAAAAGCAAGTACAGGTATTTTGGTCTATTCGGTGGTCTAATAAGT
>CM044434.1:41638704-41655526 GCA_024363595.1 Xenopus borealis | reverse complement strand
AAAAAAAACATGTTTCCCTTTAAATATGTAACTATGTAAAAATTGGCGTCTTGTTGCCACCTTTTTCTCAGCAAACTTTTGTGATGGTTTAATGAAAATATTTGCTGAAAGTGATATGTGGAATTTCAATGCAAAGCCATACCTTGCCTTCACCACTACTATTATTAACATGAATCGACAAGTAATCAAAAATCAAGTAGGTGATGACAAAAGTTTCTACTGCAGATGAAGCACTTGGTGAAGATTCTTAAGAAGCTTTACCCTAGTCATTTTGGGACAGAGAAAAATGTAACCCTTCAGATTTTAGACATTAGCCTCTATCCTAATACCAAAGAAATATATTACATGTCTGTCACTTGTCTCACACTGACAATGTATTGCTATGCTAGATATAGCTCTACTGCTTTATCATCTTCACTGACCCCTCTAACAGTGACTTATTATATATATAACATACATAACAATGTGTTTCTAAAGTCCGTTTGAAGCCATGAAATAAAAGAACAATGTCATTTACAGCCAGAAAACCTACTGTATCTAACACCTGATGAGAATTCCAAGATAATGATAACAGATTTTGGCCTCTCTAAAATGGAAGAAAGTGGCATTATGTCTACTGCATGTGGCACTCCAGGATACGTTGGTGAGTAAATCATAATGATGTAATAAATTAACTTCAAACTGGGTAGGAAAGAGTCACAAATGGTAATAACAGACATACAGGTTGAATACTGCCAATACAATCCCTTAAACAGCGAATATAGAATATAAGGTATTCCCCAAAGATATAAACTGTTGGGGGAAGATAATAAAAATTGTTAAATTAAAAAATTGTCTCAATGCAAATTGTTGTGTTTATTTAATTTTCCAACCCACAAAGGTTTTTAGTCCCATTTGCACAATTTATAATCTGCACAAGTGCACTGTATATGCAATAAAGATATTTGTCCCATTACTACACAATTCCTCTGTGTGATATACGCTTTTGTTCCTTTTGTATGTGTTACCTAGCACCAGAGGTTCTTGCTCAAAAGCCATACAGTAAAGCAGTGGACTGTTGGTCGATTGGAGTCATTACCTATATTTTGTAAGTCCTTTTCCTTGATTTTGCCAGTTTACTAAAGGTTATTGCTGCAGTGAAAATCATATATTTGTTTTCTTTGTTAATTACATAAAAATAGTGAACTAAATTAGCAAAGATAAGAGAAACCTTCACTATAATTAATTAATGAAGATGCTGCACAGCTTTCCTGCTCTTAAAATCCACTTATTTGGATAATGCATTATCCCTATAAATAACAACAATAATATTAACAATATCCAATTGTCGGCTTGAGTGTAGTAGGTCAGGATGTGACCATCTGAACTTTATACATACTTTATACATACATTACATATTGTGTAAAAAGCAAGAAGGTGACATGGCTTTATACTTCCCTAAATATAGAAGGAATGAGAAGAAAATATGTAATTTTTATTGAAAATATCCAAAAAAATCCCATCTGTTCCACTTCTTTCCGAATGGATTTGCAGGGAGTGCAGTTTAGACTGTAGGATACCAGCCAATCAGACCTGACAGGTAACTGCAATCTATCTTTGGCTATATTAATAATATAATTAATAATTACTTCTGCTAAGGATTGTTTTATTTACAGTAAAAAGTACAGTAAACCCCTCTTAATTTTTTGGCATCTTATGTATCATTTGCTGAGCTTTCAAAGTAGCAACTTCCTTTTAATATATAACATGCCTTATGGAAACAGTAGTATTTCAGCAGTGACATATAGTTTATTGAATTAACAGAAAATATGCAATTTGCATCATAACAAAATTAGATTGGTGGATAAATTTTGGCACCCCCAACAGAGATATTACATCAATACTTAGTTGAGCCTCCTTATGCAATTGTAACAGCCTTCTATGAATCCTCGGTGGAGCTACAACTGCTCATGCTGCTACAACTTTCTGCCTCACTCTTCTTCTTCAATGTTCCTTGAAATTTAAAGTTGTATAATGTGATATGATAAATTACATGATACATGTCTATTACATCTATTCTGATTGGTTGTTCCCTTTGTGATATACTTTTGGTATAGGTTATGTGGATACCCTCCATTTTATGAAGAAACAGAATCCAGACTTTTTGAGAAAATTAGAGAAGGTGCATATGAGTTTGAATCTCCATTTTGGGATGACATTTCCAAATCTGGTAGGTATGGATAGAAATAGACCTAATTACTGAGTCTCTTTACCTTTACCAAGTTTGAAAAAGAGGAGAAGGGTTGCGTAAAGAGTTGATGCAAATTCATGATGGCTGTGACTGTCTAATATTTAGAGACAAGTTCTTTCAGGGAATAACTAATGAGCATCCTTTATCAACATTCATATCTTCTGGTGTTGGCTGCCTGTGTTTCATTCCTGCACCAGTTTCATATGCTGCTTTAACTCCACATTATATTTAATCGACTGGCTGCTAATATGCTTGTTCTGAATGGCCATGAACCTTGTCTGAAAGATATTAATATTCTATTCTGGAACTAAAAATTAGTTAGTAACACACATTCATTGCCTGTCATTTTCTTTATCTTTTATATTCTTCAGCCAAAGACTTCATTAGCTGTCTCCTAGAAAAAGATTCAATGAAGAGGTATAACTGTGAGAAATCCCTTAAGCACCCATGGTAAGACTGTATGAGATGGAGGTTTTGTTCTATTGCAAAGACTGAGCATTAAATGAAGTGGCACTTCACAAATCACTATTGCAGATCTCCTTGGTGCTATGAAAAGTCTGTATATTTAAAATAAGAGGTACATTTGCTTACTAATTAAAGTTGAGCATTTTAGAGATTGTTTTGACTGATTCCCCTGTTGATGTGAATAAATACATCCTAAGATCTGATATTGCAGGATGTATCATGCATACGTATATGCAAAGCAGTTTTTACCGTTCTTCACTTCACAAAAAATTTATTTGTATAATTCTGCATTTAACTGACATTTACACTGACCACAAATGGTTCAAAGTGAGTATAGCTTGGGTGAAAACAAACAAGAGAAAGTTGTGCTCACCACTAATTTTTCAAAACATTAAGCAGGGGGTGCAATGAGGTTGTGACCACAAAATTCACAGACAAATACAAGAGATCCTCTGCACTCAACCCATTATCAATATATATAAGGACTTAAGCTTAAGGCACAAAATGTTCTAATGTCCTTAATACGTTGATAATGGGTTGAGTGCAGAGGATCTCTTGTATTTGTAGATAAAAGCAGATACAAACAGCAATAACCCCCAAGTGAAAAACTTACACATTCTGCCCCTCACTCTCCTCATATGGCATTATGGGTATCAAAGGCAAAACTTTAAAAGTGTGTAGAAAAGAAACCTAAGACAAAAAAGAAGAAAAAAAAGAAACAAAAGTATAAAACATTTTTGCAACGGTTACATTCTCTAAAGTGTTAACATAATAAAATACCATGAATTCATCTAGACTCTAAAAATGACACATAAGAACAATACTCATTTAACCCATGTGGAGCTACAGTGTCCAAAAATCTGATCCAGTAGGTTTCCCTCTGTATTAATAAGCGATCCCAATCTCCACCTCTATTAGATATAGGTACCATGTCAATTCCCATAAATTTAAAGGTAGGCAACCTATGTCCCATTGTCAAAAAATGTTTTGCCAGGGGAATATCTGACTTACCCATTTCAAATGCTTTTTTAATTGAGGACCTATGATAACCCATACGTTCGCGTACTGTGGTTTGAGCCTTGCCCACATACGTCAATCCTCATGGGCATATCATCATATAAATAACACGTGTGGATGTACATGTAATATGTTATTTAATTGTAATATTTCTACCCGAGTGGGGCTGATGAAAGGTAGTGCCTGTTAATATATTGCGATGTGGTACAACAGCATCTCAATGACTTGCTGTCCACTAAGCTAAATGCTATTTTAATTGTTAATAAGTTTCATGATCAATATATTATGTTTTCTAAGTCGATAAAAAGAACATTTTCTTCTACAGGATTGCTGGGAACACTGCCCTTCACCGAGATATCTATCGCTCAGTGAGCATTCAAATAAAAAAGAACTTCGCTAAAAGCAAGTGGAAAGTAAGTTATGTTTATATTAATCCCTTACATATCACCTTGGAGTAGTTAAATAATACACTGATGGTTCACGGAAAACTAAACAATTCTGTACTGCATGCACTGTACTTACAATACCAAAAGCCCAGCAAGTTCATAACCAGCGGCTAAATTATTCATAAGAGCACAAGGTTAGTGTCCTTTGCAATGCTGTATCTGAGTTAAGGTTAAAGTTTGTAGCAAAATATCAAATTAAACAATTTTAATCATATACTCATCTGTGATTATTTTTACATTGACTGTTGTTCTTTAAAGACATCACTTATTAAGAACTGATATAACTCTAAAAATGTCATGGAAACTAAATAAGCTATTGTGTTGAAAAGAATAGTAACATATTATTGTAGCATTATTCTATCCATTAATCATTTTGTTTCTCCTTCCAGCAAGCATTTAATGCTGCAACTGTGGTATACCACATGAAAAAATTTCACATGAATAATAGCCAGACTAGCACCGGCTTTCCTTCTGATCAAGTTCCCACAATAAAAGTGTCTAATGCCACAAGACCAAATACTCCTAATGTCAACAACACAGAGGAAATAAACATTTCTGAAATATTTAAATTGCATCCAGTTGTATCTAATGGAATGTCTGTAAGATCCGGTACAGCTATGTCTTGTGGTACCATAAATGCTGAAAGGAATTCCTGCTCGAGAACTGTATCCGTTCATGAACCTTGTACTGGCAAGTCAAAAGATGCCTTACCATCACATTTGGGACAATCACAATCAGAGGAATACAAGGCAGCATACAATACTCAATCCCAAAATCATTCAACTGATTTAAATTCTAATTCCCACATGTTAAGTAGGGGGGTCCAGAGTAATAACCCAGGTTCTAGAAAAATGCTCAGTAAGAGTGCCATGCAAAATTGTGCAACCCAAACCAGCCCAGATCACCACGTGCCTGCAGAAAAAAATCAAGGTTCTGTGATGAAAGATGAGCACACTCAGAGAAATTCATCTTCTTCAACTAAGGGAAGTCAAGCATCCATGACTTTTGGTGTAAATAAACCAACACAAAAAGACAATAATGCCAAGGAACATAAGCACAATATTCTAAGTACTAAGAATATTTCTCATTCACTAGATTTCCCTTCACCCCCTGTCCATAACAGTGAATCCCCTAAAAGCTCATTCCATAAAACAACAAGTTCTCCTTCTAAGAAGTCAACAGTTCCTAAAAGTATTTCAATTAGTTGTTCCCAAAAACCTCCTCCTTCCCAAAAATCTCCTGTGCAAGTTCCTACTCCGAAAATCCCTTCTGAAATGTTTATTGCCCAAACTTCTGTTCAAGACCATTCAGAAAGAAGGAACACATCCCCAAAGAAGCCAACTTGTACAGATATGCCTCAGTGCAGACCCCTGGACTTATCTAATGGGCCCGATAACATTTCAGCTTCTACTAACTTATACGTAACAAATGGAATGTCGAGTGAGACCTATGAGAAAGGTAAACCCATTTCCTGCACTGAATCAGGCCTGGCAAAGAAAGCACACAAGAAACAGTAAGTTGCCTTCAAATTATTAACATGTTTGGAAATTTTACTCAAATTCCTCTGCAGGTATCTTGTATCATAAACAATGATTTGTAGCAGGTATGTCTTATTGCTCTTCAAAGATGGTTTATTCTTCTGGCAAGCAGATTTCGAGTGCAATTTGCTCAGGATAAGTCAGTAGTGTCTATTGATGCAACCTCCTAGTGGAACCCTGAAAGTTGTCTGTAATTCCACTGTCCCAAGGCATGCACTTGGACTTGAACTTCATTCAACAGAATGAGAGTGAGCTCATTGGCAATGTTGCAGGTTGTATGGCCACAAAATCCTTTGTGCATACAGTTAATACATTCTGAACTTTGCACGTGCACAATACAGTTATTAACCATGCTTCAAATGTCTTCCAATTGACTTTCTAAATCAAGTTTCTTTGGCACCAGATCTGTCATCTGCAGCAATGGACAGCTCAAACCAGCTGTAAATATGTATGTAAAGATAGTGTTTGAGAAGCCACCATTAATACATTTTGTTACTCCAAACCTAGTTCTGTTAAATATGCAAGCGAAATTCATAAAGTAGAAAACTTCTTAGGTGGATTAGGTGCAGTATTCTCTATATGAGAAGACATCTGAAAACATGTACAACATTTTGATTTCTTTTATTCCAGGAATTTCATGAATGCTGTTACTGCTCCGATGAAAGGGACAAATTACACCCACTGCGGCAGTGGACAGACAGGTGTCTGTTCTATTATGTGACCTTCATGGTTGTCATTGAAGCTGACACATTTCTTCATAGTAAGTAGAAGTTTTCCTTTGCAGAAAACAATGAGCAGATGGCAAAATGAATGGATTTGTGCAAAGTTTGAATTGGTTAAATGAGTGTATAGCTGGTTGGCAACGAGGAGCCCTTCCAGTGGTGACTAATGGAATAACTGACCAAGCAGTTTTCAACCAGTTAACATTGTAGAAATCTGTTCCAACAATTTCTTTTTTGGACAAATATCAGAACATTTTGACTGAGACAAAAGACAAAACAATTTCATAGGTGACTAGAAACACAGTGTTACAAATTACTTTTTTGATGGTGAGTTCCAGTGAGGTATCAATTTAATTGATGGTGACTATGGGACAAATGTATGAAACACAGTCTGTATGTGTTCACACCTAAAATAGTATAGGGCCCCATACAGGAGCCATTTGCCAAATATTCTATAAAATGCTATTGCACACTACCACAACAAAATACCTGACGTTTTATTATGACTATGGCTGCTTTGTGCATCCTGTCCTTTTAGCTGTTTAAAGATAATCCCTCAGTTATGTGGCATCAATGGTACTCTGTATCATAAGTCTTCTTCTCAGACTTGTATGAGTCACTCTGTGTATGACAAATTAAGATTATAAATAGGATTTGCCTTACAAATGAAAAACAAATACTAGACTATATTTTTATAAAATTTCGATTGTTATCATTGTCTTTGCCATGATCTGCCACTAATTGGTTGCCAGTGGCTGCAGTGATCTCAGAACATACATTTCCTACCGCATTGCTATAGAATCTTATATTTTGCCACTGTTCATCTTCACAATAAATTTTAACATTTTGTGTAGAAAATAACAACTTTGTATTGTAAGATCAGAGATTTCAGTGCTCCTTGCTCCTGTATGCTCTCTCTGGTCATGTATCTCATGATCATAATTAGGCATATTTAAAAAGATGCAGTGGTATTGAACATAACATAAGTATAACATAATAGGGCATAACAGAACATTGGTTTTACCCAGCAATGCGATTTGAATGATAAGAAAAAACCCAAAAGGAGTCCAAGTGAGTCTAAAGGTGGCCATGCACTATAAGATCAGCTTGTTTGGCAAGGTGGTCAAATGAATGGATCTTTCCACGCAATATGCCTCCCAAAGGTAGGCGATATCAGGCTTATTTGATAGTTAGTTATCAAATTACATTGAAGGGAATAGGTGCTGACTGGACTAGATGATGTGGTGCTTCATTGATTAGGAAAATCAAACCTGCTGATCAACATCTGGTACACATACAGACATTTTTTTAGTTTGGATCAAGTAAAAAGCACTGTTTTATTATTATAGAGAAAAGGAAATATTTATTTCAAAATTTTAATTATTTGATTAAAATAGACTCTATGGGAAATGTCCCCCCTGTAATTTGGAGCTTTCTAGATAATGGGTTTCTGGAAAATGGATCTCATATCTGTATATCTACCTGTAGGTCTCTAGAGGATTCTATTTTCCCAACCCATGTTATTCTGATTTGTTAATACAGAAAGGCTGCACTGGAAATGTGCATGGGAGCCTGACATTGATGACGCTTTAGAAGGGAGCAGAAGATTCTCCTCTTCACAACCTCTTTGGGAACTTCGCTGGATTAATGTGGGAAATCTGAGGGACACGACAGTGATTTTTGTCATATGATAGGCTGGATTGCTGGATATATCATGTTCCATAGCTCCAGAACTTGAGAACATCGCATGGAAGACAAGTTTAGTTAAACAAGCATAATAACCAACTGCACTCTGGTGTTATCACTTTTCTTTTAACCTGTGTGTGAAGGTATAGCATTGTATAAGCTCTTATCTATACGTCTATAGTATTTTGCATAAAAAGATACTTTATGAATAAGTGACAACTGACACTATTTAGAAATGACATAATTAAAAAATGTATATTGATGTGAACTGAGAAGCAGTGGTTATTAGCAGAAGTCCCATACAGCTTCTGAACTGAGGCACATTGACTCAGCCAAAAAGATGGTGTAAAATAATGTAATATTTTTGCATAAATAGATAGTTGAACTTTTTTTTAATGAATGATGTATCATTAGCAAATGTTTCACCTTCTGCTGTACAATTCTGCCACCATTTTAACTGTGGGGCATGTAACTCAAGTTAAGTCTATATTTTTAATTCCGATTAAATATCTTAGTATCACAGCCAATAATAAGTTCACCTACAAACAGAGATACAAAGTAGTTTACATTTCCATGATCATATGCACAATAGTGATGGGCGAATTTATTCGCCAGGGACGAATTCGTGGCAAATTCCCGCGATTTGCCGCTGGCTACTAAATTCGCGAAACACCAGAGAAAATTTGCCTGGCGAAAATTCGCTAAAAAAACAGTCGCACATCGTTTTTGATGCATTGAAAACAACGCGCCGTGTCGAAGTTGATGCGCCACGCGTCAAAAATGTACCGCGACTTGTTTCGCTAATTTTTTCATCAATTTGCGAATTTCACTGGAAATTTGCTAATTTTTTGGTCGAAGCAAAACTGGGTAGATTCGCACATCACCAATGCACAATAGTGATTAGTCAGGAACTGCACTGTGTATCTCATAGGTGCTCCCTTTGGGGTAAAACCCATATCCAATCACTGTGCAATTTTGTCTATTATGTTAGTGCTAGAAACATTTGACTGCAGTGGGAGGCACTCAGTTAGCCACCAGGGAACATTCCTTAGGAATAAAACCATCTCACAAATGCCCTTATTTAAATAGGTTGTATCATTTTTCTAATTTGAGTTGTTTTTCTCTTTACAAAATTTATACTGTTTTAGAATTATTATTATGATGATGATGATTATTATTATTATTATTATTATTATTAATAATACTAAATATGCCGTTTGTTTTTTTTGCTTATGAATACTAGTAATGGTTGAAAGTGGTGTAAAGAATAAAGGGGTATTTTACTAGACCCCTATAGATACAAAGCATACTGTATCTCCCCAGGGTCTGGCTACACTTGGCCCGTGTGCCGGATAAAAAAAATCCAGTACAGAATGCAAAGCTCAGTGCTGATGGTGCAAGGCAGCTTTGTCTGTACTGCCTGTAATGAGTTGATACAGGGCTACCAAGGAGAGAATCTGTCCCATTTTGGTTTGCCGTAAAATTTAGGAAACTGTGAAAAAATTAGGAAAAAGGCGAAATTTCTCAAAACGCATGGAAGTCAATGGGAGTTTTTAAGAGCAACAACTTTTACACGCTCCAAATGCATCGAAGTCAATGGGTGTTTTTTCTTATGGCAACTTTTTTTCTCCAACTGCATTAAAGTCAATGGGCATTTTTTATTTTGGTGATTTTTTGTGGCAAATTTTTGCAAAAAAAATTGCACATGGCGAAATTCTGAATTTCGCCTCAAATCCATGGCTGGGGAATTAATTTGCTCATCACTATACAGGGCACATTGCAGCCTATTATCTCCAGAACTTTCTAACAAACCCTGCATTTAGAAAATATTCACATAGTTTTCAGATAGGATCTCCGACTACTTTGGGTGGAATGCTCTCTTCTAACGAACCCATCAATAAAGCATGAAAGCTCTGCCGCGCTGTAAGAGAAAGATGGTGACCATTTGATGATTCTCTTTCTCCAAAGACACTTTATTAAACACAACATATTGTATTGAAAGCACAATACGATCTATATTTTTTATTCTAGTTGCACTCTATGTAGTCATTTTATGACGAACACCAGATGTTTTACGTCCTCATGGGATGCACAGTCCAATACTAGAGGTATCGAACCTGTTATCCAGAATGCTCATGACCTGCAGTTTTAGGATCTTCATACCTTAAGTCTACAAGAATATAATTTAAAAATGTGTTAAACCCAATACGAATTAATTATATCTTAGTTTGTATCAAGTACAAGGAACTGTTTTATTATTACAGAGAAAAGGAAAATGTTTTTAAAAATTTGGATTTGTTGGATTTGTTTAAATGGAGTCTATGGGAAACAATCTTTCCTTAATTCAGAGCTTTTTGGATAATGGCCTTCCAGATAACATTATTTGTTTAATTTGTTGGAGACATTATGAAGGAGGAAGGTTTTTTTTTAACTAATTACCAGGCTTTGAGTGTTTGATGCCAACTGTGTTGCAGTGTGCTCAGGATTTAATATATTACAGAATAGCGTGGGTTGATCTTTAACTTTGCGTGAATCAAACTCAGATGAACTTACCATGTTTCAAAGCCTGGTTTATTTATAGCGGCATATTATTAGGAATTTATTCAGCAATGTTCCATATGCCTATGTAAATAAAGTGCTGAACAGATTCAGCTTGTGTAATATTGCATTATGAAGTCACCAATAAAATTATTTTTCAAATTTAAAAGACTTTAACAGATTGAATCAAATTGCTTCATTTCCAAGGTGCATGCAGATAATATTTTGCCGAGCTGAAGTGCTTTGCGCATAGAGAAATAAAAGGCACTCAGACTCGCTTCCATTAAAGATATACATTTTTATGTGTTATTTCTGGCGAATAGAAAGTTGGTTTCAGAGACTTATTTTGTATATATACTGAACAGCAAGGAGGCATTGCAGCAATCAGTTTTATGTTCATATATGAGTGAGCTACAGTGAATTTCTTTGTATGGCAGCTTCAGTACAAGATTGTGGTAAAGGCTATGTGCGTGGGAGACTAATGGCAGCAAATTGCCCATAAGCTACATATATAAGCTGCATAGCAAACCAGCAGGAGAACATGGAAGCCAAAGCAGCTGAAAAGGTTTATAATGTGAAGGCTCATTTACAAATAGAGACACAAGTGCAAAGTGCAAAAAACATGCACCTTTAACAACTATTAGCAAAGGTGCATGTGTCCATACATACTCATTAGCACCTTGTGGGGTTATATTTATCAAAGAGTCAAGTCAGAGATTGCCACAGTCCTCTAGAGTGAAATTCCGCCACTCTTCATTCATTTCTATGGGATTTTGAAAGGTGTATTTATCAGGATATTTAAAGGGAGGAACTTTCACCCATCGAAAAAATTGAATGGAGAGTGGCAGAATTTCCCTCCAGAGGACTAACCATCTTGTCAAACTGGCAATCTGGGCAGCTACAGATACAGTCACTTGGATTTGTAAGTTAAATGCATTGTGACTCAGCATTAATTGAAGAAACTGCGTTATCTAAAGTTATCTTAACTCATTTAATGCATTTAACCTTTTCATTAGCATACCAAAGCTCCATTGTTTTCAATGGTGAACTCTTTAATTGGATGGGATGCTGTGACACAATATTCTGTGCTAAGTGGGATAAATGAGATAGATGAGTTAAGTCACAACGCATTAAACTTACAATCCAAAGTGACTGCATCTGTAAGTAGAAAATTAGATTCAATGTTGATAAATGTAAAGTCATGCACCTGGGATGCAAAATTATCAAGCCACTTATACCCTTAATGGGACTGCACTAGGCAAATCCATAATGAAAAGGGACCTTGAAATCCTTGTAGATGATAAACTTGGCTGTAGCAAGCAATGCCAGTCAGCAGCATCAAAGGCAAATGAGGACTACCAGTTGGTCTTTCCAGCTGACAGGAGGTCACCTATTCCAATTAGAATAAAAAAGGTTCCACCTAAATATTTGGAAGGGTTTTTTTTACAATGAGAGCTGTATCAGTGATACAGGTTGATACATTAAAAAGGGGTTGGATGGCTTTTTACCAAGTGAAGGAATACAGGGTTATGGAAGATAGTTCATTATACAAGTTGATCCAGGGACTAGTACAGTTGCCATTTTGAATGTTAGGAAGGAATTTCTTCCCCTTCTGAGACAAATTGGAAAGGCTTCAGATGGGGGCTTTCCTTCCTCCGGATCAACTAGCAGTTAGGCAGGTTAAACAAAAAGTTAAAAGGTTGAACTTGATGGACATGCGTCTTTCTTCAACCCACCATACCATGTATGTTGTGTTACTTAACTTCTTTCAATTAACGTGGAAAATTCATTAGGAATAGTAAGATCAACAAATCAAAGCATTTGAAAGTAATTAATGTAATATACTGTTAATATACACTGGTAAAAGCTGTGTGTTTGCTTCAGAAAGACTACTAGAGTTTATATAAACAAGCTGCTGTGTAGCCATGGGGGGGGGGGGCAACCATTCAAGCTGGAAAATGTCAGCAGCTTCTTTATATAAGTTATAGTAGTCTTTCTGAATCCAGCACAAACTTTTACCAGTGTACAATTTAGTTTTTCATTTTACATTAAAAATGATTTAACCAAATCGTTTTAACCAAAGCTGATGCTAATTTCAGTTTTGCCATTAGTGAACTGCTCTCAAGTTGTTGAACACATCTCGTTGCTACCTGCAATGAAAAAAACACTGCATCATCAGCCAAATGTAAATGCTGAATTGTTTGATAGAGGTAGAATTCTTTTGTTTCAACATGATTATGTTTTAGCTCTTAATGTTAGTAGACAATTATTGTAACATGTATGACCACCTTAAGCGCAGGTTGTTTCTTTCCCCAACTGCCCTGCAGGGGTGCCAGCAGTACAGGTATGGGACCTGTTATCCAGAATACTCGGAACCTGTAGCTTTCTGGATAACAGATATTTCTGTAATTTGGTTCTTCATACCTTAAGTCTACTAGGAAATCATGTAAACATTAAATAAACGCAATAGGCTGGTTCTGCTTCCAATAAGGAATAAGTATGACTAAGTTTGGATAAAGAACAAGGTTCTGTTTTATTATTACAGAGAAAAAGCAAAATAATTTTTTAAAATTTATATTATTTGGTTAAAAATAATATAATTATTATTAGAAATAATTTGGAGCTTTCTGGATAATGGATTTCGGATAACGGATCCCATACCTGTATTTTGAACTTTGTTAATTGCTTTTTTGTTTTGTGAAATTATCATAAAATATTTCTGCGGGGTTGCTAAACCACTAAAATGTTCTTCTGTGATCAAGGGATAATATTTGAATTAACAGAGAAAACACATGATGCCAAATGAGTGGATCTCTCCCCAATGTCAATGAACAGAGGCAGCTGCGATCCGACGGAATTTTAAGTCCCAACCATTCGACATGTGGCCGGCTTTCGGTAAACCGGTAAAGCTCATCGGAGGGCTCCATACACTGGCCAATAAGCTGCCGACTTGGTCATTATGGCCACCTTTAAACAGGAACAGTGCAGTGCTCTCTGCACCAATCAAACTCTAGCTTTTACAGTTTAGTGTGAGTTAGAAAATGAAAGCTCTAACAATTTTTCATTGTCATCACATGCTGAATTTAACCACCAAAGAAAATTAAGTGGATGCAATCTTTACGCACATGTATATGTGACTACATGGCAGCAGATACTGCCTCGTAGGAGCTTCACCAGAAATGCAGGTATGCCTCACACTTGATACTTTATTTCTCAAGACTGGACAATTAGCACCTGGGTAGCAAATCATGCCACCCAATCAGTAATTCACTTTGTGAAGACAGTTGCAGGAGGTTCAATGAAAACTTTGCTAGGATGAACTAGTGCCAATTTGACCATCGTTAGTAAAAGAGCATGAGTGTGTTCCAGAACTTGTATGTTTGCAAATTACCACTCTCTTGCTGGAAGGTTTGGTTCTGACTTCAGGGTTATAATAAAACTCCACTAAAGCTTCAGTTTTCCACTAGTCAAATAAGCACCTTTAATTAAACTATATACGCCATGCAATAAATATATATTTTATTATAAACATGTTTCATGGTTATATAAGATACTGTAACCTACCCGACCATGAATAATAATGACATTTTCATTGCCTTGTTACTCAGTGCACTAATGAAAAGTTCTGTAAAATCTTTGCTAAACGGTAATTTATGCAAAGTTGTTTCCATCAGTATGCAATGCACATATTACTTGCACAGGACACTGATGCAGACCAGCTGCAAACTTACACTATCACAATATGCAGATTGTAGCACTCATGGGAACAAAGTACACAGTCCCTGCCATAAGCATGCTTTATGCTCAGGACTAGGGAGTGCTTTGTGTTCCCTGGGTCTTCTTCCTTGTATCGTCTGAATGATGTGCAAGGAATGAGCATGGAAGGGGAACACATGCAACTCCTGGGGAAGCAGGTATATTTTGTGCAAACATTATTACAACTTTGCACCTTGACTACCCCCTCCCCATATTATAAATGGGCCTTAATGTGCAAAGCCTCAAAAGATAATTAGATTTATACAGAAATGTGTGCAAAACTGAATCAGTTGAATAAAAGTTGTTAAAAGTATACAGAATTTGCTTGGAATTCATTAGTAATGGCGCAGATATTGTTCTTCCAGAGGATGCAAATTAGAAACTGAATGATGGAAAAGTACTCGCTGGTTGTCACGTATTGCAGTCGTGCAGACATTGATGTTACTTTATTTGCAGGTTGCATAGAAGAGGGCCCTTTCACTGATATTATCTCGGATGAACCTGACCTCTTCTTCCAAGCCCTCCAGTTGTGAGAATTTCATCAGCAGCGTTTCCTTTCCTCCTTGCAACTCAGTCTCAATAACTAAAGGAAAGAAATACAAGTCTTTAGAAAGAGCCGTGGGTCACAGGCTTCTATCAAAAGTAGATCATCAGTAGCATTTATGCTGAACTATTCTGGCTGATCTGTTATAATATTTAAAGTGATACTGACATGTTCCTTTAAAAATAGGAGCGTTTTGATATCCGTGAAGAGAAGCTGCACATGAAATATAAGCATCTGAAAGCCTCCCAGAGCCACCCCAAGCCCTGCAAACCTTAGCAACAGCAACCCTCCGACTCCATTAAATCACCTTACTGAGTTGTTTCAGTTACACTGGGCTGGGGGTGGTGCGATCCTTCCATCGGCTGGAGTCTGTTTCCATTTGTCATTAGCCTATGGAGGGATCACTCTACCCCCAGCCCAGTGTAATTGAAACAACTCAGAAAGATGATTTAATGGTGTCAGAGGGTTGCCATGACTAAGGTTCAAGTCAAGTCAAGTGGATTTATTGTCATTTCAGCAGATACAGTAAATACAGTACAGGACCACTGGGCTAGGTTTCACTGGGCTGGGGGCAGCTTTGGGAGGCTTTCAGCTTCTTATATTTTGCATGCAGCTTATTTTCACAGATACCGACACATTCCTATTTTTATAGGAACGTGACAGTAGCACTTTAAACATGCTCACATGGGCCTTTGTCTTACTTGAACCGAAAATCTAACACCCAACCAAAGTTACAAGCACACACAGGCATGACTTCACTAATGCAGGTTAACAAACAAGATGAATGCCTGTAACTGTAATTATGTGTTGTCTCTTAATTTTTTTATCACATTTTATGTATTTAGCTCAGACATTGTATTAGCAACATTAATTTGGTCTTCATTTATTAGTTACAAATGTTCTCAGAAAGGTGAGCTAGGCTCAGATTTAGTTTGGCTGAGCTGTAAAGAGATTAATTTGAATCTGACGCCTAGATAAACAGTTGGGATTTACCAAACTGGCCGTCCCTCCTCCTTATTAGTATTATTATTATAATTATTAACCCTGTAAGCACCACTAAACCATCAGGAGCGATAGAAAATACTGTACTTGGTACTCCTTCTTATCTCCCTTGTTGGCACTTAGTACTTCCAATAGCACTTATCAATTAGAATCATTTAGGTCTCTCTTGGAGGCACCCGTGAATTTTAACATGCACAAAATAAACACAGATTACCATATTGAGCAATATGTTACCACTATAGATACACAATCAACATGATACCTTCCCTTTAAAAGCATAAAAGCATAATTGAGAAAATTGGGAAATAGGTTTGCTTAATCATTTTACTAAGGTGCTATTTTCCCTATTCTAATCCAGTGGAAAAGTAAGTTTAGAAAAATGTTGCTAGATATATAAGAGATGTTTCCAACAGCCTTCAATTAAAACTAGTATCCATCTATGTAAGTCAATAGCAGGATTCTGGAACCAATGGAATTTCTTCATATAGTTAGGACTGGCCTATGAATGACTATATCATTATAATATCCTGCTTATCGAAACTGTTTCACCTTCATAACTTACCTGACCAGTACAACAAATAAGCTAAAGGGTAGAATAATTACAAAGCAGTAGAATAATTACACTTAGCAGAAGGAGCTAAAGGCTGTTTCAGAAGATACACATTGCTTCAATTTTACCAAAAATATATGGGCAGCTGCATGGTGATTAATATAAATTCTGCATGTTCTTTCCTATAAATCAGTAACTCAGAGACTGAGCGAATGACCATAAAACATGACTTGAGAAAGGGCCATAAGGGGCCTGAAACGTTGCTATTTCCAGATTGTTACTATGTGTAACTAAATAAAGACTTTTTATCCTAAGAAGACCAGTGCTG
>CM044434.1:41600900-41638426 GCA_024363595.1 Xenopus borealis | reverse complement strand
ATAAGAGATGTTTCCAACAGCCTTCAATTAAAACTAGTATCCATCTATGTAAGTCAATAGAATTCCAATGGAATGTCTTCATATAGTTAGGACTGGCCTATGAATGACTATATCATTATAATATCCTGCTTACAGAAACTGTTTCACCTTCATAACTTACCTGACCAGTACAACAAATAAAGGGTAGAATAATTACAAAGCAGCAGAATAATTACACTTAGCAGAAGGAGCTAATGGCTGTTTCAGAAGATACACATTGCTTCAATTTTCACAAAAATATATGGGCAGCTGCATGGTGATTAATATAAATTCAGCATGTTTTTTCCTATAAATGAGTAACTCAGAGACTGAGCGAATGACCATAAAACATGACTAAAACAAAAATATTAAATTGATTTTGTTCGATGGAAGATTTGGGGATCTTAAGACACACACAAAATAGTCTACATGGATCCTAATTATACTGGTATTCTTAGTTTGTACATACACGTGTTTTGAGATCCCAACAGCCTTTGGAAACATACATATTGTGTTGCAGAAGCAGTTAGTTTATTTACATATATGAAGGAAGGATGGCTACACTTGTCCCAGATGTGCAGCATGGGATTTTGGAACAGACAGGCACCTCAGAATAACAATAATATTATTATTATAATATTAATAATAACTGGTTATACAAAATCTCAACCTGGTGGCTATATATATGCTGAAACAGTGCCAATCATTGCATATGTACTTGTAGAAATAGGATGTATTCCACACACAGGAAAAAGCATAGATGCAGTAAAACCACTTTTACCTTTCATTTTATTCATCATTTGTATAGACTCCTGGATGAGGCGATCTGCTTCCATCTTAATATTGGCTATCTTCTCTCCATGTTCTCCCAGATTGGAGGACTGACCTAAGCGGCTCTTTAGCAGAGCATATTTTGTTTTTACGATTTCTAGTCCCTGCAGATAATAAAAAATATATGTATAATTCATGGTACAGTCATTTGCAGTTCAGTTGTTTTCAGATTATTCAATTGCTTTTATTTTCCCAGCATTTAATTTAAAAGTTTAATGTTCCTATCTCTAATGTCTCAGTCTGGCAGAAGAAAGAATTGGCGACCTTCCCCCTTTCCGAGCAGCTTTAGAAGGTAAAAAATGATACATAATTTTAATAGATAAACAGTCACAAATAGAAAATAGACAGTAATTGGCTATAGTCTTTATTTCTGCTGAATAATCTCAAACTAACTGAAATAAATGTTTTGAAGATGAACAACCCCTTTAAAGAGATATGTTATTACTTGAAAACAAATGATCAACAAGAAACTTAATGCTTTTCAGCTTGCCTTCTTCTTAAAGCTAGATACTGCATTTACGTGTATATGAATACTGTATAACATTGTACTGTGGAAGAAAGTCAGTGGATACCTGTTGTGCTTCCAGAGCCTTCCCATTAGCTCCCTGGGCAGCCTGATGGGCTTCAACTGCCAGACGCTGGTTCTCTGCTGTTTTTTCACGCAGTTTCCCCACTTGTGATGTGAACTGCTGAATCTGACCATGCATGTCTGTCAGTCCTCTTTCAGCAGGGTCTAAAACATCTTCAATCTGTACAAAGAATCATGCCTTTAATTATAGGTAGTATGTGAGATATACACTCCTGTACAAGTCAATTTGTATGCCGTTACTTAACTATTTAACTACCATTGAAGTCATAATGAATTTATTGAGACATTATTGAGACAATATTGAGCCTAAAATGGTTTAAGGCAAATCTAGCAGTGTAAAAAGAAATTGGTGGGGGGCAATTTAAAAAAAAAAATACTGTTAAGGCCCCCATACACGGGCCGATAAAATCTGCCGACTCGGTAGCTTATTGGCCCGTGTGTGGGGCCATCTGACGGGCTTCCCCGATCGATATCTGGCCGAAAGTCAGATCACAAGCGCATCTGTGCGTGTATACGGTCCCGCAATCCGACCACCCGTATCGCCTACATTATGATCCGATCGTTGGGCCCTAGGGCCCACGATTGGATCAGCCCGATATTGCCCACTTCAATGTGGGCATATCGGGAAGAGATACGATTGTTTGGCGATCTCACTGTCTATGGCCACCTTTACCCCCAACCGGAGTGCAGACAGGTCCCCTTTAAGCAATATACTATAGGCACATATTGGTAAATTAGTTCCACTCTGGAAACACATTCATTTCTAATGCAAGGAGATATTAGGATTTTGGTTGGGGTTCCCCAACCTTTTTTTACCTGTGAGCCATATCATTTCAATTTAAAATCGACTTGGAGAGTAACACAAGCATGAAAATAGTTCATGGGGTGCAAAATATAGAATGTGATTGGTTATTGGACTAGCAGCCTACTGAGATAACTCAGTGATTGCTGTGAATTTAATACTCTGTGTTACATATGTGACATTTATGCTTGTTACCAGAGGGGTCCCTCTTAGTTCTGTGCCTTGTTTTATGGGTTAGAGATTTGATTTAGAGGTCTTTGGTACTATCATAAATATACTATTTAATCATTTATTATCATTATATATGGACTTTCTGGCATTCCAGCCTAGCAATGAATTTGTTTTATTTTTTTACACGGGGGGGGAGCAGTGGCGGAAGGGGGTGCAATTGGACCAGGACCTGCACTCAGGGCCCCCCGGCAGCTTGTGCAATGAAGGATTAGCGGAGAAAATTGAATACGGTGGGGGGTGCACATCCTGCACCTGGGAACGACCCCCGCTAGTTACGTTACTGGGGGGGGGGCTTAAATTAGTTTGAATATGCAAATTTGGCCTCTTCGATCATCAAATATGCAAAATTCAACCGTATCGAATATATCAAATAGATCGAATAATCGAATAATCGATAATTCCATCATTCAAAGATCGAAGTACTTTAACTTTAAAATTTTATTCGACTGCCTACTTCGCCAGATTGAACCTACTGAATAGCAATAGAAGCCTATGGGAATCCCCCCATAGGCTTTTTTTTTTTTAAATTACCTGCTCGAATACGATTCATATGATCGAACGTCTCGATCGTTCGAATCGTTCTAATTTTTCACACAATCGAAGGAAATTTCACAATTTTTTCGTGAAATCGAATGATCGTTGTTCAATCGTACAAATAAGCGAAGAAAAAATAGCCTAAAACTATTCAATTTTCATTCAATAGTCGAATTACTACCAAATTTCTGCCAAATTCGAGGGCTAAAATCCTGTGAATAATGATAAATTTGCCCCTAAATGAAAGAGAAACAGAATAGCTTCTGTGAGGAACACTTGTCTCACCTCTTGAATGCGATTCTGGATCTGTTGTAAGGATGAGCTAGAACCACGGATCTTGTCCTCAGCTTCCTGAAGTGCTGTTTTTGCTTGACTAAGGTTCATGATAACCCCATCCACTCCATCTTCTACATCTTTGGCTTTGTTCCTTTGCACATAAAGATATGTACATGTTACATTGGTACACAGAAATGGGAATTTACAACATGAATAACTCTGATAAAGGACAACCACATTTATTCCTTTACAAAAAGAGAAACAGTTCAGTAAACTCTGAAATTTAATGTTTAGCTTTAGTAATCCAGTATTGTGTGAATACACATCACCTTCTTCATTCTGCATAATTTCACTGATATTTCATAAAAAATTGTTTAAGGCACAACATTACTAGGGGTAGAGCACCCTCTGCGATGTTGATGTAGCATATAACATTTTGAGGTTCTCTTTATATGGGGTCCATTTGCCAGTAAACAATATATTATCTGTGAGGCCCTGTATGTAATGCAAGGACTGTTTCAGCTATGTAATCAGCATACATCCACATTCAAAGCAAAACAATAAGTAAACAATATAT
Organism: Xenopus borealis; assembly: GCA_024363595.1. Taxonomy (NCBI): domain Eukaryota; kingdom Metazoa; phylum Chordata; class Amphibia; order Anura; family Pipidae; genus Xenopus; species Xenopus borealis. The sequence goes on along the minus strand of CM044434.1, from coordinate 41,634,568 downwards.
TATCTGTGAGGCATACACCAGTATTTATCTTGAATAGCTAAAGTCTGAGACCAAAAAATAACAGCCAAAATATATTAACTTGAAGATCTTAGAAATGTACGGTAAAGGTGGACATAGACATTACAATTAAGATCTCTCCTGGAAAAGATCTCTCCAGGAAAGATTTGTTTCAATACACACGTGTAGAGCTGAATATTCAGATACACAGGTAGAAACAATGGACAGTATCTGACAATGCAGCACTAACAATGGCCGATGTTCTGGTGCTTTCAAAGGTGTCCAATCAAAATTTACTGGACAGCCCAATCGACGAGCCGACAGAAATCAAAATTGTCTGCCAGTTGGCTCATCTCACACCATACACAAACTACTGTAAATAGATAACAAAAATTTGTTTCATACAATATTATTGGTGAGTCTGTGGCCACCTTTAGTTAGCCCGTTTGTCATTTTTAATATCATGAACGTTTCAGGTTTAAAGGGTAAAACTTTACTGTGCTTCAAAAATATTGTATGAAATTATTGTATGAAATTAATAAAATCAGATTACACAAGGAAATCTGATTTAATAACCCACCTGGCAATCTCAGCCTCACTCTGAAGTTGTTTGGCTTTTGCTATATCATCTTTGGTCTGGGATAGCACACTGTCGATATTCGGGAGTCTGCCTGCTATGGAGCGAATCTCATTCATCTTCCTCAGGATCGAGGAGGCATCTGTAGGTAACTTGAGCGATAAAATATACTCGCTGACTTCTTGGATCGTAGCTGGGTCAGTTGAAGGCTCTGAGAAAAATGGAAAGCACAATTCACTTTATGATACAAACGATTTTATGCACTGTAAATTAATTGCAGTAGAATATTTCTGCAAGTTCATTCCATGCTCTATCTGTGCATACATACATGCATGTTCATTTTGTACATAAATCAGTATTATTGTTTTGCTTTGAATGTGGATGTATGCTGATTATATAGCTTCCAGTGCATTGGGTAATTCCTGAGATGATCAGTAAATCAGTAATAAATAAATACATTTAAGTTTATTTAGCAATAACACATAGAATACTATGCACCCTTTGCAATAAACATTTATAAATAAAGACCATTTTATTAAGTTGTGATTATTACAATGCAGTATTTCTGGGAATGCCATTCTGATATAGTTGTTGTAATCATACAGCAATTTTGGAAGGCTAATCTGTCTTTATTCACCTTCAGACTAATGCTCTGTAGGGTCACAGGATACACTTGGAGGGAGGATGTGTGTGACACACAATGAATAAAGCTGTCTATTCACCTTCAGCTTGTCTGAGGCTTGCATGATTGGACATAATACTTATAGCTTTCTCACGCCTCTGATGGGTCTGCCAAACTCTCAGCAACCTTTCTAGTGAGGTGAACACACCTAAACACGATTTGTATTGAAACGAATAAGGCCTTCTTTCTTATCCGTTTATTTGCTTATACAAACTAAATGGACCTTTTTCCAATTTAGAAAAATATAAATGACCTTTCATTCAGTCTGAGATAATAATGCTTTGTATTCCTTTCCCATATTCCCATTTCACACAACTCTCATCCTATTTGCCTGGATGTTTATAATCTGGAGCAGTCTGAGACACAATATCCTCCTTCAATCACGTCTAATTCTTCCTGCCATCTTTCTCAGCACCTTGTTTTTTTTCAGTTTAATGAATGCAGTTTGTAAGATTTGGCATGAAATTTATATAACTAGAAGTTACTTGGCTTCATACCAAATGCATTTTATGGTCCCGTCAAAATCACTTGTTTTAAAACCATGTACTGAAATTGTACTCCCAATACCTCCTTTAGGGTAAGGCCACACGGAAAGATTTCGGGGAGATTAATCTCCCTGAATGGCTTGCTAGTATCTTGCACTAAAGTCGCCTGCGCCTATTCACACGCGGCTATGCGATTTTCAAAGTCGCTCAAAATTGCCTCACGAGGCATTTCGAGCGATTTTAAAAAACGTATCGCCACGTGTGAATAGGCGCCGGCGACTTTAGCACTAGCGGATGCAAGATACGAGCAAACCATTCAAGGAGATTAGTCGCCTCAAGGAAGTGGCGTTTTGTCGCCAGGCGACTAATCTCCTCGAATCTTCTCATCTGGACGAACCCTTACACTCCTGGGTTCCTTTGAATTTGCTATTCCTAGAGCACTGCTTGGTGGAGGAGAAAAGGGTACAATTTGCCTATTTTCTTATGAGACAGAATGTTTGAGTAGACAGGGACATATTTATCAGAAAGTGAACAGACAGTTGCCTGTTTGTAAGACAACATAAATCTTGAGACATAAATATATAAGGAAAACAGTTCAATATTAATTTACACAGAAGGACTTTATTATCAGTTCAAGTGAAGCAGTTGCTCATCACTGAAGTCAAAAATTAAAAATAATACTACAAATTAATCAAGTCCTTCTAGCATGTGTGGGTCTAAAAGGTATATATACCTCAATAAAATCATAGCCACGATAATAATTACAAAGCTATAGTGGGGGAGTTCGGGAACCACAGGGAGTGGGCTCGTTGGACCTCAACAATAAATGAGTATGAACTTAATAGCACTATATAAGAATAAAGAGACGGTGATTAAATATATTTAAAGATCTGAGTTATGAGCTCTACATCTCATCTTTCCATTCACTAGATATGGTTTTACTGAAGTAATCCTCTCATGGCTCTTCTATTATTAACAGATATGCTGACATTGCTAAAACTCAGGCGCTCTGCTTAGTGTGTACTGTGCTCTGCTAATGCTCTGTACAAGTTAACACCTGACTGCATTTCACATGGTTCCTGTGCCCATTAGGGGTTGCTCTCATTGGCTTTTGTAGTCTATTATCAGTGATCTGACTGTGAAAGCAAAGCAGTAGACAGAGGACTGTTTGTTTTTATTTATTTATTTATTTATTTTTTGCTTGTTTTTTCACTGTGTTGCTTTGTCCTGGGTAAAGGTCCTAAGGGCTGGTGCAGACAGGAAGATTCGGGGAGTTTCTGTCGCCTGGCGATTAATCGCCTCTTCTGCGAGGGGACAATCTCCCCGAACTGCCTTCTCACTGTCCGCCGCCTGTTTAAGTCAAAAAGCGCCAGCGCCAATGCACACGCAGCACAGCAATTTCTGGAATTGCACAAAGTTGCTTCGTGAGGAAACTTTGGGCGATTCTGGAAATCGCTGCGCCGCTTGAGCATTGGTGCTAGCACTTTTTGATTTAAACATGTGGCGGACAGGGAGAAGGCAGTTCGGGGAGATTGTCGCCTCACAGAAGAGGCGATTAATCGGCAGAATCTCCCTGAATCTCCCTGTCTGCACCAGCCCTAAGAGAGAGTCCAATTCCTTGCACTTCAGGAAGCAAGAAAAACTGCACCTCCAAGCAAATGTATTGTTTTGCATTTGTAAATGTACCCAGTTTTGATGAGCCAGCCCTCTAGTGCAGATGTTCTAGCTGAAGTCTCAACCTTTTCTTAACTGTTTCCAAAGATTTTGTGCATACCGTTAAATGAATAAAAAGGTACAGGTATTGGATCTGTTATCCAGAACCCCCTTATCCAGAAAATTCCAAATTACAGAATGGCTGTCTCCCATAGACTTGATTTTATACAAACAATCCACATTTTTAAAAATGATTTCCTTTTTCTCTGTAATAATAAAACAGCACCTTTTACTTGATCCCAACTAAGATATAATGAATCCTTATTGGAAGTAAAACCAGCCTATTGGGTTCATTTTATGTTTATATAATTTTCTAGTAGACTTAAGGTATGAAGGTATTATGGATAACAGGTCCCATACTTGTACATGCGTACATGAGTAAATGAGTTCCTCTCATGTACCATGCTCAGACAAGTCACTTTTGAATTTTATACAAAGAATGAATAAAGGAGGTGATATTACTGCAGAGTATTGTGTATGCAAAGGCGAAACCACTGCAGTATATGAAAATTCTGTGAACTGTTGTGTATACATCCCCACTCTAAGCACATTGCATTATACATGTCAATGGCATTTCACTTCTTATATTTTAGGAAAGAAGAGAAAATATAGAGCAAGACAGTTTTGGCAATTTTGCAACCCTACTGTAGTGGGAACTATCAATATACTGTATGGTATTTCAATGTATATCTGCATGAAAAACAGTCTCTTGCTTATTTTATGTAAACTTTACTCCACTGCACCAATTGTATAAAGCTGGCCAATGGCACATGCAAAAACTGCAAACTGCAGATTGCACCCAAGTGTAATTAGAATTGCCCACTGCTTTATAGATATCTGAATGAGCTGTCAGGTACTCCAGGGTATGTGCCAGCTAAATTTCAGTCTATTATACATGGAAGAAACTGGTTACTGATCATATTGGTAGCCTATATGTGTGAACCAAAAACAAACAAACAAGATGGCACTGCATCGATCAGTGATGAACATATTAGCTTATGATGATACTCGTGCACAAATAAAGGTATGTATTTTCTGCAGGTAAACATTCGTTGATAATGTATAACTGCAAAATGTTTTGCAATGTTGAAAGTTTTAATATTGTGGTTGGTGCCAATGTACTGCCCCTTTAAAAAAAATTGTGCTTATTTTGTTTTCAGTCAATATGGCTACCTGATGTTAGTTGCTGTCTAGAGATGTTCTGTAAATACTGAATTTAAATGTTCATTCAACAATAGTATATAATATATTTTATATAATAAAATGGGAAGATGTTTCTGAGATTATTGCTGTTTTTATTGATTATAAAAAATAAGGTTGTTGATGACCCCATTGATTACCTGTCAGGAAATCTCGGACATGCTGTATGAACTGCCTTGAGCGTAGCATATCCTCCTCCATGTTAGTTCTGGCCCTGCTGACCTGTTCAGTCAGTTGCTGGGCATTATCCTGAATCTGACTGGCAGTTTTCTCTGCATCTTGAATCTATGAAATATCCAGAAACAGATGGCTTTATTTATGTGCCCTCCAATGCCATTCATCATGCTATTATTAAAACCATTACATTTATTGTGTGTGTGTATTCTGTATTTATGTTTATCTTTTCATTATTTAGCTTTTATGTGCAGTTTTCCAGTTTGGTATTTCTGCAGCTATATAGTTGCTAGGGCCCGTTTTAATCTAGTAGCCCAGAACTAGTTTGAATGGGGGACTGGAAAATGAACACAAGGGAGCCTGAATAAAATAAAACCACAATAGAATAGGATCAATTAACATAGGATAAATTATTCCACATCCAATTTTTTTTTAGAGACTACCATTTTCTAAAAAGTGGCTTTGGTTAAATGGGAATTGGAGTCTTTCTAAGCTGGTGATTGTCTCTCTAAATGATAAGGGTGCCCTGTAGTGGGGTGTCATAGGAAAACCTCTGTGAATGGGAAATGATTCCCTAAAAGTTGCACCAATCAGAAAGAACCCTATGTGTGCCATTGCCCTGAATGTAGAGTACACGGTTGGCTAGTATACCATTAATGCATTTTTCTGTAGCTTGCTGTTAATGTCCTGAAGATCTTGAGCAGTTTTCTCTGTGTTCCTCAAGGCATTGCTGGATAGAGGGAAAGCACCACGACAGAGAGACCCCACCTTACACAGAGAATCATTGTTTCTTTGACATACAGGTCCAGGGCAGTCTTCAGGGGTGCAGGGATTTATGCGCACACCTTCACAGATCTGCAAAAGTACAACCATTATTATGAATGTAGAAAAGCAGGTTTTCTCAGTAGCTTGTAGTGATGAGTGCACCATTTTTCACACGTCAAAAAAAAAAGTTGTCGTCCATAGACTTCAATACATTTCAGAGAATTTCAGACATTTTGCCAATTTTCAGCTAAATGGGTCAGATTCATCCATCACTAGCTTGTACTTGATCCTCTCTAAAGCAATTTTTATTTGCTCTGGTGAAGTCTTCCTATTTAGGAAACCATTATGTTATGCAGGATAGATTGATAAAATAACTGTCCCAATTATGCAACATATCTGAGATAGCTTGTAATTTATAATTAGTATTTATTAAAACAATAATCATAGTGGCAATGGATAACTTTTTTATTTCTGGCTGTCTATTTTACATTATAGGACACTAAGGGGCAGATTTACTAAATTCACAAGAAGGATTCGAAGTTCGATCAAATTTTCAAAAAGATTTGAATTTAATTTTCGAATGTTTTTGACGACCACTTCGACCAGTGAATTTTGAAAATTCAATCAATAAAAATCTATTCAAATATTTGACTATTCGACAGTTTAAATTTTTATTCAACTGCCTAGTTCGCTAGATCAAAGCTACCGAATTTCCTTTCATTATTTGTGATCGAATAAAAATATTTGATCGAATGGTTAAAATCGCTCCAATCGCTCCAATCATATGGTCGAATTCCAGGGTTTTTTAACCCTCAAATTCGACCAATAGTAAATCTGCCCCCAAATCTGATCCACAAAATAAGTCTGAGATACAGCATTTAGACATATATACTGCTTATTGATTTAATCATGAAAAATCTATATTGTTTATTTTTTTATATAAACAGGGTAGACAGAGTAACTGAGGCTACCCCATGCTTGGTCTTTGTCAGGTAGCTAATTAGATTCCTAAGGCATAGATTATCCCCCTGAATACTTCATCTCTGCTTGTCTGTAAGTTTAAGCAGTCACAATAAAGGATGAAGGAATGTGGTTGTTTATACAGAGCTCATTAACTCTACTCTAACTAATTCAGCTAATTAACAGTTAAAGTGTAAGAAAGTGTGAATGCAAAATAATGCCACATTACTGCTTTATATTAAACATTATTAAAAAATAATGATGAGGAATTGAACTCCAGTTTCATACGCCTTTTCCCATTACCCTGTTGATGGTTGGAGTAAGGTTTGGGTAGGACAGCTCTTCCTTGAGTGTCTCAAGATCAGCCAGTAATTCTGTGGATTTTCCTTCTATTCCCAGTGCCAATCTCCTGCTTTGTTTGGATTGAGACACAACACCTTCTGCTGCAGCAACACTCTTAGCCGACTCCAATGATGATTGATAGGCACTGTTAACAGCCCTGAATATACCTAGAATTAAAACACACAGTGAGTCTCATTTCACATGTACAATGTAAAGCAAGTAAAGGTTTTTAAGTCAAAAAGAGGCCATATAAGGCAACTTTGGGTCTCCACTCTACCTGAGGCGTCACCATTAATGGAACTGCTATATTGCTCCTTTTTGCTCTGGTAAAATATATTTATTCTGTTGAACTGAGCCCGAAGTGAATGTATATTGTTTGAAAGAGATGCAAAGCTCTCTGGATCTGGGAGGTCAGAATTCAGCTGCTGTGCATCACCTCTGCACCAGGGAAGAAAAAATAAACAAGTTAAGATATAGACTTCCTCCATTCCATCCTACATATATAGACATTACATAGACATAACAAAGGGAAAAAAAGGAGGCAAAGAAAAACACATAATAAAAACCTGTGAGGGATATGAGCAGAAAAGACACTGTACCTCATCCTGGAAAGTTGGCTTTCTGCACGTGACAGCTCATTATCTGAGATGAGTGTTCCAGTGGAAATTCTCTGAACACGCTGAAGTGCAGACTCAACTCCTGCAATGCGTGGTCCCAGCCCCAGATCAGAGTCCTGTCCTTGCCCAGTGGTCATGTTATGCAGTGATTGTGTTTGAGAACTCAATAAATTGATTTCATGGTCGTAGAAGTGGAAACATTGGTGACAGGCTCTGCAAGTAGGGAAGGGGTCAGAGTACCCACGTTGGCATGAATCACAACGAGTTCCAGTAATGCCAGGCTGGCACAGACACCTGCCAGTCACCTTGTCACAGCCTTGCTCAAGTGTGCCTTGGAAGTTACAGTTGCATGCTGAATAAAGAGAGACAAAATCATTGCAAAAAATAGTTTTTAGATGTTTCCAACATTCTCCATTTGATGGAAGTCAAAAGTCATAGAACATGAATTTTACTGTACTCTACTTTAACTGTACTGTAATTCCAAAGACAACAGCAGCACTCCGGTATATTTGGAGAAGTGATAAACTTTACTTAAAGTGCATTTAGGCAATTTTTCAGGCTACACAGGCCCTTTCTCAAGCCATGGTATGGCCTGTGTAGCCCGAAATGTTGCCTAAATGCACTTTAAGTAAAGTTTATCACTTCTTCAAATATACCGGAGTGCTGCTGTTATCTTTGGAATTGATGTAAGTAAACCCCGGCAGGGGGTATAGCTTGCACCCGGGGCTGCACAGAGCTTATTCTGCTTTTGGAGCACACATACATTGAATTCATTCTACTTTAACAGTAAGTTTCAGGAGTATAAGGAGATACAGTAGTTTCCCTGATTATTTGTTTTTGTCATGTGGCACTGCATTGAGTACCGACAGAACATAAAACCTCCTTCAATGCATCAATTTCTTATTCTATACATTGCCCAATCCTCTAAAGAAGATTTTAATGGACTTCAGTTTTATGAACAAAAAGTTGTTGTGGTAAGATCTTGTCAAGATCTTTGCAGTAGTGTAAATGTGAGGGTTTGTTTTCAATTCAGCTGAATACAAGGAATGTGGCCAATTCCAAATGCTACTAAAACTTTTAGGATTTGGCTAAATTCCAAAACGAAACCTGCATTCTTTTTAAGTAGGGCTTAGGTCAGGGCTGAACTCTGGGCCTTAGTGCTCAAAGGCATTGGTGCTAACAATTGAGCCTGACTTTATATTCTATGATAGCATGTAAGATGGTGTTGGATGGAAATGTAATTGTGGAATGAGAGTTAAATGAAAAGTTGTAAAATGTTGGGTGATTGCCAGGATGGCAGTAAAGGATAACTTTTGTGTTTAGGTGCAGTTCCTCCCACAGCCACTAGGGGGAGGGGGAAGGGCATAAAAGCAGAGGACACACCCAGGGCAGGGTTCTTTTTCACCTTGGAATCAGACAGTGACAGGGCACCCAGTGGAAGTACCAGGTAATTCAGGTAGTTTCAGGAATAGCTAGTACAGGTAGCTAAGACCCCAACAAGGAGGCAGTGGCATATGTGCCAAGGCTAAGCCAGTTAGGGTGGAAGTGATAGAGAGGCAAAAAGGACATCCTAAAGGAGGGGACTGGAAATTCCTATCCGGAGTAGGCCGGAGGGCATAGAGCATATGCCGGACTGGAAGGACCGGAAGGTGTCATGGAAAATTCCTACCCAGAGAAGGACAGGGGGGCGTGCGTATACGTCGGGCTGTCAAATCTAGGAGGTGGTGAGTAACCCTGGAAAGGGATGTCTGCAAAAAAGCCTCAGTTGGGGTATCTGAACAATAGAAAAGTGTTGGCTTAGCCAGAAAAGGGGAATTGGTATTTTACTGTGGTGTGAATGCCTGCTTGCCCTAAAGTGTGATGTGAACCGACTGATGTAAGGGAAAGAAGAACAAATGAATATTTCATTATTCAGAACCAGTGGTGTGGGTTTCTATCATTCGGAGGTCAGGCCAGTAACCATGATAACATTGGTGAATTAACCCCTTTCAAGAATTATAAGGTATGAATGTTACTACTTTGAACTCAAACACCAAGCATTGGATGGTTGAGGAGAACTGTTGTTACCAATTATCTTCTGATGTCCTTTTATTTACAAAAGGGCTATATATGTATGTAATATTTATGTTTAGGATTCTATGTATTTTTTTGAAATTCAGTGAACCTTGTTTTCAATGGCTTGTCTGTCATGAACAACATTTACATTAAATGTTTTGTGCTGCACAAGAAAGACTCATATACATACCTCTGCATCCTGACTGTAGGTTGCCATACATCCTGTCAGGACACTCTGTACAGAACCGTCCCCCAAACCCTTCCCGGCAAAGACATTTCCCAGTACCCTGCACAAAAATACAGATGGTAAATGTTACTATTCAGCAGATGACTAACACCATGAAAAGAATAAATGACATTCTGCAGTGTGATTTCTAACCGGACAGTAAGGAATAAATAAAATATTTTATTTATTATAAATTATATATATATAATACACAAAAGCCGTAACTATCTTGTAAATTATATCCTTATAAACGGTGAGTTCTGATGTCATTGGTTATAAACGGTGAGTTCTGATGTCATTTCTGTCACATGACTCACTGAAACTTGTGTATTATAATAAATAAAGTACCCCCAGTTGCAAAATATGAGGATATTAGAAGTTACCTCGGAGTTCCATGACCTGTATAAAAACACTCGGCCTTCAGCCTCGTGTTTTTATATGGTCATGAAACTCCTCTGTAACTTATAATATCCTTATATTTTACAAGAGGGGGTACTTTATTCACTATATATTTCAAAAGCAATTCACTCCAACTGCACTCCAACTTCTGTGAAATATTTAGCTTTCATTAATTCTTGTGTATCCAACGTTTTGGCCCTCATTCTGCCTTCATCAAGGATGAGGGCCGATACATTGGATGCACAAGAATGAATAAAAGCTAAATATTTCACAGAAGTTAGAGTGCGGGTCCTTTTGAAATTTTGTACGTTATTTCACCCAGCACCCGCAAGAACATTGAGATATATATATTTACATGTGCATTTTTTAATAACATCTACAGGTATTACATTGCTGTCTTAAAATCCCCTTGCCTACCTGGTTACACTGAAGGCTGTATGAGTTCCTAGGGTGACACCCACACCTCTCACAGCCTCGGCCACTGGCCAGATTCCAATGGTGTGTAGCACACTGGTCACACTGCTGCCCAACGACATTTGGGAGACACTTGCACTGACCGGTCTCACTGTCACATGGCTGGTCTCTCTCAGTCCCTTGTGGATTACAGGTACATTCTGTAAAGAAGGAACAGAGGATCCAGCTAGAGCCAACCAAAAAAAATCAATGCTAAAGTCTTTATGGAATAAGCAAAACTCTGACACTAAAAGCAGACTTAGGGGAAGATTTACAAAATTCACGTGAATAATTTGAAGTTCGATCTAATTTAATATAAATTCGAATCTTCGAATATGCAAATTAGGCAAATTCGACCATCGAATTTTCGAATTCAAATTATTTGAATATTCGAATAAAATTTTATTCGAATATTCAATGGTCGAATACTTCCCCTTTAAATTTTTATTCAACCACCTACTTTGCCAGGATCAAGCTACCGAATTGGGAATCCTTAACTGAGATTGAATGAAAATAATTTGATCGATCAATTAAAATCGATAGTCGAATCTGAAGGATTCCCATGGTCGAATTTTGAATTTTTTTTTTTATTCGAAATTCGACCATTAGTAAATCTGCCCCTAAAAGTTAATTTAAAAGTGAAGTACCACTTTAAATAGTGTTTAGAATAAAAATTGCAGAAAAACTGAAAAAAGATAAGGGGAGTTATTAATCAAAATTTTTCTGATTATTTTAAAAATTCACAATTTTACCTTATTTATTAAAAAAGCACAATGTAATCAGATCATAGAAAAAAACGTGCTAAAACTGAGCGAAAATCCGAATTTTTTCAGATTTTTCCCAAATTGCACATTTTTTCAGGCTTTTTCCCAAAAAGTTTGTATTGTTTAGATATTTGTCCAAAATAGTCAGATTTTCAGGCTACTTCCAAGACAGACCACAGACAGAACTTTCCAAATAGGTTTCTCTCCCTTTGACTTATATGCAACCTCAGCAGGTCTGATATGCCGGATTTTCAGATTCTGACTTTTGCAGCATTGGGCTTTAATAAATCCTGAAAAATTTTCTTTTTTTTTCAGATTTTCAGAATTCAGATTTTATAGTTAAGAAAACTTGAATTTTTTGAGGTTTTTGCATTCTTTAATAAATTACCCTCTTAATGTATCATTGTATTTCAACATACTAAAACATGCTGCTTTGTGAAAAAGAACTAGTTGTCAAACAGCTTAATAACAAGGACAATTCGATGTTAAACAATCCACAGAAGAAGCAGACAATCTATTTGACGCCTCCATGAGCCACTCCACAAAAATGTATACAGTATCTCAGATCTTCTAGTTAAGGTAGGATGCCATATTCAACCCAAGATAAAGAGTAAATATCAATTAAAGTGTTGATATTTTTAACATATGTAAAAATATACGCGCAGTCCAACACACAAAATCAGTCTATAAAGAGAAAGTCATAGATTGCCACCTAGTGGCTTGGCCAGAACCGAATTGCTTATGTGGCCTAATGGCTGCTAAAATATTTATCTGTTATCCACAATCTAATGGACACAACAGTAGCTGGAAACTGGGTAAACAGGCAAGTGTTATGGTGATAGGTCTGTGTTCACAAATCAAGAGTGGTGCACAACTTGATAATGACGACAAGTCATTGCACTTTGATGAGATGCTGTTACAGTTCCCAGGCTAATTGTGCTATTTAGCATCAGGCAGGATTTTAATGTAATATATAATTATATCAAATTATATTATGTATAGGAATATATTTTTGCTAAGAAACCTGTGCTAAAGATGTTCTGCTGAAGAACATTGTGACAACACACCGTTCTTTAAGCTTACTATAATTATTCTTTTCTTCCAGTACTTACTGGTGCAGCCCTGAGGGTTGGAAGCACTCAGGAGGTAGTATCCTGGTTTGCACTGGTCACATCGTTCCCCACCAACATTTTCTTTACAGTTACAGCGTCCAGTCAGATCGTCACAGCTCCCACCATCAATACTCCCCTCTGGGTCACAGTCACATGCTGCAAGATCATTTAAGCATTAGTATTCACTTACTGTACACATGGCAATCTCTTCCAGGTCTAATGAGAGTCATGATTTGCACTGGACTTGCAAAAGAGCTATTCTGTTAATCATGTTACAGATTACAAAGGTAACAGCACTCCACTGCCCCTATGAGAAAGCTGTTATTTTAGATGAATATCCCATTGCCATGATAGAAGTACTTTGCTAGGTGCTAAATAAAAGTAGAATGGGGCAAAGGATCTCTTAGTTACCCCTGGCACTAGGAAAGTATAAAGATTTGGTCCTCTATATGTTTATTTATTAGTTTTGAAATCCCACATATAAGGCAACTCACAGATACAGGCGTCTCTGTGGCTTATGTCTCTGTTGGGACTCCTGTAGTAGTCTGGCCGGCACCTCTCACAGTTCCTTCCAGTGGTACCATCTCTGCAATCGCCGCACACTCCCCCACTTACCCTGCCACTGGCTTCATACACAGCAGGGTCAAAGTGGCATTTGTCAGCATGGTTGTTACAGTTGCACCCTGTGATGAGAAAAGGGGTGATTATTTTGGGTAACAAGTTTTATTGAATCATTATGAGAAGGTGATATACTGTATATGCAACAGGGTTTCAGACTGGTGGACATATGCCCTCATAAAAATTAATCTTGCAGCCACTGTTTTAACTGGGTGAAACTTTTTTTGCATTTTTTTTAATAAAATCTAAAGGAAATTCTTCCAACAGAGGGTGTTGTGTTATTGAGCTCTACTGATTCTGTGCTGTCTGCTGCCTTGGCATCTGCTTAAATGTGTGCACACTTTGAGATTGTACATTGGAGATGAAATACTGTTGAAAAAGGTGTTTGTGTGGCCTTTATCTTTATGGATCATTAGGTTGATAGAACATTCTGACTGTGTTGCCCTCACTGCAGTTTTAGACATATATAGGTGCAAATATGGTTAGGACCAATGCAACGAACTAAGTAACCTACTGGCAGCCACACAGAGGCATATATGTGTAAAATACCAGCAGCAGCTGCTGGTATTTTATCACAGGAACACGCTCATTACCTACATACAAGTAAACACTATAACAGTGGAAAATAACTGCATGACATACAGTTACACCGTATGATAAACAGACCCCCTACAAGTACCTGATTGCACTCAAATTCTGCACATCTCAAAAATTGCCACTAGATGGAAACCAAATGCCACTTTGGAATGTCATCCCTGCATATGGATTTTGTTGATTTTGATGTCTTTCCTGGCAAACACAAGTAAAGATGGCCATACTTGGGCTGACATCTGCTCACTTGGCCCCACCAGAGTGAGTCTTACTGGGCCATGTATAGGATGTCTGGTGCTGCCTGCAATATCTGGCTAAAAATTGTAATTGATGTGGTCCTCACCCAATGGGTGCTGGTAGACCAGCAGTATAGTGCTGCCATGTTTTCAGTTTACAAAACTGGGCAGTGACCTAAAAGTGATCACGATCATGATGTCACGAAGGGTGGCAAAGGTGGGCTGATGTTATTGTAATTATGTAGAGGTGAGACGATGCTATAAGGTAGGGAGTGCTGTAAAGGGGTTTAGCTGTCTCGTGCATGAAAATTTGTCCAGTTTTCAGGGATATAAAACCAGGACAGGTAGTTTTTAATTGGAAAACCCCAAGGAGAAATTGTACAGGTTGCAAGCCTGTGGCAGTAAGAAGCAATCATTGCAAGCAATTATACCTGATGGCAGTGTTATCAATACAGAAGAATTATAACAGATAGACAGATAGATAACAGATAGACCAGAATTTAAATGATTAGGTATGGGATCTGTTATCCAGAATGCATAGGACAGGGGTTTTCTGGATAACCAATCTTTCTGTCATTTGGATCTTCATTCCTTAAGTCTATTAGAAAATCATTTAAACATTAAATAAACCCAATATACTGGGTTTGCTTCCAATACGGATCAATAATATCTCAGCTTCGGTCAAGTACAAGGTACTGTTTTATTATTACAGAGAAAAGGGAATCATTCTTAAAAACTTAGTTGAATATTTTAATGGAGCCTACGGGAGACAGCCTTTCCATAATTAGGAGCATTTTGCATAACGAGTTTCTGGATAATCAATTTCATACCTATTTTCGTAATCAGATTAACATTGTTGTTCATTGTTATATATATATATATATGTATAACAAGGTCCGGACTGAGAATCAAAATAGGCCCTGGCATGTCAGAAGACCAATCAGCCCACACAGAGGCCCAAACAGCTCAATTAATGCTGACTTTCTATGGCACCTTATAGCAGCCTCTCTGACATTTGCCAGAACATACAGATTGCCAGTCCGGGCCTGAACAAGGCTTTATTACACTTATGTTTGGCTACATAGACTTCATAAGGGATTGGCAAATTTGACCCATTTCGCTTTGCCTAAAATTCACAGAGGGCAAAATTTCTCCATTAAAGTCTTTTTTTTTTTTTTTTGACACTCAACGCCATTCAAGTCTATGGGCGTCATTTTTGTGGCGAATCAAGGTGAAAAAATTCACTCATCCCTATTCATAACATTTTTCATATGACTTCTTATTTAAAGGCAAATGTGTAATATCTGGATTTGCTTTTTACTGAAACTTGCTATTATTTAGCAAGCAGTAGGCCTCTAGTGTGCAGACTTTCGAGTTCAAGCTCCACTCAGTGTTTAGCCTGTAAAAATCACCCTGATATTCTTCCATGAGGATAGCACATAATTCATTCCAAACCCTATACTATTTGGTTAGAGAGCCACCCTTTTACAACACCAGGTCCCTCTGGGGGTTGCAACCCAATAGAACTTTTATTAGAAATTAAAGAGAACCTAATGCACATATTACTGGAATTGCTCAAAACCTAAAAACAAGTGGTTGGCCCCAGACTATGAGCCTGCAACCGATATGACAAAACTGAGCACAAGAGGTTAAAAGGCAAAATGGCGTTATGTTTTTTTCTTTACACCGAAATGCACACAAGCTTTACACACAAGTGCCACAAATGACTACTTTAATATATAAAACTTTCACATAATTTCATCCTGAAATGTTATTTTTGCAACCAGCAGACAGACGTGAATTGTTTTTCAACATTGAAATGTCTGCTGATATTCATTAGTCAGCTGCATGGTAAAAGGGGAAAAGAGGTCAGAATAAATCCAAGCAAATACAACATTTTGGCATCTCTTTAACCGGAGTAAACATAATTAGTTCTGAATAAACAGGCTTTTGGCTGAATGGGAAGCTTCATAATAAGTCAACTTTACTCATACACATACTTTACTCATACGCATACATCATTAATGATTATTGAAGTTGCTTCCATAGAGACAGCTATTATTCAGCATTATTCTAGTGTACCACACATTATATGGAGTTCTGTACCCAAAGAGCTAATGAAATGAATTACAGCCAGACATTATCATTATTGCTTAGACATTGCCTATTGTCTATATGGAGACATTAATCTATTGGGGTAAAATTCGTAAAAAAAACTGCTTTGTTTGATCCATGTGCTATTGTAATCTCAGAAGTGAAAAGAAACAATACCCCTATTACTGCTTACAGTTCGGTACAAAAGCTAAAGCTATAAAGTTGTAGATATGGTAGCATCACTGTTTAAATCTAAGGGAAAATGTAGAAAATGGTTTGCTATAGATGATAAGGCAAAGGCTGGTTACATGCTGGGTCCCTGGACATTTTGGTATATGTTTGCACATTGCTGGTGTTTTTTTTATAGGTACTTTGGTGTTAGGGTCAAGGAAACTAGTTGCAATTTGCTCAGTTTGGTCCAGATTCTATTTTGGGATGCTCAACAAACATTGTAAGAAAATTCTTGGATTGTTTTAACATAAAACATGTATACATTCCCTGGTCCTTATTTGTTTTCCACAATTCTCTTGTACATGTTCCATAGAAAACATTGTCAGTAACCAGCTAATGAACAGCACGTTGGTTGGCAAATTCTGTCAAAAAAATCTGTAAGGCAACTCATAAAACCCAAACATTAATCTAGGATATGCTCTACACAGTATCTGTCATTGTGCCACCTGGTACTGCAAGCAGAGTAAAATGGACAACAACCAACCATAATGCTATTATGCTATTATGTATTGCTATAAAAACTTGGAAAAATCTTATACAAATCAAGAATGAAATGCACCTCCTCACCTCCTTTAAAGGAAAACTATGCCCCTCAAACAATGCAGGTCCCTATAAAAATATATAGCATAAAAAAGCTAATATATAAAACCCTGCTTCGTGTAAATAAACCATTTTTGTGATAATATACTTTTTTTATAGTATGTGCCATTGGGTAATCATAAATAGAAAACTGTCATTTAAAAAAATAAGGACAGCCTCCTGGGATCGTATGGTTTACAGTGCATACAAACATTCCGAACAAGCTATACATTTTAGGTCACAGGAGCCAATTAACAAACAGAGTTCTATCTTTTGCTTCCACAATTCTTTCTGTTACAGTTAGAGTTGTAGTATTTCTGGTCAGGTGATCTATAAGGCAGCACACAGACCATAACAAAATGGTGGTTCAAGGCAAGTATGTCTGGACTGAGGCTCCAAATAGGCCCTGGCATTTCGGGTACACAGAGGCCCAAACAGCCCACACAGAGGCCCAAACAGCCCTCTATCAGCTCACTAACTAGTAACTGTCTATGGCAACTTACGGCAGCCCTCTGGCATTTGCCAGAACCCACAGATTGCCAGTTTGGGCTTGAAGGCAAGAGATGTAAAATGGCAATAGTTACTTAACTATACATTCCAGTTTGATAAGATTCTTTAATATGCCACTTAAGATGATATAAAAAGCAAATCTGTTGCTCAAGTATTCATTTTGGGGGTAAATACAGCTGTCCAAGGATTATTATAACCCATAGCAACCAACCCTACATTTGTGTATAGATTTTGATATGAATCTTATATTGGTCTTATTTTAAGTCACACTGCACTTATGACTAATGATAACCTCATAATTTACAGTAGGGCGTGTACAGCCCTAATATGATTAATATAAGCATTCTTTACAGACACATACATGAATTACACTTACTTTTGCACTCGTTTGGATAGTTCTCATCGGCTGGCCTCCAGGGCAAGTCATTAAAAAGGTCAGCACAGCGCTCACAGTTTTCCCCAGCAGTATTGTGCTGGCAAACACATTTATCATACACCTGGGTATGCAGGAGAGAAAAATTTGACATGTCAAGGAGTAGGTCTAGGAGTAGAAAACAGAAATCTAAATTCTATTTTGTAAAGTTTAAGGGGCACATTTGTTAAAGGTCGAATTTTTCTGGTCTGGCTTTAAAATTCTTTTAAAAAGTCGCAGAAAAAAAAGTGCAACTTTCTTGGGATTTATTATGTGACAAATCCAAAAATACTGCAGCTAAAACCTGCCGAAGTCATGTAGAAGTCAATGGCACATGGTGCCTTTTACAGTTGGAATACAACTACCTTCATGGTCTTCAAAGGTTTTGGTAATTTTGATGCTGGTTTCTGTGTGACAATCTGAAGAAAAGATGGTTTTCAAGTGACAAATTTAAAAAAGTTTCACAATTCAAATTGCCACACGATTTTTTCATGACTTTTTCCACACATGCTTTTGTCATTCAGATGTTTTAGTAAATTAAGGGAAATCATGGTTAGGAGTTTGATTGGCTGTATCTGTGCTATAAACCAGCGGTTCTGGATGCATAGTTGGCCACAGGGACATAAAGGAGTGATTTGCATGTCTCCGCCCATGATGCATTATGGGAGAATAAAACTCTAATTTTTGCTATCTAGGCAGTGCTATATGTATGGCATGAGACAAGTAAATACCTTCTGATTTCAGAAGGCTTCACTTTGCATTGATTTTCTAAAATTCTAAAAAATTAGATCAAATAGTCTCTAATATGGGGAGATGAAAGTTGGTCCTCCAGCTTTTGTCTGACTGATGATGCTGTGAGATGCAATTCACTGTAAGGAGGCAAGTTCAATATCTTTGTCCAAAACACAAGATACATTTCCCCCAGTGTAGTAACTGATTGCAAATCTCAATGGCTGCTGTAGAATACTGGCCATGGTATTAATAGCCGAGCCCCTTTGAGAGTGCCACCTATTCTGTATGGTTCAGGTCACCTTTATAGTGCAACATTAATCAGGCATGGATCACATAAAGAGCATCAGCTGTTGGCAATCCTCAACTATTAGCATTAAAGAACAGTACTATAGAGTATAAAGCAACTGTAGGGTTATTACATGCCTTTACTTGTCATACAGATAAAGATTTTGCATTTTTTGCCAATGACATCATGGTACAATATACCACTGTAAAGGAATGATAATGATCTACTATAAAGGTGGGGATCCCCTTGACAAAGGCTTTGGTGCTGAAACGTTGGGGTATTCTCACTTGAGGCTTGTGTATCCGCCACTTGTGGTTTGATCTTTTTTGCCTTATCTGTCCCAAGGGGGTATGTATATAGCTGTTCATGCTGTGAATTGTTAAGTATTGTCACACTTGATATGTATTATATGATTGTTAATGTACCAAGTAAAATATTTTTTGCATTTACCCCTTGTTTGCTTTGAGAGTTTATTTGAGTGTGCACATCCACACCATATTTATTGATACATACTGTATGCCTAGGTAATATTTGTTCCATTTGTTGATTAATTATGCACATAAGGGAGTTTTACATGTGAATGGAGTTGCATCCTGTCTTAATTGTCACAATTATGATAATGGAGTATTTATGAAGGCTAAAGCAAACCGTCCAAAGCCTTCCATACTGCCTGACCCTGATGGATAAAGTAAGAATAACCAAAGCCCCTCAAAAACTTTTTTGCATGTTGAGCTTCTTACCTGTTTTCATTAAGCATCAGCTTCATGAAAAAAAAAAAAAAACAGAAGAACTGTCAACTTACACTAATGTTTATAAAAACATATTAAGATGGAATATGTCACCTGAATGTCGCCATAATGGTCTCTGTCCAGGGCACCACTTGGCACACATCGATCTGCGTGGCCATAACAAAGACAGCTGCCATGTACACGCATCACATCTACAGCATAGAAAGCACTCGGTTCTCGATACCTTCGGGGAGGGAGTCGTACAATCTGTGTAAAATTCAGCCTCAGGTTGGTGAAATCTGCAAGGTCTACAAAAATAGAGAAAATATATATGTAGATAAATAAAATGTATATTTTCTTAGCAACAATAAAAACGACACTGTCATTTCCCATCAGAGATACTCAGAGAGTGTCAGCGTGTTTACAGAATTATTAAGTGCCTAATTATAGTCAATGTTGTTTGACAAGCTCCAGCCAAGTGATTCAAGCGAACAAGTAATGACTGAGTAAACAAGGATGAAATGGTTCCCACCATTCTCTATTCATCAATCCATACTAGCAACTGATGAAATTAGAATCAAAAGGAACCATCAAACAACCTCCTCCAGGTGCTGGATAGCTGAGTTTACATACAGATCAAGCTGCTATTAGTAACAAAGGCAAAGTAACATACACACACGTGATGTTTGTATTTACATCTAAGTTCCAGTCCAGCATGGTCTGGTGAGAAATGTTTGCTTCCAAACTCATCCAGAGAACTCTTATATTATATATAACTGTAACTGACACGTTTTCATGTTAGAGAAAGGGAAAGTAGGAATATTCTTACGTTGGATTCTTTGACTGTGGGACACAGGAACAGAGAAAGCAAGTTCCATTGGGCTGAATCGTATCTGTGGAGAGACATGGAGACAATCACCAAGAGCCATTTATTAATGTGTTGCTTCTTTTAACAATTTCAAACTTAAATGTATATAGAGCATTAAAAGTAATCATTCAGTTGTGCCCAATTAGACAGGATTTAGAATAACAGCAAGAATAGATTCTGAAGCAAACAGATCAGTTTTACCAGTACAGGGCAACAGTACAACTTTTCATTTTTTGGTGTTACTGTTCTTTTAATGCGTTGTTAAAAAAAAGCCCCTCTTCTGTGGCAATTGACAAAATCAAAGGGCCCTAGGCCCCCAGGTTGCAGCTACAGTTAAAAAAGCTGTTAAAAGAAGCAGGAAACTGAGAAGCAATGGCACAATCAGTTATGTATTCATTGGCATTTACCTTGCCTCCTTGTGTGTGGTCTCCATGAAGCTCCTGGCATCTCACATCCTGTAAGTTATAAGGCACTCCTCGCCTGATGTGTGGGAAAGAGGCAGCACAGTCATAAGCCGAGTATTGGTATACCTGCCAGGTTTTCCCATGGTCAGTGGATCGTTCTATTAACATACTTGCCGGCCGAGGGCCCTGGAAACAGAAAAGGAGTACATTTACAGAATGTATATTGATAGTAGTTCAGTGATGTATAACATAACTGGTCATATTTTAAAGGAGAAGTAAAGGTTTAAACTAAGTAAGCTTTATCAGAAAGGTCTATATAAAATCCTGTAAATCCAAAAATCCTCAGAGTAATGCTGCTCTGAGTCCTCAAAAGAAACAACACTTTTCTTTCCTTATATTGTGTACACGTGGGCTTCTGTATCAGAATTCCTGTTTTCTGCATAAACCTCCAGCGCTAGGGCTTGAGCATGCTCAGTTTTTTAATCCAGGGTACCGACATTCCTGACCACTCAATTAACATTAATATAAAGCATACAAATGCCTTGCTCTGTGTGTAATCACAGGCTTGTTTTTGGGGGAATAACAAAAGCAGAACAATGAGAACTTACCCTGAAATCCAAAACCACATCACTGAGCTGAAACTTTTTGTTGAGATCAAACTGCAGCGACACATCATCAATTCCTGTAAAATAGGCAGTGTTATCAATCTAACATTTACAGACATTCACTGCAACCTCTTCTTCCTCCTCAGGAGACTGTACTGTCCATTGGGCAAGGACAGTAGTCTAAGAAGAAAAGTTAATACTTTTGTGAATATCTAACGATATGCTTGTTAGAGAGGATTGTACTTGACATAGATAATTCTTCCTATTTGCTTCTTTCTTTCCAGACAAACTATAGAATTACTTGACTTGATGTACTGTACAAACAGAATATGTCTCTTATTTTTGGAAGACAATACTCTATTTTTTTTTGTTGCCATATACAGTATATATTGTATAAATAAGACCTCAGGCAAATGAATTAACATTTTTTATGCAGGTTGATCAAATTTATACGCATCCATCAGTTCTAAAGTCTTGTCAAACACTTGGCTTAAAATTACACAAACTATTTACACTCTGCACCCTTGCCCAAAATGAGCTTTGTATAGAAGGGCTCCCATTTGCAGAGTGTGAATAGACTGCAGCCACATCTAAAATACTAATATGTATGAAGTCTTGGGCTAATGTTCTATTTTCTAAAATATAAGAAATAATGTATGTCACTGCACACCATGGGTGGATTGCAGTCCAAAACTGAAATCCATCTTGAGGGTTCAGTGACCAGTGAATGTCAATGGCAAAATGCCTATTTGACCTTGGGCAGCATTTCTGGGCCTTACCATTGGAAGACTGCCACCAACGAAGATGGCCAGTGGGAGACAGCACATTAGTGATTCGATGACTGATGTCTGTAAAAGGCTGCCTGGAGTCACAGCGACAGCATTTCATCTGCATCTGGAAGAAACAAAGCAAAGAATTAGATAGGTTCACAAAGAACTGAAAATGTTTACTTAGACATACAGTACAGTAGACTGCATTAACTCTAACCATATTAAGGAAGTCTGAAGGTTTCTAGAGGGAAAGGAGGAAAATGTCCTTCTGTTTTGCACATTCTCCTTATTGATGCATATAAAAACTTTAAAATAAACACACCATAAAAAATGCTATATGATCCATATAAAACTGAACATCTATGAAATTAAAAACAAGGATCAAGGTGATATTGGCCTTGTAGTCTATAATACAAATGATGAGTTGAATTCAATTAATTCAATTGTATTCAATTAATTGGGGATTACTTGGTGGGTGCAGTTGTGCAATCAAGCCCTGTGAGCTATTGGGGGTCTGTAAAAAGATGTTGTTGTGACTACCATCAGATATAGTAGATAGAGGTCACAGAGTAAGAAGCAGTAGTCACAAGAACCTTCTAGCATCAAAACTCTCCATATTTTTTTTTTTTTTATAAAATTTTATTTACACCGAGGAAATTGCCCAGAAATGTAGAATATTCCAGTGGAATTATTTTGATAAAGAATTAATCAGCTGTCATGTGAAAATTTGAAGTGTTATAGCAACATCTATCTCAGTAACAGGTAATTACAGAATTAATATGTGAATGTCCAGACTGCACCATTGGGATACAGAAGGAAATATAACACAACAGTTATCAATGTAGAGTAAAGTTCACAGTGATTACATTGAGACTTTCCTACTCCAAATAAGGCAGGCAACTTTCTCACAGTGAAGTCTTTTACAGGAATACACTCTCTGACACCATTAATCATTCGTGCTTAGAGTAAACACTGACTGTAAGTTCATTCAAGAAGCTCCAATGCCAAGCACATGGCCATGTACATAACATATAACTTTTTTCTTATCCTAAAGAAATAAGTGGCCTTTGAATAGCTTCTATTCTGTTATATGATATGGGGAAAAAACAAATTGGATATGTGTAATATGTCTGAGATATGTAATAGCACATTAGACACTAATAAAAATTTTAGAAAATTAGTGAGTAAGTGGTGGGGTTGCACTGAATGGTACTACTATGGTATTTGGCCGACTTCCAAATATATCATGAAGAATTCGGCTGCATCCTGGACCACTACAAATTAGGTTAAAGAAGAGTTAAAATCCAAAACATTTTGCAATTTCCTTGTTCATTTGTCTAAAAGTCACATGATTTTAACGATTTGAATTCAGTTTGGCCAGGCACTTGGATTCAGCCTAATCTGTTTCCTGCTGAAAAAGGCTCAGATTCAAATGAATTCTGTGAATCCCTAGTAAATGGACAGCCAAACTGATTACTAATAGGAATATAAACAGAGCTGTGCTTGTTTTTGAAACCTCCTAACTGGTTTCTGTGGGCTGAAAAACCAGGTGACGTCCATGCAGCATGTAACATTATAAGCCCGACCACAAATATCATTGGTCTGTCCCCAAATGTCACCCCCGCTACATCACAAATGCACCCTCTGACATCACAGTTCTGCATGTTTGACAACACTGATACAATTAAGTGTTTATTCACAACCAGTAACTTGAAACATTGGTTATTGCCCTAATTCATTAAGGTGCTTGTGTCCAAACATGCTCCTGCCCTTCCATACAGTTGTCATGCATCCATCCTGCCTCTTTTTATGAGTGGTGAACAATTGTGTCTTCTGTGGTTCAGGAACCATGGAGTTACCACCACGCTGGACCTGTAAGTACTTCTAGGATTCCCAGTGCTGGTTTAGTCACAAGGCCCACTAGACTTCCAGCCAGTGAATCAGATTCAAACATCAGATTCAAAGTGCTCCTGTCATGCAATCCAACTCAATTGTAAAAGCATTTTGAACCCGATTTGCATCAAAATACAAGTTTAAATACCATGCAAGTGTAATTACCATCGTTTTAATTTTGGAATTATAGGGGGAAAATGCTGCATTATAAGTAAATTATATGGCAATTAGCATACGAAATTACACTTTGTACACTGCACTTTTGTTCATAAATAACCAGTAACCATTTTCCCTAATATCACCATCTTCCCTGCAGTACAAACTGACCCCCACTCTTCCTAAACAACTGCTAGTCTGTGGGGACCCATTATGTTTGTCATCTTAGCAAGTTCCCCCTTCATAAAGTTATATTTATATTTCCTTGTAATGCCATAAAACCCCTAAAGACGGCACTGGCTAATAATAGACATTTAGAAATAAGAATAACAGAGACAACCAGTCTATTTAAACATTCTTTTGTGGTTCTTACTCAATGGAAAACACATATAAACAGCTTATTTAAAAAATAAAAAAAACACATTTGTGATTTGTGATTGAGAAATGTTCATGATGAAAGGTTTGTAGTAACAGGGTGAAAGTTAGTAATTGAGTAATTTAGTGAAATGCCTGAGACCTCTGTGGCTGATGTTTCCCTACATCTCTCCACATAATGTAGGCGAGAGGTTACTGGGTAAAAGGTCATTGTGTACAAGGGTCAGTCTTTGTTTGGACACTGTAAGAAGATTTGTGCACTCCTCTAACAATCCCCACAGACACACCAGCCTCTCACACTTCTATACTATATCAATGCACATGCGGAAATGTCATACGGTTTCTCTGTCACAACTGAGCATCAGGGTCTGACGCATTCCTGTAAGTCTGCCTGGTAGGGAAATGATTAACTGGAACTTGTGTAGGGTTTTGTTGAAATGAAGAATTGTGAAATCATTTATATTTTTGGAAAAAAATGTTTAACCTTTGTACCACAAAAAAAAATAACTTCAAAAAGTGAAGAAAAATGCTAGAAAAGTATAAATATTAGTATGTAATATATTCTGCTTCTTGTTTCAGGTATGAGATCTGTTATCAGGAAACAATCAAGAAAGCTCTGAAATACAAGAATTGCATTTCCCACAAAATCTTATTTAAGTAAATAATTATTTTGCGTACAATCCTATTTTTTTATGTTTAAATGCTTTTAATATTGTTGATGAATAGTTTTCTAAATAACAGAAAGATCCCTTATATAAAAAAAGCCCATGAATTACATGAAAACAGCAATTACTTTTCCCACAAGAGAGGTATTTGTATTTGAGCAAATAATTATTTTTACTTATAGACTATAGGTCCTATGATGTATAAAACAATGTACATTCACTACTTTTTTATACACAAGAAAACTGTGGTTTCTCCCTATTCCTTGTCCACCAGCGAAGGTCCATCTGCAGATATGATATTGAGTGCACAGACCAATTGCAAACTGCTAGAATCACACAATTGCCTGTGGTTGATACAGCACTATAACAATAATTATGTGAACCAGAATGGATTCTGTGCATGATCATGTTTAAGGCACAAATTAAAATTTAATATAAAAATGACAACAAAAATCTTTGCATATTAAAGGCAATAGAAAAGCTTGCATTCCAGTAAGACATTCCATTCATCTGTCTCATTTACTATGTTGCCATCATTTATGCAACAGATGTATAAGCATCAGGGGAAGCCATTAGAATGCCTCGCAAGCTCCCTGTTCTGA
Source organism: Xenopus borealis (assembly GCA_024363595.1). Lineage (NCBI taxonomy): Eukaryota > Metazoa > Chordata > Amphibia > Anura > Pipidae > Xenopus > Xenopus borealis. The sequence goes on along the minus strand of CM044434.1, from coordinate 41,608,692 downwards.
GATGATATCAGGACTGACTGGTACTGTTTGTATTCCCAGTACTAAAGGCAGAAATATTAATCAGACTTTAATATCAGTACAACCAGCACATTATGTTGTAATAACTGAAATACAGCTTGTGCTCAGCCAGGACAAGACAAAACTAGAATAATTAGTAATGCCTTAGTTTTTTTTTATCCTCAAATCAGATGATTTCCCCCTGATACACATTTAGGAAAATGCCATTCCAGTTATGTGAATTAGAATTAAAGGCATACAATTTAAGGACCAATAATAATTATTTCTTAATGTTATTCCATTTGATCATGCCTAGGTTACAACTCCGCTTCTCTGTGACATAGTATGGTAAAAACAAGGTGGAGTGTGCTGATTTTCTAGCACATCTTTCCCACAGTAGTGAATGATGCCAATAGAACTGCCTTTTTATGATATATGTAAAGATTTGATCTTATAAGGAGAAGAGTAAATTGAAGCTTGTACTTCCTACTGATTTTCTGTAGTTTGTTTATTACAGGTCTTTTAAAGACTTAATTTACTGTATTGTTATAAAAAGCTGGCCATACACAGGCCAATAAAAAACTGTGATGGACCAAGTTGGCAGCCCATTGGCTTATGGATGGGGCACCCTGGAAGGCTTCACAGACCGATATTAAATTCCTTCAAAGCAAGGCCTGCAATGGCTCATTGATGCAGCCCTCGTCCAACTTCTGGTTTGTACTATATTGTGATCCAATAAACAGCCGTATCAGCCCAATATTGCTCACTGGAAGGTTGTGCCCACAACATGGGCATATCTTGGACAGGACATAGGTGCATTATTACATATCTCAACTACGTGCAATTTACGGAGCAGAAAGAAAGTGTGCCGGCATTTATACCTCATCATTGGCAGGCCTAAAATACCTGGGTTCCTTTAACCATTGTGCTCAGTGCCTAGCTCCTTATTCACAGAAATAGTGCATTGGCTCTTATTATGTATGTGGAAACCACTGAAATCTATGAGATAACTACATAATTGAGTAAATAGATCCAAATATAAACAGTTGTGTTACAAAATAATAACTATTTATATAATATAAATAGTTCCATTCAGGGCCGGTCGTACCAAGTGCAGGGCCCAATTGGAACCATTTTGGCGGGGCCCCCTAGAAGGAAATTTGCTGTCTGCCGCAGGGTCACAGAGCTGGATGGGAAAATAGTGCCTGCTTTCCCCTCTGTCCAAGTGATGGCTGCCAGTTGGGGATGGGGGCAGGCTGGGAAACTGGGAGAAAATGTTCCCTCGCTTTTAATCTATGTGCGCTAAATAAAGTGCAAACTGTAAACTGTGCGTGTGCAGCACCAAGGATTATATATACAACATTAATGCATTTCACTTGTTATTTGGGCCAATTGGGTTTGGGGGTGGGCTGGGCCAATCAGGTTCAACTGTGGCCTGAGCCAATCAGGTCTGAGCGGGCTTGGCCAATCTGGATTAGAGGTAGCTAATATAGTGATATGCACTATTAACTCCTTATACACTAAAAGTGTAGTCAAGAGAATTATTAAATTGGCCACAGACAGCCACAACCCAGAATCTTGTCAATAGTGATGTTCAGGTGTGCACCCAGATTTTCTTGGCCTGGCCAGAGCTGAAAGCACCATATTTGCATTTCTGGTGCTGTGTGTCATTTATTTGCACATACCTTTTATTTATTACCTTATAATATTGCTAAGGGGGTAAACACTTTCACTGCACTTTTGGTTTGCAACTTATTCCAAAGACACAAGGCCATCTCTACAAGGCCATGTCCAAGGAACCCAGGTTATTCCCACCTGCCACAGGGCAGTAGGTTCCTATGACTATTTCACTGCAATACCACCTGTGCCTTCAAAGAATCATATTTTGAAAAAAAACACTGGAGTCTATGCTATACAATATGCTCTGCTTATTTGGCAGCTGGCAAGTGACAGAGCCTATTAATATCTTTTTTATGTACAATTCACTTGAGTAATAGTAAACTAGTTTCTTCTCTCCACATTTTGTTAAAAAACATAAATTCATCTTGTCACAGGCAAATTACACACTGCTTTATTCTGTGTTGGGGACAGCCATAAATCTGTCATGTTGCAAATCCTTTGTTACAAAAAAAGATGAAGATTGCATAAAAGATGTATTGTCTGAGATTTAGATATCATAACTATAACAACAAATAATGAAAGGATGTGCTATGTGTTTTCTTAGGATGAAGTGCTCAGCAGAGAAACTTGTTGTACGGCTATACTGCTCTTCTGTCACATTTGCATTTAGGTTGTAAATGTGACAGACTGTAGTGATGTGCGGGTCAAGAAAACCTTGACCCACACCTGTCCAGATTCCACACCCACCCGCAGCCAGCTTTCCCACGCTATTATAGACCAGGGCAGGTGTGACCCTATAAAACCGAAAGCCAGAAGCTGTCAGTATAAGTTATCGGAGCAGGCAGAAAAACTCAACCCAAACCTATCTTCAAAAGGTGCCCTGAAGTCAGGCTAACCCCCGTTTCCTGTGTGTCCTGCGGGTAACTTGCCGGCCTACACATCTCTATTAGACTGGGCTTAAAAATAGACTCCGGCATTTCAGGTACACGGAGGCCCAAGAAACTTTGTGACAGCCTAACAAATAGTGACTGTCTAGAGCATTTGCCAGGGCCTAAAGACCTCTGTGCTGCCCACATGCTGGTAGGCAGGGCACAAGAATGCTCAGGTCAGGATATATTCATCTGCCTACAGGCTGACACAAAAATAGTGCTTTATACACATTTATTGCTAAAGAGAGTTCTGCCGCAAATTTAGTTACAACCATCTGAAGCAGTATATAATAACGGCAAATAGGGCATTCACATGGCATACAATTAAACAAACCTTGATAAATTCACCATTTATTTTACACAGTTTTTTATTTTTTTTTAGCAAATTTCATTTTATACAGCATAATAAATATACCCCTACACCTCACTTTTTGTTTCTTCCTACCTCATAGCATGTAAGTGCTGCTCTTGCATATAGTTTTACTCTGCTCTTTCTAATCTGCAACTGGATTCAGGATAAAATGGGGAGATGAACAGGGTTGCTCCTGCCATGAGACAAGGTGAGAATAAGTGTCAGTGAGCTGCCAGTTACAAGGGGTGGCAAAAAGCTGCCATTTGTAACATTAAAATTTCAGGGTTTTAACCTGGAAATTCTGCTCCGCTAGTGCAGAGAGTGCATTGTGCTCAATGCACTTTCCGGCTAAGGGATCTAAATGCCAATAGCACAAAAACCACAACAAATAGATAATGACAATGTATTAGAAGATGTTCCATTTTGGCCAAGCCTTTTGCATGTTTTTTTATCTCTAAAACCCAGAATCCACTGTGCCCCTGTATTAATTGAAGTTTATATTTTAATCCTAGATATTTAGAGGCCTGCTCATGAATTAAATTTACAGGGTCTTAAACATGACAGACCTTTAGAAGTCCTTGAAGCACTGATCAGATGAGCTTTTCTCCTTAATCCCTTAACTGCCAAGAAAAAACCACCTGCCCGTGGCAGTTTAATTCAGGATCTACTCTATGACAATGACAAGTAGGATGGCAGCTGTGAGCTAATCACTACGGAGTAAAGACCAATGATTTGTGTGCACATGGAGCTGCAAGTGCAACATGTTTTTTAGCCTTGTACCACCAGTGATGATTCAGATACTGTTCCTATGATTTACCAAAATGCATTATATATTTTTTCTTTACAGTAAAATGCATCAAGCTAAAAACTGGCATTATTTTCTATTAGAGGGTAATTTACAATTTTGAAGCCCAGTGGGGTAATTGCACCTAGGCCTGCACCCCCTCTTGGATTTATGCTTAGAAGGGGGGGGGGGCAGTTGCACCGTCTGCACCCGGGCCCCGCTAGCTATTGTTAAGTTACTGTTTAGATCATTTTGAAATGTAGCTTATTATTTTGCAAATTGAAGCACATAAATGTATGGATAATATTATTAACAAATATTATTATAAAGCAACAACACATGCAAAGTATGGGTTATGCATCAAAGATACAATTATACAAACATTGACTAATACAGGAGGCAAAGTAGTTATTGCTCATTAGATTATATTAGATCTTTATGATCATAAAGAATGTATGGTCATAAAAAATCAGAATCACTAATACAACACTGCATGGCTAAAAATTATTCATGTATTTAATGCATTATTTTAACTTATACGTGGAAGGTTCAGAGAACAATGATACTAGCCTCACAAAATTAATGGACAATGTATAATGGTTCAAGCACATATAACCGCATTTATTGTCAGAATATAACCTGCTAAACTAAGATAAACATTGCATAACTCAAATATTGCAGCACATCTGAAATCAGCAGCACAGAATAGGGCCATGCAAACAAGACTGAATCCCAAGGACATGGCCATCAATATGCAGTACATGTGGATCTAGTTATAAACAGTGAAGAAAAAAATATATTATATAAATTGTATATCTGCTTATGGAGTTAGAATAGAATTGACAATACTCAATGGGTTAAACCTCCAGTGATTCCTTCTCTGGACCAGCAAATTACAAAGTTGGCCCCATATCTATGGAATACCATAAATAGGGAGATTTTTTTCCTGAAAAAAAGTGTGTAGGGGGTAAAAATATTTAACCTGAGCCCCAACAGTCATGTTTTTAAATCTGCCTGCTTCAGTTGTTGAACTGTAAAGGTGCCCATGCTGATAAAAGCTGCCCACAGACAATGTTGGTATATATTGGTCAGCTTCACCTAAAATCTGCCAGATGGGTTTAAACATTCCCATTGAAATTAGGACTGCATCATTTTGTTGGTAAAGTCCTTACTCAGACCACCTATACAGACCTCCCTTCAATGTGACCCAATCGTTTGGTCCCAGTAACCAGATCAACCCGATATCTCCCATTTCAAGGTGGACATAAGCCAAAAGATCTGTTGCTTGGCAACCTCACTTTTTGGCTAGCTTAACTCCCAAAACACTTTTAAAGAGCCAAACTTGTTTTTTTTTTAAGTAGCATTGCAATAATTAGTTAGTGAAAAATCTAAAGCTACATTTTAGTAGCTGACCCATAAAGACCAAATAGCTTAAAGACCCACCGATTACAAAATGCATCCAACAGAACCAGCTCAAGCAGGAATTTCCATGCAAGGGAATGATAAAAGGTTGCCCTCTCTCCTATCAGCATACTCCCAGAGAACTTTAATATAATCTGCCTGTGTCAGTCCAGGGTCAGCTGTGCTTTGGGCCACCAGCCATCAATCTGTGGAGCAAGCTGCTCTGCACGTACCACTCAGGCTTGAAGATGCCTTAGGTCAGAAGAGATTACGAAACTCTCCTCCAAATAACGTTGTAATTAACACAAAAATATCTATTCCAATTATCACCAAAGAGTGCACTTATAATATATTTCAGCAACCTGAAAACACTTTATATATGGAAGGAGCTCCTCCAGGTATTTAAACAATAATTACAAACACAAAAATGTATTAGAACGGAGGAATCACCATATTGAGGGCTAACACTGGGCATATCACATGATATAAATTGCCAGCAATAGGCCATATAGTGTAAAACATTCCCCCTCTGGAATAAAAGTAGGAATCTAGGGGGAAAAGCAGATGCACGGGGAACACAGTATATTATATTTTATCTTTGCCATAAGTAGATTCCTTTGGCTGTACATTTAAATTAAAGAATTAAAGAGGTTTGCTTGGTGGGTAGTTCTTACTTGTGTAATCATTTTTATTGTCATATATAACAATAAATATATTGTTATATATATGTTTACCATTTACACAGGGATGCTGTACAATCAGGTATGTACAGCAGCATAACTGCCCAGTGCTGGGCTTGACTGCCAACTACTGAACTCTACATTTTTGGGTTCCTATGGGAAAACAATGTGCATGCTGTTTCTATAACTAAAAGGGTTAAAAGTGAAAACTAGCATAAATGCCTCTGTTTTACCAGCAGTAAATTAGATTTTATTTTGTTATGTTATTTTGTCAATATTATTAGTATTAAATACCCATTTATCATTTTTCCTTAAGCAATATTTTATCTGTCACCTACCAGGTCTGTTCACATGATGAGCCGTAAACAGTAAACAGTTTCAAGTGTCTGTTATTAAGCTGGTAATAATATCACCTGCATGATAGGACATCAAAATCATAAATCATAAATAAAAATCCTTTTGCAACAGTTATATAATCTGTAATCAATCTTGCACCATCACTTGCTGAGCTCTCTGTATTTGGAGACGTGTCAGAATGGTTGGAGGCCTTCTAGAATTTGTCATGGTCACCTTGCTCTCAGAGTCTGCTCCAAAATAGACTTATATAGAAAAAGGATCAGCTCATTGCCTTGTAAAGGGGTAGAGATACAAGTTGTTCATTGAGCCCGAGGGTGCCTTTGTTCCTTTTATGTGTTGACACAGCATGTCATCTTGAGTACATTTTCAAAAGAATATATATTATTGCTTCAAACAACCTTCTTCCTTTCTCGCTATTTTATGGTTATGCCACACACGGGGAGATTAACAGCTGTTTCTTGTAACTGGTATACATTGGTTTCAATGTTTTTAATCACAAAGGTAGTTTTATTTGCCACAAAGGGAGCAATGATACATGTACTTAGCAAGCAATGATTAATAATCTCATCCTAGAATATGATTCATGTAACATTTACTAACTACCACTACTATGGATTGCTTTCATTTTACGTGAATGAGTGAGTCATTTGGTACCAACCTTGTACAAGGAACCAAGGAGACCAAGAACACCTTCCAGGTGACTTATGGTATTTCCTACTAAAGCAAAAGTAGTGACCCACTACAGGTAGCAACAACTAAATCCTGGATGTGCAATTTCTCTACGGATGGTTGTCCATCATGGCCCTAATATGCTAATAGATCATGGAATTCTGTTGGTGTTGCTTGAGATCATGGAATACTGTTGGTGTTGCTTGATAGACTACTATAATGCTCAAGACATATTAAATATTACTCAAACAGTACTCAAATGGAGAAATGTAATGAAAGGTACAGTGATTTCCCAGCAGTTTTGTGGTCTTTTTTAATTAAAGTGTTCACATGTACAAACTGTATGTGCTACTTTTCAGTATGCATTGTTGTTCAGAATCAATTATCCAGAATGCATGGGACCTGGGATTTTCTGTATACAAAATCCTTCTGTGATTTAGATAGCCATACATTAAGTTTGCTAATAATAATTTAAAAATACATTACACCAATAGGATTTTTTTGCCTGAAGTATTGCAGCTTAGATTCCATCATCTATGATGCTTAGATACCATACCATTATGACTACAGCGAAAAAGGAAAATTTTTTCGGAATGTAGTCTATGGGAAATGACCACCCCATAATTTGGAGCTTTCTGGAAAATGGGTTTCTGGATAAGGGATCCTATGCCTGTACTGTGACTTATCCTGTGTGGTCCTACAGTGTCATTGGGACTTCATTAAATGCAAAGTACAGTGCAAACCATATAATTGAGTGCAATGTTCCATCAGTACAAATGCTATGCAAAAAAAGGCACATAAGGTTTTATATCTGCTGAAAAGTAATTTCAAAAGAAAAATGCTCAAGGAATAAATCAATAAAATTGGTTAATTTAGAAACATGTCAAAAATTCAATTTGGTCATGGTATGATCATTAATATGGAGACATGGGGGCAAATTCACTAAAGCGCGAAGCGTCTAAAGCGCGAAGCGTCTAACGCTAGCGCTAATTCACCAGCGTGA
>CM044434.1:41556660-41578116 GCA_024363595.1 Xenopus borealis | reverse complement strand
CAGGCTGGGTTGAATTCCCCTTTAAGGTATGAAGATCCGTTATCTGGAAAACCTCAGACCCTGAGAATTCTGGATAATAGAGCTCAAACCTGTATTTATAATGAATTTGTGCATTGATGTTAAAAACTCAGTTCTCAGTACAGTGCCACAGCTCTCCTGTTTTCATTCATGTGTTATACTTCTCAAGTTTAACAGATTCTCTATTGTATGCACATAATACAAAACACAATGGATTGTATTGTCCTTGGATGGAAAAGCCTACTTGTGAAAAATTTCATTTTCATGTTGGTAAATGAAACAAAATAAACTGTCCACATTTCTAATTGTTATATCTTCTTGTCTTTTAAAAGTGGCAGTATAGTTTAAAGATCAATGTGCAATTGAGATACCTCTAAGTGACAGTTTAGCTCCATTCAATAAATTTGACTTCCAACAAGACCACTGAAAGTTTATTGGAAACAAAGTTCAAAGAAACCTAACCTTTGTTCAAGCAGAGGACACGTGGAACCACAAGTAGCAATGTTCAGTAAAAGTTAAAGAAATGAAGATTAGTTGGGAGGGGCAGCTGGGGTGTTCAGGCGCCAATATTAAGAAGAAACAATTTTCATTCAGTTTGAGACCGAATTAAAGGTGAACTAAAGCCACCTCTATGATATTCAACTTATGCTGGCCATACACAGGCAGATAAATCTGCCAATATCGGTCATTTAGACCAATTTGACAGCTTATCTGCCCGTGTATGGGGGCTTCCGACGGGTCTTCCCGATCGATATTTGGTCACATGAGCCAATTAACAGACAGAGTTCTGTCTTTTGCTTCCACTCTTCTTCCTGATACAGTTAGAGTTGAAATATTTCTGGTCAGGTGATCTCTGAGGCAGCACATGGACCATCACAATATGGCGGTTCAGGGCAAGAGATGTAAAAGGGCAATATTTACTTAAATATATATTCCAGTTTTGTAAGATTCTTTAATATGCCACTTAATTTGATATAAACTACCTGTTGCTCAAGTATTCATTTTGGGGGTATAATTTTCCTTTAATTAAAAATATATTGTGCAAATAATAATGCCATTGCCTGTGTATAGGGAACTGGGGAGGTCATCCACAAAACATTCTGGCAGATTTAAAAAATCTCAAGGACTGCAATGGCAGTTTGATGCAATCCTCTACCAGCAGGTCATCATAGCCCCCTAACAAAATCAAACAGTCAAATCATGCAGAATTGACCCGACGTGTTGGTGGTCAACAAAGATAAAGATCAACCTTACTATGTATGCGCAGCTTAAAACTTTCTCCATATCTACTATGCTTGAGCATACTCTTTATTTAGAGTCATTATCCTTGCTTCTAAGACTAATGGCAGACCTGAAATAGATACTGACACCTGAAATTAAACTTTTTTACATCAATTATAATATTGGCTTTGAAAGCTACTTCTAACTTTGCCATAAAGTATTTGCATGATGCTTTTACATTACCTGTCTGATCCCCCATGTTCCTGTATGAGGGGGCTGCCATATTTGTGCAGTAGGAGTCCGTTAGCATTAGAAACAAATGGGACAGCCAGGTTGGCAAAGTCAGAGTGTCAGAGAGTCAGGCTTAGAAACTTCAACTAACAATTATATACAAAAACAACATGACCTATAGGTAACATTTAATGTACATTCATATGTTAAAAATCATTTTTTAGTGTCAGTATCATTTTAAGGATGAAGACACACAGAACTACTTAGTAGCAGCTACTTGTCACGGCTACAAAAAGCCAGAAAATCCCCTACCACATTTGCCACAATGATCAGGATTGTCTATTTTTGTAGTTGTGACAAATAGCTGCTTCAAGTCGCTCCGTGTGTCTTCCCCCAACTGGCCCATGTGCCATTAGCTCGACTTTCCTAATACCAGAGGGAGGAGATAAGGGTTAAGACAAAATATTTTTTTTTTTTTTTAATTGAAAGAAAAAACATTTATTTTTTAAAAGAGACACTTTCAACATGATCATTAAACTGCCCATATAAACAGGAAGGGAAAAATGTCTGTGCTTTGCTCAGACAAGAAGGTTGACAATAATGATGGGCATTACACAGGCAGATTTAAGCTGCAGATTCAGCCCATTCAGACCCAATTGGCATCTTATCTGCCTGTGTATGGGGCCCTCAAACGAGCCCACCCAACTCATACAGCATCTGGCTGAAAATCAGCAGCAAAATCAGGCAGGTTTTATTCTCCTGTCAGATTAAGGATCCCATCTCTGAGCTGATCTGTTCCTCAATCCAATTTTCTCTTAGAAGCAATTATGATCCGATTGTGTGACGCTTTGGGTCAATGATCGGATCATAATTGCTGCTAAGTCAGAACAATGTTTCCCACCACACCATTGTCATCTGCATGTATAGCTATAGTTATCTTCAAGAAAGGGCTTTACTCATCATTACAATGTGATGTAGTAATGTTTACAAACATTGTGTCTTGTTACATATTAACCTGGTATCTGTTAGCTGCTTGGTTTTAAGATGTCGGCATAATTTACAGCTTCGTTTGTGATATGACACAGGTCATCAGTCAATGTTCATGGACAACGTGAGTGGAAATTACAGTAAAGCTTGAGTGGTTCATAGTGCAGAACCATGTGGTTTGATTCAAGTCAATGTCCAATATGCAATCATTTTTTATTATTATTATTGTTATTGTACCAGCTGCATGTGCAATGTATTTAAAGGACAAGGAAAGCTAGAATCACTGGGGATGCACCTCACCTCTCCAGTGATTATAGTGACTCAAGTCTGATCGCGTGCTGCATTACTCTGCTTCACACCTACAGTAACTGGCACAGAATACATGTATTTTCACTGCCCACAGCCATATTGTTGCAATTTGTACACACATACCTTGCACATAAATGGTTGGATGATTTCAAAGCACAGGGAAAGCATGGGACACAGGAAAAATATGCCAGACAACTTCACACCCCTGTAATGATTCTACATTTGCTTCTCCTTTAATAAACCATGTGCTTTAAAGAACAAGGAAAGTCATTTATATTGATGCGTCCTGTTATAAGCTACTGCAGTGAATTAAACTACTTACATTTTGCCCAGGCACGAGCCCCCTCTTCTGTAGAAAAAGTAATGGCCTGGAATACTTGAATACCTGTAATTCTAAACAGTTACTTTATTGTATGTATAAGCCCTGGAAGGTGCAGCGTAACCATGGTCAAAATTTTGCATGTGTGCATTTATTACAGAAGAAGAGTGTTGGCCCAGGCATATTTTATTTAGTAGAGGGAGGGCATATGCTGCATAAATTTTTGTCATGGTGCAAAAGAACATAATTGTAACATATTTAACAGGACATGGTAGGGGACAGGATGCAGCTATGCCCTCAGTTGTGATCTGGCTAAATATATAATTTGTATGTTTGGACAGCAAAAAATGTGAAAAAGACTTTGATGCATCCCTATTATTTAGCACCAATCTCTATAGCACTAAATCTAATCTAAGCTGCTACTACTTATGTTTGGTTACCCATAGGAAGTTTAATAATGATTTTTATTTGCAAACAGGTTTAAGAAAACAATAAATTAAAACAATTAATATATATATTAGCCTTGTATTATTGTTGCACTGCATATACTAGAAGTGGCTGAAGGGGTGCAAAGTGAAAATCCCTAAGGAATATTCCAATGGCTACAAAATCATGACAATGCATAAAAATGGTCAAACAATGGTTGGGGCATGGTAACCTTTAATAGCCACTTTAACCCTTTTGTGTCAAATTATGTGCATGTTATCAGGCCAAATCACACAGTTTGTGTAGTGATTATGATTTAAAAAGAGTAAACACAATTGTTGACAATAAATGGCTTCAGCCAACCATTAACCATGAGTGAACTTATGAGCACAATATATATATAGAGACAGCAATGGTAGACAGCACTCCAACAAAGCAAATTTGTCAAATAGATGAAGATTTATTGTGATCCAATGTTTTGGCTCCACACAGGAGCCTTCATCAGGGAGTGCTGTCTACCATTGCAGTCTTTATTTAATTTTTACGGACTAGCACCAAGGCTTCATTTTTCTTTATGGAAGTGCATTCAATTGTTGCTCTCTCTCTCTCTCTCTCTCTCTCTCTCTCTATATATATATATTGTGCCCTAAGAAAGATATATAAAAATAATGCCCTGGCTGCAACATAATTGCAGGAAATTTCCAAGTACAAAAACTATGCAAAAGGTTAAATGCACACAGTGTGATGTGTAGAGCAGGTTCAGTGTGTAAATTACAGGCTACATGCTTCCTTCCCTTACCAGAGAGGTGAATGAGTTTACAGTGTCCTGATGCAATAAGTATGAACAAACGCTGATGCAATATCATACATAGCATAAAAAGTATTGCCCTGCGTAAATACTGCATTGCTAAAGGGTTCATCTGGGAAGCTCCTACTGGCAGGTTTGCTGAATGGGGTGTATATTTTGTACCCCATTATACTGTAAATGGAAAATACTGCCAAACAAGTTTTTTAAAATTTCAGTTGATTAAGATAGTTTACCACTGACTTTTTTTCAAACACTCAGTTTTTTAAATTCTAAATTTGAATGTTCCTGTCCCTGGAATTTCAGTCTAGTAGCTCAGAAATCCAGATTCTGAACTGTTACATTTCATTGTAACAATTGTTTTTTTTTTTTAATTACCGCTACTAAAATACAGGTCTGTAAACATTTATACTAAAAAGGAAAGATGGAACTACAGAAGAAAACAGAGCCTGCAACTACTGATTGACAATGAATATAGGGACACTGACTGATAAGCAGCTGGAATATATAAAAACATGACTTGTTCCCAGAGTTTAGGCCTGTCCCAGGGCATCCTCTCCACCACTGATGGTGGCTCTGGATGCAATTACAGGTCACAAAAGGGGTGTTTTTTTGAGTTGGGCCCCATTTTACTTGTTGGAAAGTACCTACTACACAGGCAATCGGTGCACTAATATTTGGGGGAGGGCCCCATGATTACTGATGGTTATGCAGACTAAAGGCATGGAAAATATTATCTTGGATTTTTCAAGGGCCATTTTTGTAATGTGGAGCTTCATTCATTATGGCTACTATTATGTTTATTATTTAAACATAAAACCAATAACACTGGGTTAAGTACAAAGGGATCAGGGCATATTTTAGGGCAGGGGTGCCCAAAAGGTAGATTGGGATATACCAGCAGACCTTTGGCTGGTGATCAGTAGATCTCAAGTCACTGTCAACAAACAGCTTGTCTAAATCACCCTCCTATTTCATGCTTTTCTTTCAGATTTTCAAATTTATTATTATTATTATTATTAATAATAATAATAATAAGGTATCAAGGTATCAAGTCAATATTTAAGCAACATTTTCCATGGAACAGAATGCTAACAATACTTTTTTGGATGTAGATCATAATGGGACAACATCACTAAAAGTAGACCACACATTAGTAAAGCATGGGAAGCAAACTCTTTAGGGCAAAACTATTTTTCTACACCTAAAGGACAAGGCACACTCCTTTGAAGATAACAATATCCAAATCTTGGATAAAGAAGACTGCTGGTTTGAACGAGGTGTGAAAGAGGCGATTCATGTCAAGGTGGAGAAACCATCCCTGAACAAAAATGGGTGCCTTTAACACCAACTGTCTGCTACATACAATGCTGTTCTAAAATCTTTTCCCCGGCAGTTTCAGAACTCTTCACACATCCATGAATTCAACTCTCACAAGTAACACCTGGTTCTAGGAGTTGCATGACACATTGGTAATCCTATCACAGTAACTACACAGAATCAACACCCCTGTGAGTTTCTGATGTCACCTCTCTGAAGAGTTATTGTAAGACGCGCCAGGAGATGTAGTGTTCTCTTACCACCCGGTGCATCTTTCCAAGAATGTTGCAGGTTTGTGGCCAGTCTGATGCCGGCATATGACGCTGCGCATCATGATGTGCGTGTCACAGCGCCAAGCTTCGTGATGTCACAAAGGTGGTAACAGGACTTGATGTGTTTTCAACAGTGGTAATTTTAAAGGAAAATTCAACCTGTAATAGAAAAAAAACTCTCCCCCCTCCCTCCAGCCTACCTGCCCCCTGGGCAAATGCCCCTTATTTTTTACTTACCCCTCCATGCAGATTTTGGCCTCAGGAGTTCACGGGCGCCATCTTCTTTCTTCAGTCTTTTTTTGGAAGTTTCAGCGCAACGAAAATATTGGTGACTTTCGGCACATGCGCATTTGTTCAGGACTGGAAAATTACTCCAACTGCACATGCACAGAAAACGCCGGTCTGATGCATAAGGATTCCCTGGGAGTCATAGCAAGGTCTAAAGTGATTTCCCCATAGATCTTGCATCACAAGACAGGACAATGCTGCTGTGGGTTAGTGATGAGCAAATTAATTCTTCAGCCATGGATTCACATTGAAATTTCCAATTTCGACATCTGCTAATTTTTTCAGAAACTATGGCAAAACATCACCATGGGAAATTTCACAGAGAAAAACCAGCCGCTGAATTTAATGCATTTGGAGAAAGAAAAAATGCCCATTGACTGCATTAGGATAAAAAAGTGAAACAGAAAGATTTGTTCAGCAATCCTGTGGGCATATGGCAGGAGTGATTTTTTTTTTCAAAGGAACCATAATGACATTCAAAAAGGGATCCCATTCTCAGCCTCAAAACTATAGGCCAGTTAGTCTGACGTCGGTGGTAGGAAAGCTTTTTGAAGGATTAATAAAGGATAGGATACTGGACTTCATAGCAAATAACAATACTATGAGTTTGTGCCAGCATGGTTTTATGCGTAATAGATCTTGCCAGACTAACTTAATTTCTTTTTATGAGAAGGTAAGTAGGGACCTCAATTCTCTGGAAAAAAAAGGCGCTTGCGAGGGGACATGATTACACTTTACAAATATATTCGAGGATATTATAGACAAATATCAGGGGACCTTTTTACCCATAAAGAGGATCACCACACCAGAGTCCACCCCTTCAGACTAGAAGAAAAGGACTTTCATTTGAAGCAGTGTAGGTGGTTCTTCACAGTTAGGACAGTGAGGTTGTGGAATGCACTGCCGGGTGATGTTGTGATGGCTGATTCTGTTGATGCTTTTAAGAGGGGCTTGGATGATTTTTTGGACAGACATAATATCAAAGGCTATTTTGATACTAAACTCTACAGTTAGTATAGCTATGGGCATATATGGTTTGTGTGAAAGAGTTTCAACCCAATTTAACTATGTAACAATGTAACTATGTAACATATACGTATTACAAGCACACTTTTTGTGCAAACTTCTATTCCATGTCCAGGTGGGTTGGATATATAATTCAAGTTGTACTGAGACCAATGTTTCATCATAATACATTTCTATATAAATTGGTGCTTAGAAGGATTATAAGCACATTTAAAATTTGGTGCCCATGCAGCAGGAAGTAGCTTCCCTGGCTTCTCCTCTCTGCCCATCACTCTCCATAAATATATAATCACCTACCCATATAGGGTACCCTATATATACCATATATATATATATTTCTTACCATATTTTGGAAAACCTCTCACATGACAGTGTCAGTAAAATGCTTTGTGAAGAAAATCAGTCTTTTAAAAATTTCCTTTGTAGGTAAAAGGTTATGTGGAATCTGCAGGCTTCTCTTCCACAGAGATGACTCACTCAAATGCAACTGTCCTCTATAACCAAACACAATGAAGGTTGTGTGGAAGAGTCATTATTACAGCTGTCACTAACAAGAAGCAGAATCTTGTACTAAGGAATCATCTATGGGGGAAAAAAGTAATGTAAAGGGCAAGTCAACCCCAAAATAAAAAAAAATGCCTAATAAAAGAAAACATAATTGTAAGCAACTTTCCAATATACATTCATTACAAAATGTCAGTGTGTTTATTTAAAGTCATTTGTAAAAACAATTTATATTGAAAGCAGCAATTGTTATTTGTTAAACAATGTTGCAAAAGTATTAGTCCCCCAGCAAAGACAGGCTGCCTTGTCTTTGTATCAACAGTCTGAGCCTCCAGCTCAGAGAAAAGAAAGGGGCAGACAAACACTGCTTTCAATAACAATACATATACAAGTATCTTTTTGTATTGAATATATATTGCAAAGTTGCTTAGAATAATGTTTTCTTTTATTAGGTAATTTTTTATTGGGTTTGACTTGCCCTTTAGCTGTGTTATACAAAAGATTAACATAGTGCAAGAACGGGATATTGAAGACATTTGCGTTAGTATGTGCACATTTTTGTTCTACAAGGATATCTGTTAATGGAAAAACTGTGGCTTTTGGTTATACCCAGAACTTTAGTTTAACAACATCTGTAGAGTCCGTTGTTGAACATACATACAGCAAACTACCTAAGGCAGCATGATCTGCTTTGACCATGTTTTAACTAGTAATACATATGAATACATAAACACAATTCCAATGCAGCTCTTAATTCTGTAACGTGGGTGAGCACAAGTGTTTCCAACTCTTAGGAAACCAGCTCTTATCAGTCAACTAAGGACCGCAGGTAGCCACAACTACTGATCTACTATACCTTATACTAGTCAGTTTACTGATGGTTCTATTAGGAATGGGTTACTATAAGGAAGTGACATTTCCTCCTGTAACAATACAATGTATGCCATTTCCCAATAGAGATATATCATTCATTTACACCTCATTGGTAGTGAAACTGGGTCCCATACATAAATGGTTAAAAATACCTTCAAGCATCAGACCTATTATCCAAAATAAAAAAAATTCTCCAAAAAATGCTTGGGATTGCTGTATTCCCTTTGAGACAATGTCTCTCAAGGAGGGGATGACAGAAAACAAATGATTTTTATATAGTGCAGTATTTTTATAATTAGTGCACCTTTTCCCTTTAAAATAAGTGTTTTTTATTTGTTATTTATTTATCACTTGTGATTTATTTCAAATTCATATATATATATATGTATATACATATGTATATGTTTCACCGTAAAGAGACACCCATCAAAGTGACTTTTCTTTCGTGATCTCTAATACAATCGTGCACAACAACAAAATTTTGGTTTGTGAAATAGAGGAAGATTTCAAAAGCTTCAGGTAACCCAAAAAAGAAAATTGCAGTAATTCATTAATTTCCCAGTGTCCCGATATACTCACAAGATGTGAGTTGACATAAGCATAGTAATGACTCTTAAGGTTCCAACGTATCTCCGATCATTTGCAAGGAGGGAAAGATAAATATGGGGACAATATGTGTAAAAACGTATAAATAAGCTTTAATATCATATAAAAACACACTCACAAACACAGTCTCGTTCGCCGCTTTGAAAGCAATTAATGTCTCTCAGTGGTGCTGGAGGAGGAAATCTTCGGCGTCCCTCTGAGTTTCTCTCTCCTGCGTGTCTGACAGGGATGATGTCTGCGGCTCTATTCAGTCCTAATCGCTAACGCGTTTGGCCGGTAATGGCTTCTTCCTAGAGCTCGAGTTGCCACCTTTTAGATCTGGTCCTACTGGCTGGTGAGGTAGAGGGTGGGGTGGGCTAGAGAGTGGTGGGTTATGACATTGCAGTGGTGGGTTTATGGTGTTTCAGGGTGGGCTCACAGAGTTTTGCCAGGAAGGGACTGCAGCCCTTGGATTAGGTGAGTAGGGCAGCTGGGCAGATCTGAGCCAGAGGTGGATTTTAGATTTACTGGCTACTACATTGATGATAGGCCAGTGAACCACCGGGCAGGTGGCAACTAGGGTTGTTACATTTTCGTAACATTTACACTGGCTGGTGGGGGGGGGCAGGAACAGAAAGGGAGCAGCAAAAGAAAGGGGTGGGATGTGGCTCAAAAGGGGCGAGCTATGAAGCAAAAGGGGGTGTATCGTGCGTTACATGGGGGTGGGGCCACATCACACAATGGCCAGAAGGAGGAGAAAAGGTAAATTTTGAGTGAACTTGGGGCACGCAGGCCAAGGGCATTTTTTAAGGGTTATTACAAATTTGTAATACTAGCCCAAGCTTTGCAGGCAGGCACATAGTTGCCCAATGGACAGGCAATCTGTGGGTTGTGGCAAATGCCAGATGATCTGCTGTAAGTTGCCAATATAGACAGTCAGTATTTAATGGGCTGGTGGTGAGTAGGGTTGCCACCTGGCCGGTATTTTACCAGCCTGGTCGGTATTTTTGATGGCTGATCCCAATGTTATTAATAGGAAAAAAAGATAAATATATAGGAAGGCCGGTATTTTTTTCAAGAAAAGGTGGCAACCCTAGTGGGGAGCTAGCTGTGTACACCAGGGTCTATTGTGAATCCCAGTCTGGACTTGGCTTCATGTCTTTTTTTCTCACATAAGCATTTTATAAATTGTATCTGACACTAGTCAGCTATCATATAATGAGCCCACAGCACATAGTTTCTCTCTCTCTTTTTCTTGAAAAACCCACATATCCCATTCCCAGGTGCCACCCCTCGCCATCCCTGGTTGCACAGAAATCAGAAGATAAAAATTTCCAGAAATAAAACAAACATCTTGAACTGCTCGTCCCCCTACAACCCTGCAGCAGCTACACTTTCACCGGCTCAGTCACAGAATATTTTGGGAAAGACAGGCTTATTGGCATTATAGGGTTGCCACCATTTACTTTTTAAAAAAATACCGGCCTTCCAATCAAGCGCTAGTGTCAAAACAAAGAATGGCATCTAATGTTCCCCTTTTTCTACCAAAACCGGGGGGGGGGGTTCCCTTGAGGTCAGACCCAGTTGCACGTTTACTACGTGACAAGCGCTCGCCAACAAATGGAGAAGATAGCATCAGCCAGTTACACACAGATGCTGGGCGTGCTATGTGAATGTACACAGCATGCTAAGGAGGGATCCGAATCATTAAGGGGGCTGGCGTTGGCCCACTGCACAAAGCATTAGCCAAAAGGCTCCTCCGTAAAGCCAACACTAGTGCGTGATCAGCACATGACCAAAACCTTCCCTGGGCGGTGCTACAGCTGCCACTTCGTCACGCGCGGGGCGGGGATTTTTTGGCTTAAAAGGACCAAGCTGCGGTACATGCGGCAACACAAACTGGACTCAATACGAGGTGTTCGGAGAACTTTGGGTGAACCATAATCAACAGTACCGGGCAACTTTTCCTTTGGGTGAGAAGACTTACTTCACATTCAATAACCGATGTTTTGTGCTAGCGGCATACTGTGAGGGCACAATGCTTTAGTATTTAGTATATTTAGTATTCATTACTAAATAACTGCCATCTGCACTTACTTACGATCGCGCTGTTACATAGAATTGTACAGATCTGCTGCATAATAACAGCCAATGGAAGCCCTCCTGCAGCAGGAAATCTGGAAAGTCGGGCTGCGCTACTGTAGCACAGGAACAATAGATGGAGGGGTCGCAGTCACTTACAGGGGATCTCAACCCAAAAACTGTTTTTCAATAGTTTTATGGTTATTTGGAAATGCAATTTCAGCTGAAAGCGGTATTTGTTCTCTGACTGGGACTTTTGAACGGGTGCAGCAGCAGTCGCTTCTCTACCTGGGCTTTAAATCTGCTGCAAATCAGGAGTCAGGACCAGTAGTGCAGAGAATAGAAGCAGTCAGACACATGCTGCTTCTAAAAGCAAAATTATATATTTATACAAAAGATGCTGCTGAGAAATGTATCAACTAAACATTGCAAATTGTAACTGTTTAGAGCAGTGATACCCAATCAGTAGCTCGTGAGCAACATGTTGCTCCCCAACCCTTTGGATGTTGCTCTCAGAGCAGGAGCTTATTTTTGAATTCCAAGATTGGAGGCAAGTTTTAGTTGCATAAAAACCAGGTGCACTGAGAACCTCTTTAGACTGCCAGTCCATAACCCTGTTAAGAACTAAAGATTCCATTTAATTGTCAGGACATTCAAGGTGGTCAGTGAAACATTCAGTGAGCTGGATCAAAGGAACAGCTGCTGTATTTAGTCTTCTAAACATGGCAGTGCATTTTAATTATGCTGTTTTTAAAACAGGAATGTGCAGAAAATCCAGTTTCCATGTGCCCTGAATATAGCATTGCAATTGGTTCAGTTTAAAACTGCAAAACATGCTGCAACTGCAACCATCTCACCTCTGAATGGCAAAAACAATAATGATCCTTCTTTCTCTTGTGCAGGTTGGCTATCTCAAGCATTTTAATCCAATATGGAAACCATCCACGAACTGATCCCATTTGCCAAAGAGATGCTGAGTCAGAAACCCAACAGAAAAATGGTGAAAATCTATGTGTTGGGCAGTGTGTTAGCCTTGTTTGGAGTGGTCATTGGGCTGGTGGAGACTGTGTGCAGTCCTTTCACTGGTCGGGAGGATACAGAGGAAGAGGAGAGAAAAAAGCAGGTCGTTCCATTGCCAGCACCAGTTCCCCAAACAAAACAAGAGGTGATCTTCGAAAAAAGCAAACCTCACAGCCTTGGGGCAAGAAGCATTGCAAACAGAGGGCATGCATCTTAAGGGCCTGCTTTATATGGAAAAAGACTGAGCGTGGAAGTTTAGTGTCATGTTGAGAAAGGACTTTGGTAACTCCCTGTGAATGTGACTGTATTGAGATGTTTCAACCTTCTGGACTTATTTATGGCTATTGCTGCTGTGCAGCGTTGCACAAATCCTGTATTGTACCCATATGGAGGTACTGAATGTGTCAAACTACCAGCTAACCTTTACTTTTTTTTACATTATAAATGCCTACTATATTTTGCTTTTAAATAAATACTCTATTTTATTATAGAACATGTCTGCCTCTTCATATTCTATGTTGCAAAGCAATGTAAACCAGTTGGTAAGGCTTTCATGTAGCCAAGTGGCTACCCAGACCTTAAAGGAGCCAAGGATCATCCATTTTCCACTAGTGGACTGTTTCAAATAGATCTGGATTTCATTACATAGCCAATTTAGTGTGTGAATTCAGTAGAAATTGAGGAAATGCAAAGTATTCTGATTATTTACTGTGTTTGCAAATTTACCAGACACACAAATTCACATGTTTAAATTAACTATCATAGAATCTTAGCTTTTTTTAAAAATACATTTATGGCTTGTGGCACACAGGCAGATTTGGGGAGATTTAGTCACCTGCCGACTAATCGCCTCTTCTGGGCAACAATCTCCACCGAACTGCCTTCCCATGCCATACCACTGACTTGAATGAAAAGTCGCCAGCGATATGGCACTCGCTGCGCTTCGTTTTCCGAAGTGCCTCACAAGGACTCCGAATACGAAGCGCTGCGAGTTCAATACCGCTGGCAATTTTTCATTCAAGCCGACAATATGGCACGGGAAGGCAGTTCAGGGAGATTGTTGCCCAGAAGAGGCAATTAGTCGCCAGACGACTAAATCTGTCTGCGTGTCCCTACCCTATAACTTTTATTTTGCAGGAACAATTATTATTCGGTGCCAGGAAGTTATCACACATGGCATAATGTGACATTCATTTAGCAAATCAATAAGTAAAGTGTTCACTTCATTGCACAGCCTTGTTGTTGGCTACAAACTGCATATCTAAGTCTGTATTCTGAACTCTTAAAGGAAAACGAAAGGCTAACTAAAGTAGTTGTACATTAAATCATGAGCTTCTGTATCAGCCCAAAGCAACCACAGCCCTTTAGCAGTAAAGCTCTGTGTCTCCAAGGATGCCCCAGTAGCTCCCTATCTTTCTGCTGATTCACTGCACATGCTCTGTGTTGCTGTCACTTACTGAGCTTAGAGACCCACTCACAATATACAGTACACATAGAATAGAAATGTCACAATATAAGGTTCATTAGTAATTAATACAGATAATGAATACATGGCAGCACATAAACCAGTGCAACTACATCATAATTTGAGCATCCGCTTATAGTACAGGAAAACCCCATTTACTGCTTGATAATTTGCAACGACCCCTAAGCTTAGGGGCCCATTTACTAAATTTGCGTGAAGGATTCGAAATTCGATCGAATTCCAATCGTACGATTTTATCGAATATGCAAATTTGGCCACTTCGGTCATCGAATATGCAAAATTCGATCGTATCTAATATTCGATCATTCGATGATCGAAGTACTTCCCCTTTAAAATTTTCTTCGACTGCCTACTTCGCCAGATTGAACCTACTGAATTGCAAAAGAAGCCTATGGGCTTTAAACCACACCCATGTTACCACAAGACCATGTCCACATGGTGGTAGCAAATAAATGGTTGGTGGACACTGCAGGGATATCACTCATATATGAAAAAACAGAGTAGGGCACACACAGGCAGAGTAGGGCACACACAGGCAGAGTAGGGCACACACAGGCAGTGTATGGTGCACACACAGGGAACATATGGAATGTATCATAAGATTTACTACATACAGTGACACCATGTTGGTGCCCCATTAACCTTCTGTATAAAGTGTGAACAGGTGAACAATGTGGGCAGTTTCAGTCTGGGTCTCAGGTGTGAACAGTACAAGTCTTTAGTATGTGAACAATAAAGGTGTTAGAGGTGATAAGAATGCAGGGGAGATTGCATGTGTGAACAATACAGGGGAATACAGTGTGAATTTGAGGTTTAAACAATGCAGGGGCTAGTTAATCTCTGTAGATATACCATTTAAAGTTTACACATGGTAAGCAAACTCAGCAGGTAGGTGGAGGGCTACAAAAGGGGGGGGGGTTGCAGGTTGCCCACAGGCCGCCAGTTAGACAGCCCTGCCTTACTGTATTGTGTCTACATAATAGTGCCATTCTGCATTTTGCATTTCTATTGATATGGTTCAGTACACGGAAAGGCAAATGCTCTACTCTAAAAACAGGCATGGCTGTACCTTCAATTGTAATTAAGGAAGGTTCCACTGCTTTTCTTTTTCTCATACTCAGGAATATTGATGCACATCATGTAGGTTTTTGACAAAATGTCTGATGTTGACAGGTGGTCATTTATACCAACAGCTGTTCTTACAACTTGTGCTACACTAGACCATGGCCTTTATATCTTCCTTAATCCAGCTTTTGCTGTCCCCCCTTTTTTATTAATTGTCTAGATTGGAACCCTTCCATAGCCTTGGAGAACTTTTGGTGAATGGCATTAAGCTCATGTTATCTCCCTGACTTGACTTATTAAGCATAAGCACTTCTTAAACCTTATGCCCATTTAGCTTGAAAAGACCTTGTCACTAATACTACAGATTAGCTTTTTTTTTAGCAAATCTTCTGGCTCGATGGAAGAGTATGGATTTCCCTAATTTTTACTATGGTTACTTTTCTTCAGCAATAAAAACAATACATTAAAAAATTAGGAGGCATTAGCTACAAATTGGCCCTAAAAGCATGAGGAGTACATGGAGTAACAGGGTCTTTTTGAATTTAAAGTTAGAATAGGGTTCCTGCTCTGAACTTGAGACATGAGACAAGTGCAATAACAAAGAATTTTACTGTATGCTCAATAGATTGTTGACCTGGGAGGGAGTATGAAGGGGAAAATAAAAGCAAATATATAAAGAGAAGCAGAAAAAATGCAAGATTCTTTCAGACAAGTATTTTATACTTAATGTGCCTCCTGACTAGGAGCCAGGAAATCAGTGGAAAGAGTTTTAGATGCAGACGAGATGATGCGGGCAACAGCAGTAAGAATGGAATGTGGTGGGAGGAGGTGAGCATCAGGGACAACAGCTAATAATATAGTGCAGCTATCCTGGGGAAGATACAGTCCTAGATCAATATTTTTGCAATTTTCCTTGAAAAGAAGAGGCATGTCCCAGTCAGGGATCCAATGTGATCTGAAAATGTGAAAAAAAAGATGTCTAAAGTGAAACCTACAACCTACTTGCCTTGGAAAACTGAAAGTAGTGAAGGTTAAGCATACAAGCAGTTCTGTCTTGGACATATTTAGTTTCAGGTGATAATCAGCCACCCAAGATGCTACAACAATGATACATTGAGTGATTTGTGGTAAAATAGCAGGGTTGAGATCAGAACAGGAAAATAAGTATCTGTGTCATCAGTATTAAGGTGATAGAAGAATCTATATGATGTGATTATGTCACAAAAGAGAGAATGAAAATAGGGAAGAGAAGATTCCCTATAAGAGACCTTTGTGGCATACCGACTGAGAGTTCAGCAGTTGAAGGGCCATGATATAGCAGAACCATTAATACCAATCAAACATTTAGAGGCATTTGTAAAAGGGAGTATAGTCATCTGTATAAAAAGTTGCAAAAAGATGTGTATGAGTATGTGGACTAGTGTTCCTGGTCCTTAGAAGCATGGATATCTCTCATGACCATCAAACTATTTTAGTAGAGAGTAGGTTTGGTTTCAAGAAGATTATTGGTTTGCATGAAGTTCTAAAAAATGGAGGAGGAATCTGTTATAGAAGCTTAAAGGGACAGGCAGGAGTGATAAGGGTCTTAAGTTATGAAGGAAAGTTGGATTAGGTTTCTTAAGTATTGGTGTGACAAAGCATGTTTGAAGAAGGATGGTAATATTCCAGTTCAGTTGAATAAACTATTATTTATGTGCAAAGAAGAAAGTGAGTCTTAGCTATTACTGAGGGTGACTTGACATGGGTGGGGACAAAAGAGAGTTACACTATGAATTATTTCCACATGGCCTATATGTTACTGGCCAGCTAGTAAACTAATAGTAATGTGGGGAAATATAAAAGAGACTACTGGTTAATGCAAACACTATTAAAAAACAAAATGCCCCTAATTTTCCAGTACAACAAACAAGAAAAAGTTGTGCTCACCGCTAATTTTTAAAACCATTAGGTTGGGGTTCAATGAGGCTGTGACCACAAAATACATATAGACAAATACAAGAGGTCCTCTGCACTCAACCCATTAAACATTGAGACATATTGTGCATACAGCTACTAAAAATGCCTTACCCTTTAAACAAAACAGGGATTGTTTGTACATATATTGCAATATATTTAAGCTGGCCAACTACTTCAAAGTCATCCCATATCTGGCCAGTCCTACTCTCAAATTGCATCTGAATTCTATTGCTTCATTATACATTTTACAAAGGGACTAAGTTTTACCTGCAACTTACTTGCTGTTTTCAAAGTAGGAATGGCCAGATATGAGATGACTTTCATGTAGTTGGCCATCTTAAATATATTGCAATATATGGACAAACAATCGCTGTTTTGTTAGGAAGAAATTAAACCAGAAAAAGGACATTCAATGGCATAAGCAATATTACATCTTGAGTTGCAGTATTTATATTTGAATATTTTAATTTAAATAGGTAATAAGCCACAGGGAATAACCCATAAAGGCTTTATTTGATTCTTTAAATACAGTAATTACCCTGCAGAACAAAAGATTACAATATGAGAGTATGGCTAACCCAGACAGCTTACAATTTGCTATAAACCTGCAGACGTCTGAGCCTATGAGAGGGCAGGATTTCCCATCTGCCCCATTTCAGCTGTATTCTCAACCAAGCTGTGGAAAAGTACTTTACTGGGAAGGCAGCCAATGAGGATGTGAAGAGAAGCCAACAATTTCACATTTACTTGCTGCCAAGAACATTAACACATATTAAAGAAGTTTAACCTATTCAAAGTCGAATTTCAGGTCTGCTATTGGAACCACTATTTTAGGAATAAGTATTTGCCATTTACCCCCAACAAATATTTTACAGATTGTGGGCAACACCAAATCATTTTGAGGTGTTTATCTGTCATTGCGCACTATGAATTCTTGATGGCAGGGTAGGTTCAGTAATGCTAGTTCACATTTCATCCTATGTTCAAACTTTTTTTCTTGTGGCCCGTGTATTCAAAAGTTACAGAGCAGTGGATGGGTCTGAAAGAATATTCAGTTTAGAGCCATAAATATTGTATTCATATTACAGGGCAAGCAGAATTTTTGTTTGGCCTGGTACATTGTTTGCTGAAATATGGCAAAATATCTTTGTGGTTTATCAGTAATAATAATTCATTAATTTAAAGTGGCCCATACTGACACAGACGTTCGACCTGCATTTGGTGCGTGCATGCCCCTGGTCAGTACATGGCCATTTTAAAGAGCTGTGTGTGTTCCTTTCTGTGCTCCCCTGAGCAGAATGGAGGGGAGTGCAAGTTTTAGTGCTCATAATTACGAGCCCTTACAGACAAGGGTTTTTGGCTGCACTCTGTTTCAATCTGTTCGACCATAGGGCAGTGCATGTCCCAGGGTTACTTGTCAGGTTCTGACACAGACAGCTAAAACTGCCTGCCTGGTTTTCCAAGTCAAGAAAACAGGACAGGATTCCCTAAGATTGAAGCAGCGATTGGCCATTCACCACATCATAGCCCCATCCCTGATGTCACGACCCACCCCAATTTCATCATGGCCCCACTCCATTGCATCACACCCCACCCCCTACCCAGACTCAACCGGGCTAAAAGGTGGCAACCCTAGCAGGTCACATAGCTCTCGCGAGATCTGATGACGTCAGACGCGGAAGCGCTTTAAAAGAACGTTACGGAGACGAACGGCCCTCTCTGCCTTGAAAAAGCATATGCGAAACGCGCGTCGGCAGGCTGAAAGTTCGTTCGTTCCTTGATTTTAATTTTACAGCTCTCCCTGATGCTCCTGCGACCTTAAAGAACTAGCGACAATTCATCCTTATACCTCCTTCTCTCTAAGACACTGGGGATTTGTGTGTTTTTTAGATAGCTCTCCTGTTGAAAAGCATAGTTAAACTACCGAGACCACAGTCCTCAGTGCTCTGCCTTTCTCCCCGTGTGGGGTCCCAAAAGGGGCTTCTCCACCTCTATTCTATTTTCAATTTTCTTATACTTTTAACTCATGAATTGTGCCCTATAATAATTTATTAATTTATCACTATTTATTAAGGAAGCACTACCTAATTCTCTGGCGTATATCGATTGAATGATTAACCCTAATGAACTGTAACTAATTAATTCCTAAATGATTTTTAATGAATTTTAATGAAATTATGAGTCTGATTAGGAATCACTTCAATTAATTTTTATAACTGCACTGAGTAATGAATTATAATCTAAATATCAACAGAAATAAGCACTAGCACTTTCTAACGGTGACTTAATTAGCACCAGCACTTATCTAAGTAATTGTCCGGAGGTTGATCACAGGGGCACAGGAGCTGCAAGTTCTTCTTCTATTTTTAATTAATTTTATTAATAAAGCGATAATCATATTATAGATCCAGTTTTAGCCTTGATCCAAGTGGGGGTTATTACTTCTGTTCTCCTTACCTTTGAACCCTAGCAGGTCCATAATCACTCAATTCTTATATGTGGTCCCAGCCTAACATTGACACAAGTAAGTGCAGAACGCAGGTGAATGCAACACAAGCCCCACCTGAGCTCCTTTGCGGCTGAACAGATGGAAAAGGAACACAGCCCAAAGTGCTCATCTATAAGAGCCCTTACTGAGGCAATGGCTTCATGGTTTAGTGTCTGGTAAGCCGAAAAGATCTGTTTTCAGTGAATATCAAGATGGCTATATCATATCTAGAAAAAATGCTTTATTATTAAATTTAACAGAAGGGATAAGAAAAGGCCAAAAAGCTTCATAATGTCAATTATCATGTCCTGGTTAAACTTCATTTACTTTTAATGGCACTTTATCTGCTAGATTATTTGCTTCATTTAAACAAGGCCCTGCTGATACAGAACCAAGTGAAGGTCAAGGGCAGCTGTTTATAAAATGTTGCCTCAGCGTTGAATGCAAAGAGCAGAGAGAGTGCAACAGTAATGGGTTAAAAGTAATGGGACTCATATTTTACAGTTGGTCAGGGGAAAGATTATTTGTTTCACTACAAATATTAAGAGCTGAATTATGTACTGTATGAATGTTGTTATAATTGAATTCTACCTCTAATGATTCAGTAGTAACTCTGACCGATGTTAAAAGATATAAAAGTCTTCCACCTTGGCCAACTGATGAGACGTTTTTTGCCCATACCAGTCGTTTCGACTACAAGCACAAAATATTGTACAATAATATCTGTGCATGTATGGCCACCTTTACTTGGGGATTTCTGATATATTCGGTGTTCAGCATTGTGCTGCTTTGTAAATATACCATACATTTTTGTATGTTTACCTATTTGCTGTCTGCTGTTCTTCTTAACTATGACGATATTCTTATTAGGTGGCTAATGTGCTGTTTATCTGAGTAGATATCATAGGAAATGAGGAAGAGCTGCTACCTTTCTCAATTTGCCCTCTACCAGTGCAACAGCCACCTACCGAGGAAGGTCATTTGCAGATATTTTGTTTAAATTAATTTCAGCAGATCTCCATTTTGAAGAACAGAGACGCATGGATCACCCATGAATGCTGTACTTGAAGGTAATGGGCGGGAGGGGAGACAACAACCTGCTTCTACGAGCTTGTCATTCAAATGTGCAAGTTAGAGGGTAGTAGCAGATACAGCATGCAATGGGGTCCTGCCCAAGACAGGTCTGGTCTGAGCCCACCAAAGGATATTTTATCTGATTTTATCTGATGAGATGTACAGCTACAATGCAGTGCCAAGAGGTACTTGCATCCAAGTAATGTACAGCCTGTCCTGGCACCACTCATCCTGCTGCTCCTGTTCACAGCCACAGGCTGATGCTGCTCCCCCTTTCCAGGAATTTAAAGGGTGGGCGGGAGTGGAGTCTTATACTGTATTGTGAGGAGGGAGAGGGTTGCGCCCCCAAGCATCTGCACATTATCCAGTTCCCAATCCTGCCTACCCCTTGTTCTGGCCCTGCAAAGTGCAGCTAGACCCAAGACAGTAGTGCTCTCTGCATGAACTCTAAGGGGTGTGCCCTTGTGTTGGACTTTCATAAATGACCTCTTTTGTGTTTATTCATGGCTATTTTTTGTAAATGTGCCAGATCATTAGTCCACCACAAAGTCTTGTTTATTTTTTTTACAGATACTGTATAATAGTTTTTCATCAGTTTCCTTCTTTCTGTTATATTTGTGACCTTGTTTTTGTATATGCAGTAATATCTATTCAGTACTGGCAAGGCTTAATTGGCTGGTTATTGGTTTACCTTTTAGTTCTTAGACAATTCCACTATACGATACTGGGCCCAGTGCCAGTATTCCAATGGACCAAGACAGATAAAAGCTGGCTATACATGACCAGATTTGGAAGTAGTAATGGGGGCATTTTCACAATGTGCGGTTTCACAGATTTTGACCATGCCTCTTAGCTTGGGGGTCTTCTTTTTAGTATACTGTCCTGCAATCCGGTAATCACAGATGATCTTGTCCAAGGTAAAATGATGTGTGTTGAATTACTGCGAGAATGGCTCCAGAGCAGAAAGCAAAGATCAATGCAAAGTTACAGTCATGCCAAACAAATGGAACAAGGAATATGCAAACAAATGGTACAAGAAATATGGGCCCAAATTCACTAAAGCGCGAAGCGTCTAACGCTAGCGCTAATTTGCCAGCATGA
>CM044434.1:41503805-41549776 GCA_024363595.1 Xenopus borealis | reverse complement strand
AAAGGAGAGAATTCGTGAACACATGAGGGCAATTGATAATAAGGATGTAAGTACACCAGTCTTGTCTAAATCACCTTCCTATTTCGTGCTTTTCATTCAGATATTTAATATGTTAAGGTTAGATAAGAAAGAGTCGTCTGTTAAATATAGCAAAATACAGTTTCTCATGAATCAATATTTAAGTAATATTTTCCATGGAACAGAATGGTAAGAATGATTTTATGGATGTAGACCATAATAGGACAACATCACTAAAAGTAGACCTTGCATTAGTAAAGTATACTTTACTCGATGAAGCTACTGTATATGAATATAGGATAATCATTTCATTTTGCACTGTGACTCCCTTCTACAGTATATACAGTAATTGTGTAGCCAGTGCATGGGGATTGGAATTAGGTGCCAGCTTGTTTTAATAACAGTGTCCACAAAATGGTGTCTGCCTGCTTGCTGTGACTGAAACTTTTCTCTTTGAATGGCTGCCCCCACGGCTACCTAGAACTTTATTTATATATTACTACATGGTAACCATCAGGGGGGCACAGGGGGTACAGTCGTACCAGGTCAGGACCTAACCGGGCTGGATTTGAGGTGAGGCCACATAGGCCCGGGCATGTTAGGGGTGGCATGCTACGGTGCTGGCTTGCAGGCACACTTGCACCAGAGGGGGGGGGGTATGTGGGCGGCCACCTTGGGGCTCCTGCCCATGAAATCCGGCGCTGGTCTTAACAGTGTGTGAGTTGAAAATGAAGTCCTGAAACGCCAAATCCCAAAGTGTGGAATCCTAATGCTCTGAAGTCTCGAGGTGCCAAAGACCCGAGTGCTAAAGACCCAAGGCGTTGAAGACTTGAAGCATCAAAGACCTGAAGCTGTCAAAGGTACAAAAAGACCTAAAGCTACAAAAGGAGCTAAAGCTAAAGCCTGAAGCCAGGAAAAGACCCAAGCCATGGAAGGAGCAGAAGAAGCTGCCATCGCAGAGGACAAGGAAGAACCTAAGATAAGTTCCAGTGAACACCAATGTTTGTGTTTTTTTTTATTAAACCTCTGGCCACTAAAGTTATCCTCTATAGGCCCCTGGCCACCAATTGTACTTTTAACTTGTAAGGAGGGGAGCCTGGCCCCCAAATTTAAAAAAAATTCTATGGGGCCCCTGACCACCATTTTTTTTTAAAATTTTAATGGGGGGCTAGCCACCAATGTTTTTTTGTTATCTTGTGGGGGGGGGCACCAATTCGTAGGGGGGACCCTGGCAAAAAAAAATTTTTTAAGCACCCATGTTTGTGTGACTTCTTTACTGTGCCATGGGGGGTGTGGAGTCTAGAATGGGGCCTGTGATTTCTGATGTTGGCTCTGTACTACTGTATTACTATAGTAGTGTCTGAGGCAAACACACCAGCTTCATCAGTGCAGGGCAACAGCACATTATATTTTAATGACTTTAGAACACTATATTTTTGTTGTTACTGTACTGTAACCCAGGGCCCTTTGAATAAATAGGCAAAAAGTCCTTTTATCCAGGCCACACCAAGAAATGCTTTTCATCCTTTTGCCTGATATAACTTTTGACTGATGCATCCTCCAGAATGGCAATGGCAAGCCCCTAATTATAATGAAATGGAGAAAGTTTTTTTTTGTTTTTTATTCACTTTTAGGGCTGTTTTTTTAGAATTGTTCACCTGGAACCCTGTGTCTAGTTCACATTAACTGCAGACCATTATTTTATTTCATAATTTATCTGCTTCAGCCTAACTGGCACTCAAGTTGTTGCCCTATCCACTACCACAGGCACAGAAACGAAAATCACAGTTCCCTATAGGCTTATTTCTGCATATGATTTCCCTTTTTTGTATGTGTTTTCTGATATTTGAGTTTGCTTGTGTCATTTGCTTATTTAGCAAAAGTACTAAATAATGGATTTATTGTTGCATCCAAATAAAATTAATGGGTATCTGCACTGTTGGAGACAAACAACCTGGTAGCTAGCGAACACCTCAGATCTTTCCTTTTCTTACTTATATTTTATAAATGTTTATTAAATATATTCCAATGCTATGCTAACCAATATTGTTCTGCTATAGCAGTAGTGCCTGTTCTTTACTAATTTGAGGTCTACTTTTAGTGATGTGATGATTTTATTGATGTGGTCCCATTATGATCTACATCCATAAACGCATTGTTAGAATTCTTTTCCATGGAAAACATTATTTCAATATTTTATTGATTTATGAGAGGATTGATTTTGTTATGTTTAACAACTATTTCTTATGCAACCTTAATATAAAAAAATATATGAATGAAAAGCATAAAACAGGAGGGTGATTTAGACAAACTGTTTGTTGACAGTGTCTTGAGATCTACTGATCACCAGCTAAAGGTCTACTGCTGGTAGATCCTGATCTACCTTTTGGGCACCCGTGTTCTATAGTTCTCTGTAGCTGTGGCATCTAACTTCATACACTTCTGTATACAGTAATGTAGACAGACTGCAATAGAACTGGCTTTGGCCTTTCCAGATAAGAAATAGCCAATCCCTGTAAGTTTCCAGCTCAGCAGCCTCCACCCTCACCCTACTGGTTAGAATGAACAGCAATGCTTTCCCTATCATTTTAAAACCTCACAGCTCTTCCTGCTACATTCCAGTCTTTTGGTGTTGTTCGCAATGGCTTTGCTCAAAGTGCTTGTTGCTTTTACTGGAATCTTTCTGGCTGTCTATTTTTATTCAGCAAGAGATGTGTTTGAACCAGGTGAGTATTCCAAAATTATTTTATTTGTGGCAACCGCAATCAACATAAACTCTGTACATGCTGCTCATGCCATAGAAGAAGAATTACATTGTAAGATTTAAGCAGTTGGGATCACCTTGCTTCTATTGCACTTAATCTACATAACTGTATATATTTAACTGGGTATATTGCTATATTATTTTTATTTCTGTATTTAATTAGTACTATATATTTTTCCCCAATGTATATATACATACACTGTGCCTATGCTTACACTTCTAATTGATTCAGAGAAGATTATGCCCAGTGTCAAACTAATAAGGTTTAAATCACTCCCCAATTTAGGGTAAGCACATGCACTGTGATTGTTAGCTCAAGCTCACTGGATTTAGTCACTGGTATACATTATAATTCCACTATAGGAAAGCTAGTTAGTATACAGATGACATAAGCTAATGCTTACAGGCAGTCATTTTCTCTTTGCCAAGAGAGGTTGTGAGAACACAGAAAGTAGAGAACATCAAGTGTTTATTATTTCACAAGAATGCTAAATCAAGAGAAGGGAGGGTGTATTAAAGGGTGAATGAAAATTGTGGGTGAGGATATATAGGCTGTTTGCCCTTAACAACTATTAATGGCCCTTTTTTAAAGTGGCCTACCACTAAATACAGAGAATGGTGTTCTACAATAGGAAATAGTCATTATCACAAGGTGCATACCTAGTTCTAAACCAGTATCTGGGTCACAAAGCTGATTCAACCAATGAATTTGTGTCCCATGGGAAAAGGGTCAAGAAAGAGTAGAAATGCTGAACATTATGTTTTGGAATACTGTACCAGCCCTAGGGGACTATACCTCTTAAGCAATCTGTGTATCTAAAGATGCCCCCATTAGCTTCTTCTTTTCTGCTGAGTCAAAGCACATGCTTTTTAGGCTGTTGTCCTGTTTCATGCAACAATTTAAAAAAAAGTGCAACTTTTTTTTACAACATTTACGAGTATTTTTCAACAGCAAAACCTGGTGAAAATAACTGCAAACCTATGTCTGCTTTAAGCACTGCTCTGCCAGTGCCAAACTGCTGTAATCCATAGGCACATATCCATCTGTGGGTGCTCACAAGGGGCCAGAAAATACAAAACTGTCTTATTTTGGGTTGTGGATTGGTGTCTTCTCTGGCAGCAGATCACATGGCAGTGTTAAAAAACATACGTAATTTCTCAGCCGCACACTTCCTTTTCACAGTCCTGCAGTGGTGGTGCTGGTTCTCCGTCGACCCGGCCGGGTCCCTTAGCAACCGTGTAATGTAAGAACGGTCCACACACACAGTTGTTTGCTGTTGGGGAATATGCCCCTTTTATTTATACTATCAACATATATATCTTGGTAGTATAAATAAAAGGGGCATATTCCCCAACTGCAAACTGTGTGTGCGGACCGTTCTTACATTACAGTGTTAAAAAAACACCACATGTGACATTAAATTGGGAAACTTGTCTTACGTGCCTATATTGAAAATGGACATGAGTAAAAATCCCCACTGTTCCTTTAGTTCAAGGAATAATCGATTAGGTGTGTTGTCTTTGTTGTGGAATATTATTACATTGTTCTATTCTTTTACTGTGTAAAATCCAGCTATCTAATCTTTGAGCAAGCGTTGTCACCTTTAACACAATCACTATGATATACTTTTGGCCTGCTTTTGTTCACCTTGAAACTTTGCATTGTTAAATATTTATTATGTAGCTAGTTAGTTATTAACATAAACTCATCCTCTGCAAACGTATTAAATAAGAACATTCTTCAATACACTTGGAAATATTTTTTTTTTTAACGAGAATCCCTAAATCTGCATTAATTCATATTTTTAAAGACTAAAAGAAGAAGACAGGTAGAAATAATGTTTGAGTGTAGTTACAATGATAAAATTATTGGAGCCCTGCTGACTACTTTACTGTGTATTCATATAAAAAGCAAAAACATTCACTACTCAAGGACACTGTACAAATTGCAAAAAAAAAGGCAAAAAGCTTATTTTGCTATTTGAAATTTTCCCTGTGTGCTGTTTCCTGAGGGCCTTTGTAGGTAGCATTGCTTACAGCAGGGGTGTCCAATCTGTGGCCCGAGGGAAGGGTTGCCACCTTTTCCTGAAAAAAATACTGGCCTTCCTATATATTTTTCTTTTTTTCCTATTAATAACATTGGGATCAAACATCAAAAATACCGCATGTGGCCCAGGATGGATCTGAATGCGGCCCAGCTTGAAACATTGGTTCCTGAGAAATTTCAAAATAATATATGATACGTTTATTTACTGTAATATGCAGGTGTCCCATATTCCAGTTTATAGCTCCATCTGGTTATCCAACTGGTATTGTAGTTCTTTTATGTGTATTTTCTTTACTTTTACAAATCAAAAGTGTATGTGTGTCTTATGTGTGGCGCCAGCCAATTTTTCGTTTTACAATGTGGCCCAGGGAAGCCAAAAGGTTGGATACCCCTGGGTTACACTATGGTAAACAGATGACACATGAGAATCTCCTGAAATAGCAGGTAACATTAACAGTCAGGCATTTTTAATTTGGTGCAAGGTACAATTCAGAAACCCTTTACACCCAAGCACTTGTGCCTCTAATATCAATAAATGAGTTGGACATCACATAAGGTTTAACCATTTTAACCAACTCTCTTGTATGTTTCTTTTGGCCACATCTGCATCCTTTTTAGCTATGCTTAAGGGCAAGAGAGTAATAGTCACTGGAGCAAGTTCAGGCATTGGAGAGCAGATGGCATATCACCTGGCCAAGATGGGGTCTCATATTCTTATCACAGCAAGGACAGAAGCAAAACTTAAGAAGGTAAGTATGTCCTATTTGTGACTATAATTACTATAACTAAAACAGCTACTGTTTGGAAATATATGTCATCTCTTTTGTGCAAGATGTATCACTAAAAATGTGTTCTTGCAAACAAGGAGAAACTAGCATGCATTGCATTTGCAGTTACTGAAAATCATATTGTTTTCTAAATATGATCAAATGAAAATAATGATTTTTCTTGTTCCATAATGTTAAAGGAGAAGGAAAGGCATTTTTATTTGGGGGTGCCAAAAGTTAAGCACTCCAAGTGATTGTATGTATTTATCTGACACCCTGGGCCGGTGCTCCTATCAAGAGAAAACTGCACCGCTCCAGGGGTTCCTCCAGCGAGCCCCACAGAGCAATCAGCTTCCTTCTTCTTCTTTCTTTAAATTTCATGGAGCAGATACATGTACAGTAGGTTTTTGGATAGTAACATGGACAATGGCTTGAATTTACCTGACCATGCATTAGCCAACTACTGTAATTCAAGCCTGCCAGCTTTGTACTGAGGACATATCCCTGCTTACAACATTCAAAGGCAAAGGTTGAAGCAATAACTCTTTGCAAAAGTAGTGGTCTAATGAAGTGACTAACATAGTCACGAAACGCGTCAAGCCATGCTCCCCGCTGCTTGCCGCCATCCATGCATGTTCATATTTAGATTTTAACATGAAGCTTCAATAAACTGGAAGTTTTAAATTTATGCACTTGTCTTCATGAATTGTGCTGTGATGGGAGGCTGGAGGTGCGCTTTTGATGTTTATAGTGGTCTGTGTATCACTACCCAATACAGGTATGGGACCTATAATCCAAAATGCTCAGGACCTGGGGTTTTCTGGATAACGTATCTTTCTATAAATTGGGTTTTCATTCCATAAGTCTACTAGAAAATCATGTAAACACTAAATAAACCCAATGGAATGGTTTTGCTTCCAATATCTTAGTTTGGATCATGTCCATGGTACTGTTTAATTATTACAGAGGAAAAAAAATAATTTGGATTATTTGGATAAAATTAAGTCAATGGACTCAAGCCTTCCCTTAATACAGAGCTTTCTAACAGGTTAGCGCATAACATATCTCATACCAGTATGTCTTTTTTCTTTATTGGTTCTCTATGCATTCTATTTTAGGTAGTTGCACAGTGTGCACATCTGGGAGCTGCCTCTGCCCATTACATTGCTGGCAGTATGGATAACTTGACATTTGCAAAGCAGGTAGTGCACAAAGCTGAGAGTCTATTTGGTAAGTAATAGTGTGAGCATGCTATTTTTATAATATATTTTAACACATATAGGGAACACAAAATATGTCTACACGGGGGACATATATAAGAATGATTGAGCCTTTGGCTACGGCTACTACAACAATGCAAGAGTTCCTAAACTCTTGCGTTGTTTCTTCATTCCAATACCTTGGCTTCTTCCCAATTGTTTTAGGTGCAGAGCTAGTTATTTTTTAAAAAAATCTGCTTGGAAAAAAAAGCAGGAAACCAATTCTAATGAAGATATCATGCAAGAACCCAAAGGCTCGAGCATTCTTAAATTGGCACCTAAGGGTGAGGACACACTGCGCATATTGTTTGTTCCCTTTGCTTGAGTTTTGTAGGAAGACATTGAGAAGTGGATCCATAAATGCATGTTTTTGCGTTTTCAGGCCAATATCCACTCTGTGTAGTTGACACTAAGTGTCTAGGAGTGGATCTGCTTCTCTCAACCTGATACAAAAAATTGTGGGCAGTATGCTCAGTGTACCCTCACTCTAAACTTCCACAAACTAAAAAGCTAATTACCTTTGTATAAAGGACAGTGTTACCTTTTCCTGGAGTTGAAACCAGCTTCCTAACTACATATTTTCAAACATAACATATCTAATTTTGACTATATACTAAAACAATCCCATCCAGGGGCAACAGGCAGGCAGAAACTAGGTCTTGCTATTCTTTTTATTATAATTTTTACTGAATTTTGTTACATTAAATAGTAATGCAATATTGAAGTAGGTTGTAAATAGGCATGTTAAGAATATTTATGTTGAAATGTCTAATGAACCCATAGTGATAATTATTACAGTCATGCTAAACATTTATTGGGTTATTCTAGCTTTTCACTAAAAATATTGAGGTTGAACTTATATAATGAATTTGGGCTTAGCATATCCAATTTCACGAAAAATTCGTACAATCGGTATTCGATCGAACTTCGATCATTTCACGTGAATTTCATAAATCGGCCCCTTAAAGTGCAGACTGCCAGATTTAGCTTTACATCCAAATTGGGTGATATGTTTAGGAATTACAACTGGGTTGATTTGTAGTCGCCTGTTGTTCATGGGACCAAAATTAACTGAGCAATTAACTGTTCCATGGACTCAGTACCCTAATTTTTTAAATTTGCAACTAAGCGGGAAAAGGGTCTGGACTGATATCCAAGTGTGTAATTTGCATTTGTAAGATTGTGATGTGATGTGTGATGTGAGGTCCAAAAAGCTGTCAAATAATTTCTATATCTATCTATCTATCTATCTATCTATCTATCTAGGATTTACAAAAAAAACTTGTTTTCCAGCTTTCCTGTTAAAGCCATATTTTTGTTTGAATCAGGTACTAATGTTTTTTATTTTATTTTCTTTATAGGTGGGTTGGACATGCTTATATTGAATCACATTGGTCAAACATACTTTGGTTACTTTGATGGCAATGTGGATCATGTGAGAGATCTATTAGAGATCAATGTCCTAAGCTACGCTACCATGACAGTCGCAGCTCTTCCGATGCTGAAAATAAGCAATGGGAATATTGTGGTTGTTTCATCACTTGCAGGTGAACTAAAACTTCCTCTTGTTAAATTACAGTAGCAATAAGTAACAATGCTCCTTCACTTATAGTTACTGTATCTGAACCTGTCAAATTGTCCTTTGTAACTGTAGTTTTTGAAATGTTGTTCATAATCTTGCTCAGTTCTTCAAGATTCCTATTGCTGTTGGTGTACCTGCCTTTTCAGAGAGCTGTTAAGCTGTTACATTGTTTAAGAGCAAGTAACTTTAACGAATACAACTGATATGTGTACAGTTCTAAATCTTGGAAATTGAGCAGAACACTCAAAGAGTATATCATATGCTGTGAAGTTCTTTTATTGCTGACTACTAATACACTAAATAGGAATGTTGCTCTCCAACACTGGGTTTAAATAGCAGTGCATTTGGATATCCTATAATCTTGATATGTGTACAGCTTTGCATCTATTACTCCAGCAAAACGGATATCTGTTCAAATTGTATTAGATAACTTTCCAGAGGTGGTAGTGTTTATTCACATCCTTAAAGGACCAGTAACATCAAAACATTTAATTGTTTTAAAGTAATAAAAATATAATGCTGTGTTGCCCTGCACTGGTAAAACTGCTGTGTTTGCTATAGAAACTTATATAAATAAGCTGTTGTGTAACCATGGGGGCAGCCATTCAAAGGAGAAAAGGCTCAAGTTGCACAACAGATAGCAGATAAGCTCTGTAGAAGCAGAATGTTGATTGAAATACTTTTACACCACTGCATGAGCAATTAATTGGTCACAACATATCCTTTTGCTATTAGCCTATTATCATTTGACAAGGGGCGATCCTGGCCCTTCCACCACCTGAGGCAGCTTGCCCTCCCCCGTTCTCTCACCTTTTTGCACCGGAGGGGGGGTCCATGAGGGCGGCAGAGAGGGCCAGGTTTGAAAACAGGAAATTCAGCTCTTTAAGTACTAGGAGCAGCATTATTGTCCCCCCCTGGTACCTAGTGGGGAGCTGCCGCCTGAGGCGAGTTGAGAGCGCCCCTGCACTTCATCATTTATAACAATATACTTCTAGCTGTAGGGGGCCTTTTCTAGCTGTTTGTGCGTTAATTTACTATATTATGTTATCCAGGAAAAGTTGGACTCCCTCTAACTGTGCCATACTCTACTACCAAATTTGCACTTGATGGATTTTTCAGCTCATTGCGAATGGAGTTTATCCAGCAAAAGAATAATGTTTCTATTACACTATGCGTCATCAGCTATATAGACACAGGTAAGATAAACTATAGATTATTGATTAAAGTTAGAATGGAATATTTAAACACTGCTGGGCACCTCAGTTTGGCAAATAGCTAATCTTGTGACCTGGGACATTGGGCACAGGGCTGGGATACTAGAGTGCTATATGTATGTATGTATGTATGTATATATGTATTAGTACTCACAACAAATTGTGGAGATCACAGAAAATCTAGTACTTGTGTAATATTTGTGGCAGGGACGCCTAGTGCTATTTTTTAAAAGGACAATATGCAACTATATATATATATATATATATATATATATATATATACAGATAGAGTCACTTGGATTTGTAAGTTAAATGCGTCGTGACTCAGCATTAATTGAAGAAACTGTGTTATCTAAAGTTATCTTAACTCATTTAATGCATTTAACCTTTTCATTAGCATACCAAAGCTCCATTGTTTTCAATGGTGAACTCTTTAATTGGATGGGATGCTGTGACACAATATTCTGTGATAAGTGGGATAAATGAGATAAATGAGTTGTCGCGACGCATTAAACTCACCATCCAAAGTGACTGCATCTGTATATCGAATATAGTTGCATATTGTCCTTTTAAAAAATAGCACTAGGCTTCCCTGCCACAAATATTTTAAATGCTTAGAAAATAAGTGTGCACACAAGTACTAGATTTTCTGTGATCTCCACAATTTGCTGTAAGCACTAATAGTGTAATTGTGCACATTCAACTAATAATAAAAATATATAACTTAGAGAGAGCATTGACCGCTGTGTCAACTGTATTGTATGCAGAACATAAAATAGCTTTTTACTGGGATAGAGTTTTATGATGTTATTTACTCTTGCCTTCCAGACAGTGCTCTAAAAACTGTGTCAGGTGTAATCCAACAACCAGCAGCTCCTAAAGAAGAGTGTGCACTGGAAATCATAAAAGGGGGAGCTCTCAGAAAAAGGGAAGTTTACTATCAATATCAAGCCACCAAGATCCCACTTCTTCTTAGAGACTGGGCACCAGAATTATTACAGTCTCTTCTTCTTATGAATTATAACATGGACAATTTTCAGAGGAAAGAAGTTTAGATCAGAAGCAAAAAAAAAAAAAAATTACTTACATAACGGAAAATAACTGCTAGGACTAGCATTCCAGGATTGATTTACCATGAGGTTTAAAAAATATCACACAAGGAAGAAGCAAACACTATGGGGTTGATTAAACAATAATAGGTAATAAATAGTGATGAGCAAACATTTTCACCTAGCTTCGCTGTAAAAATGACGCCCATAGAATCTAAAGGGTGAAAAAAATTTGCCATGTAAGTTGTCGCACGTCAAAAGAATGCTTCAATGCATTTTGGTGAATTTTCACCGTTATTTTTGGTGAAGTGAAACGGGTTAGGTTCCCCCATCATTAGTAATAAACTGCACAAAAGCAGTTACCCACAGCAACCATTTAGATAACTGCTTCCAGTTTCTAACTTGTACTAGACTTTTCAAGGACCAAAAATAGTTTCAGTTAAACAATATTTTATTTATACAAAGTTAAAAGTATATTTCTGCATCTCTATCCACCCTACGCATTTCGTATCCATCCAGGGAACTGACTAAGTGCTGGTCGGCCCTGTCTTTTCTAAATACTCTCTAGCTGCATACTGCCCCACTGAGCTGGTTGTGGAATGGCATGCAGTTAAGAATGTGCAAGGGTATACAATGGGCAGGCTTTTACATTCACTGTCAGACATTTCTGATTGATTCTGGTTGTAAAGTATTTGCTTGAGGCAGCTGCAGTGAAACTGAGGCACTGTGAGTAAAAGCCATGGAGCATTGCACTTTTTTTTATGAACTTTGTCCCTCTTTAGTAAATAAGTGTTAAATTGCATACAGTAGAACACTTATTTTACATTTTGAATTAAAAAAAAAATAAATATATATATATATATATATAAAATCTGGAAAATGTAATATTAGGGGATTTCATTGTGCATTATGTATTGGTACTCTCTTGAGCACTTTCTGCATATTCTCATGTGCCCCTTTTCTCCCATGCCCCATCTAGACTGTCTTTCCCACTGTTTTTTTTACAGCAAAATCTCCCCCTTCACAAAAGTGGGGACATCTGAATTTTGAAGAGAAGGAGGAGAGCACTCAAAGGCTGCTTTACTGCTAGTGATTATTATTTATTAGACTGTTAGACACATCATGTTTCAGGCCTCTGACGCCCTTTCTAAAGTGTAACTAAAACAGATACAAAGTGAACATTTAAACACACCTACTCCACCCCTTCATTAGTAACATCCAATCCGACTTTATCTTTATGTTGAAGAAAAAGTTCAATTTTGTGTCCACAAGTGATCACAGTGAATCCAGATTCTTTCACCTTATAAGAAAATACATTATGCAACAGTGTCCCTTTAGCTAGATACATTTGTAAAAATTAAAACAATACATAGTATCTCCAGTGCATACACTCACATAAAAAAGGTTACATTATATTAAAAGTGCATAGAATCTCCACCTGTTAAAAACAATCAATTAAATATACACTATAACACAGTGGTACTAACGATTATTGGTCTACCACTCCTTCATATTAAAAATAATCATAAAATACTTGAGATTTTTTAGAAACAACTAAAAAAATCTTACCCTATTTATGCTGTTTTTATGCTTTATGGTCTGAAAAATAAAGGGTTTGTATTATTAATATTACAAATAAAGTTTCAAACTCCATGAGTCATTTATACCATCAGGATAAAGTGTACCTAACTTCTTAATCCATCTCCCTTCCTTCTGCAAAAGTCGT
Organism: Xenopus borealis; assembly: GCA_024363595.1. Classification (NCBI taxonomy): domain Eukaryota; kingdom Metazoa; phylum Chordata; class Amphibia; order Anura; family Pipidae; genus Xenopus; species Xenopus borealis. The sequence goes on along the minus strand of CM044434.1, from coordinate 41,537,350 downwards.
TTCTGTCTATTGTCTCCTCTCCTATCGGGGGCCACTACCTCGAAGACGAACCAACGCAATTGCATAGAATTGTGTTTACATTCAAAAAAATGTTTGAGACAGAAGTATCGGTCTGTGTTTTTTTCTTAAAATTCCTAATATTATTTTTATGCTCCTGAATTCTTAATTTCACTTCTCTAGTGGTCTGACCTACATAGCCAAGGCCACAGGGGCATTTAAAGGGCACCTATGGGCAGAAAAAAAATCCCCAAACCGAAAGTGCGGGCTGATAGAGCCCGCATTCTGGTTTGGGATTGTAGTAGTTTAAAAAAAAAAATTGCCCCCTGCATGCCCTAGCTTACTAGCACCGGGAGGGAGCTCCCGGTGCGAGCCGCCATAACAGTCCATGCGCATGCGCAGAATGAAAAGCTGCCTGAAATGGCATGTAAACTACTACAACCTCAAACCGGAATGCGGGCTCTATCAGCCAGCACTTTCGGTTTGGGGATTTTTTTTTTCTGCCCATAAGTGCCCTTTAAGTAGATATACAACATGGGTTGATTTACACGTAGCATAAACATTTAAATTAATCTCATATCCTTTTTTTGGATGGTTGATTTTATCACCTTTTATTATTGCCGAACAGCAGTTACAGCTTAAACAGGGATAAGTCCCCTTCTTTTTTGTTCCATAGAAAAGGGGTTCTTCTGACGTGTATCTGATGGACACAACATATCTTTTAAAGTGCGTCCCCTTTTATAACAAAAAAGAGGGGGAGTATTGAAGAAATGGCCAAACTGTCAGCTTGTATAAGTGGCCAATATCTTTTCAAAGTTTTTTCCATCTTATAGCTGTTAGAATTAAAAGTCGATACAAACGTCAGTTTCTGAACAGTGGGCTCTTTCTTTTTATGATCTAATAGATCACTATAAGTAATAGCATCTACTTCTTCTATCTATCGAATGATCTAACAGGGAAAATTCGATCAAATCGAATTTTCGAATGATTTTTAAGTGATCGATCGAATTTTTCTTATTCGATCTTAGGGAATGATCCCCATTTCTGTAGGTTTAATCTGGCGAAGTAGGTGATCAAATTTAAATTTAAACGGGAAGCAGTCGACCATCAAATTTTCGAATATTCGTATAAAATTAAATTAGAATATTCTAATCATTCGAATTCGAATATTCGATGGTCAAATTTGGTCGAATTTGCCTAATTTGCATATTCGAATTCGAATCTTTTTGAAAATTCGATCGAATATTCGAATCCCTCATGTGAATTAATGTGAATTTAGTAAATCTGCCCCTTGGTGAAATAGAAGCCCTGTGACAGAAAATCAGCCCTGGTTGTAAAAATATGTTTTGAAAAGAAAATGTATGTCTTAATAGCTTGATGTATGCATTACAATAAATACGCTTGCTTTTACCTCGAGTCTTCATTGATGATGCCCTTTGTGGTTTCTCACCAAATGGAATTAGCAAAAAATGCAGGTTCTCCCTGTAACAGAAAGGCATATTGGAGGAAAAGAAAAAAGGGGCAAACTGACTAAAGGGTGAATTTACGCCAGGGAACGATCCACCACCCTTTGCTCTTCTTCACCAAGTGCAAATTAGCTACCACTAGGCTAATTCACTAAAATATGAAGTTGCGTCTTGGCAGTCGAACGCTGGCAAAGTTTCGCTAGCGTTAATTCGTCAGTGTACCCATTTCATAGCGATCTTTCATTTCTGCCTGGTGAAACTATGTTAGTACTCTAACGCTTAGGTCAATTTGAATAAAGGCGGGTACATATAGGTCATATGGATGTCTTTATTAGTGATGTTGGTGCAACTGCTTGAAGTGGCCACTTATTATTACAAATGTCCAAGGAAGACAAAGGAGAGCCCACCCTAAAACAAATGTGGCATTCCCCGCATATGGTTGTGAAAAAAATATTAACACAAAAATCTTTAATAGTTAGGACTTTTGAAGGCAATCAATCCTGCTTTAAAAAATGAAAAAAAAACACCAGTGTTTTTTTACAACTTTTATAACTTTTCGGCATACAGGATATGATGTCACTGACAAGATTGAGGAGGATGTAGCATTATCTTATCAGAAGCCAAGTCTACTGTGGCAAAGCAAACTCTGGCGAAAAGTTCTGTAAAATTTGCTCTTTAGTGAATTTACGGAGTAACTACTGTTAGTCTGAGTGAAAATTCACCTGGCCATAGGGGCACAACTGTACAAGGGACTGTCTCTTTAGCTAGTGAATTGTCCTCTATGTCTGTTAGTAAATTGGCGATGTCCCTGCGGATGAGATTTCTGGAGAATTTTCACTAGCGAAAGCAACTTCGCCCTTAGTGAATCTGCCCCATGGACCGAAAATGACAATAGCAATTATTTTGAGATAACCTACTGGCATGTTATTAGAAAAACACACACGCACAGCCAGTGCACAGCCAGTAGTTTGGTACCCTAGGCAAGGGGTTCAATCAGCGCCCCCCACCCCCGTTCTGTGTGACCATTTCCTACCTATGAACTTTTTCTTAAATAAAGAAACCTTATAACACATTAATGAATCAAACTGTACATGTGCCAGCCAGGAGCACCCAAAAAATTGCTCCCAATCTGTGTCAGCCTGCAGCCCAAATATTGTCCCCAATCTGTGCCTGTGTCAGCAAGCCAAAATATTACACCAGCCATTGCCCCAAGTCTGTATCTGTGCCACCAGCCATTGCCTCCCAAGTCTGTACTTGTGCCACCAACCATTGCCCCCTAAGTCTGTACCTGTGCCACAAGTCTGTACCAGCCATTGCCCCCCCAAGTCTGTACCTGTACCATCAGCCATTGTCCCCCAAGTCTGTGCCACCAGCCTGTGCCAGAGCAGCAGCAAAAATATTGTCCTAGATCTGTGCCAGGCAAAGGGCAAGTAAGAGGGAGGTGGGGACTGAAGTAGAACAGCTAGATTCAGATTTTTACAACAGTCTTTGCCTGTTGGAGTAGCTGTGTCTCTTTGCCAATTTTACTCCATGTTTATAAGCGGTATTTCAAATTCATAAAACTTGCGTTTCTAGTTATAATTTTTAACACAAAAGTGTACAAAACCCCTTTATGCATGAAACTGAACTGAGGCTTGCAGGAATTTTGTTTCTTTATGACAGATTTAATATAGAAAGTGGACACATTGGTTTCTGACAGTTGATAAGGTAAGGTTCTCTGGAACATGCATTAAAATCATGTGTTGCTTCTGCAACTGCATTGTTCTGATTTTTTACTGTAAACTGCTATATTCATTATTTACCACTAGGTGCTGCTATCAGAACACTGCACCTTCCCCAAGGACCATATTCATAAAAGTGTGTAAAGCCGTCCAATTATAATTTCAGTTGTCATAATATCCATTGTGCACTGTGCAGGTCCGGACTGAGAATTAAAATAGGCCCTGGCATTTCAGGTACACAGAGGCCCAATCAGTCCACACAGAGGCCCAAACAGCCCCTACCGGCCCACTAAATACTGACTTTTTATGGCACCACATAGTCTAGCATAGTGAATAATAAATACTGAACATCGAATCCATGTAGAAGAGAAAACATAAAGGATCTTTTTAAATTCTCTTTATTGTCACCACAACTCTTGTAAAACTAAACATTGTAGAGCACTGTGACTGACAATTGTCAAGCTTTCCATTCCTGATGGAATTCTCTGCTGGGAACTAAGAGTTAGCTGGAAGAGAACATAGCCAGGCCTGGACTGGCTACCTGTGGGTTCTGGCAAATGCTTGAGGAAGTGTCGGAAAAAACCCGGTGGGCTCTGGCCCCAGTCGGGCCAGTCACCTCTCCCGATCGGATCCATCTGTGCGTGGCACCTATCCGCTGAGGAGCGCCTTCGCACAGGTGCGCTAAGCGTGGCATAATAGGGGGGCCACTAGGGTTGCCACCTGGCCGGTATTTTTGATGGTTGATCCCAATGTTATTATTAGGAAAAAAAGATAAATATATAGGAAGGCCGGTATTTTTTTCAAGAAAAGGTGGCAACTCTAGGGGCGACGGGGACCCTGGACAGTAGTCCCAGTGGGCCCCCAGTCTGACCCGCTTGAGATGCTGCCATAGAAAGCCACTATTTAGTGGGCAGGTGGGGAGCTGATTTGGCCTCTCTGTACTGTAAAGCCAGGGCCTATTTTGATTTCCAGTTAGGGTTGCCACCTTTTCTTGGAAAAAATACCAGTTTTCCCATATATTTATTTATTTTTCCTATTAATAACATTGGGATCAACTATCAAAAATACTGTCCAGGCCAGGTGGCAACCCTATTTCCAGATCCAGTCCAGACCTGATCACAGCATCAAAATATCCTATTCACTGCAGTACACTGGAGGTTCAGTTTTTGTGCAAGAAAATTTTTATTAGCTCATGGTAGACAATACAAAGCAGTATGTGAAACCTCAGAAATGTATCAATATGGTCGCATTCCCTGCTCCTCCATATAGTCGCAATAAGTATCGACGTTCACCCTAAAATACATGTTTGTCCCCTTCTGAAGTTGTTTAACTACAATTCCCATGAGCCGCTGACAGACGAATGTGGGTATTGATTACAACAGGTCAGGTGAAAAGGTTCAGTACAGGCAGTTAGACACGACAAGCAAGGCTTTGTTAATGAAGCGCTTGGAGTCATATCTACCAAACGTAACATTTTTGCTGGGTCTGAGGCGGGACCCCTCATCTCCTCGACTCCTCCCCCGCCTGGATTCAGGTGGAAGAGAAGCGCATGCGCACAATGCAAGACTTTCTGCTCGAGCGCGCCAAGTGAAAGTGGGAGTGGAGCGGAGCCTAGTGGTGTAAGCGGAACATGTAAAGCCATTGACTAACTTGTTAGGGAATGCGTAGGTAATAAAATCCTAAGTCGCATTTGGGATATTTTTTTGAGGGGATGCAATGGAACATTAAGACTATATTGTGCAGTAGTGTCAGTGTGGAAGAGTGTTATGTGGGTCGGCAGAAAGCACCGCTAGGAGCAAGTTGGAGGAGCTTCTGGGCTCTTTGTGGTGTAGTTTTGATAACTGTGCTGCTGCAGTGTGTAATACAATGTAAAGCGCTTTATTAGCTATCTAAAAACCAAGGCTGAGGTTAGCGTATGAAAACAATAATAAGGCCTATGTTATAGGGGTGGTTCACCTAAGTTTTAGTATGTTATAGAATGGCAACTTTTCAATCGGCCTTAATTTTTTTCCTCATTACAGTTTTTTAATTATTTGCCACCTTTTTCTGACCTTTTCCAGCTTTCAAAAGGGGGGGCACAGACCCCATCTAAAAGCAAATGCTCTGTAAGTCTGCAAATAATGTATTGCCATTGCTAATTTGTAATACTAAGTATTTATATTCAGATCCTCTTTTATTAATTTTTATCTCACTATTTCAAATGAATATATGGTTACTAGGGTAATTTGGACCCTAGCAACCAAATTGCTGAAAACGAGAGCTGCTGAATAAAAATCAAATCTATCACTCATCATATTAAAAGTTAATTCAAAGGTGAACAACCCCTTTAAAGGGGAATTTAGACCCCCGGCACTAACCAATCCCCCCAGGCTATTGCGAACTTCACGGGGGCCATCTTCTCTTCCAACGACTTCTTCCTGGATCCGGCGGTGCCGGATTAATTAATAAAATAGGATTTGTTTGCTAAGTGCAGTCCAAAATACCACTGCTGCCCCCATGAATAGAGCCCTGGCTGTGTTAATTCTGTATTTATGAGGGGGAGTCACAGAGGGCTCCCCCTTCATACATGTGGCTCCCCCTTCATACATGTAAGTTAGGTGGCGGGAATTGACTATGCCCCTGGGGGCCCTCCGCTTACTGTCAGCCTTGGGTAATAAGTAAGTTCAGAAACAAAATATCTCTTGCATGCATCAGAAAATTTATGATATTGCTTCATGTAGGTATATGATAATAAGCACCTACTGCTATGTTGTCGTCAAATGTCTCAAATATCATTCTAGAACATATTGCTCAAAAACACACTTTTACAAAAGTAAGAGGGTGTCAGTACAACTGGCATTCATTGTTTTTGCCTTAAGGGTTAAACCCACGAAAACCTGCCTCTGTCCCTGTATCAGACAACTCAGAGAGACACAGAGCAAGTGTGAAGAGGCGGAAAGGCTGAGTATTGTGGCTTTCTTCATTTCCTGTTTTAAAAAAAGGGTAAAAAAAAAAAAAAACGCACACAATGAAGTAACGAGGGATGGTAAAATGTGTCACCACTAAATTCCTTCATGCAGAGCAGTACAAGAAACCTGTTGGAGACATGCTTTTAACTGAAATTTGAACTTTACAGGTAACTCCAATTTGAACGTTACAGATAACAACACAGCTGTCTATGGAAAGGATTGCACCTCTGCAATATAAATATTTGTATTGTGATGTATGCTGTAACTTTTGAGCTTTTAATAATGCCTAATTTAAGGCCTTCAGTTCTGAATCTAGTTAGACCAGTAGTACTTGTACATTTTTATGTTGTGTTGTGAAAAAGGAGGTGGCAGGTGAACAAGCCACTAGGACAATTGCATCAAACCACTATTTCCGGTTTCTTTAAAGGAAAACATATCCAGATCTTGTTAACAGAGAAAGTACAGAGGTTTTTTTTTTTTTTTTACATTTTTCAAATTAAACATTGCATTTGATTTATTATTCTACATTTATTATTGTGCTTATACATAGTACAGATTTTAATGGAGCTGCATACAAATTGTAAATTGTTCCTGCTTCAGTGACAGAAGCAAATAAGCAACGTTTTCATTCTGTAGTGTTTATGCTGATTTTTTGTACCCATGTCCATTCTCATGATGTTCCAGTTCATCTCTCTTAAGAAAAATGTATATTCAAAAGAAATCTAGACCATGACTTCTAATTATATGCGCAATTTTACATATTAGTACAAGCCATGTAATGCATGCTTGTATGTTCATAATGAAAGCAATAAAAGTACGCCACTTCAACACATCTGTTTTGCAACCTGGGTAGTTCTATAGTAGCACCTACTCATGTGTAGCAATTCAGATGTCCAAAGAAGAAATGGCTAGATATTTGGTGCTCATACAGCTCAGTGACTTGGTGCTCCTACACCTCAGTGTATATAATGTTTGTGGTGTAGAATTTATTTTTTAAAACCAGTAATCTAACTCACTAACTTTTTATTGTGTCAGTAATTAGGGATATTTGAGGTGTGAGCTTGTGTAAACATTCTGTAACATTGAGTATCTGTAATTGAGGTCTTTATATGACTATAGCGTTCAAGAACATGCACAGGTATGTTTATGGGACTTGTTTCAAAAGAAAATTACTTTAAGAACTCAAAGCCAGAGGTCTTCAAACTTGCTAGCATTTTCCAGACCTCCCCCCTGCACACAAGGAAAATCACGTTATGAAGGAGTTTAAGAGAGGTAAGCAGGATCAGGACCCTGTATTAAATATGTGATAAAACCATAACAGCTTTGCAGAGAGAAAGAAATGCCTCAATTTCTCACTGTACCTGTAGATGGAAGGTACTTGGCCCCAAAAAGGATTTTTTTTCATTTGTGAGATCCTCCATATTGTAGGACTTTGACCATTGGAAATAAAAAAATACAAGAGTGATAGACGTTACTGTCTTTCCAGTTCTCATGTATTTTAAACTTTGAATTACTGTCACTTAGCATAATGCTTTAAAATGTGCCAACTCATGTTTATAGCTATTTAGATTCCTGTGAGGTCTGTGGAGATAACAGATAAGGAGACCTTTAACGGTATCTTTGTAACCCATGCCATTTCTTCATCATCTCCCATTTGTCTTTCTGCCAGTGGTGAGTATTTCATGTTACTTCTAAACTTTCACAAATAACAGGTTTAAGCGTTTCTTGTAAATAGTGTCTATTCATTAATCTACTTTCCAAAAGTTTTAGATTGAGGCATTAAAGGGTGTTGCATAATTTGGCAGGGAATAGCAAAGGTTTCTTATTTTAAAGAAATAATCTGTTGCCTACTTATTGTCATACCCAGCCAGTTTGCATGCAAATTGTTTTATTTGTACAGTTTTGCCTCGTATCCATGACCAGATCGTACTAAGAGTTAATTAATGGGTAGAATAGTTAGAACATCCTGTCTTTGGTTTGCTGTGAAACAAAATATGTGCTGATAAGTGTACAGGTATGGGATCCATTATCTGGAAACTCTTTATCCAGAAAGCTCAGAATTAGGAAAAGGCCATCTCCCATAGACACCATTGTTATCAAATAATTCAAATTTGTAAAAATGATTTACTTTTTCAATTTAATAATAAAACAGTACCTTGTACTTGATCCAAACTAAGATATAATGAATCCTTATTGGAAGCAAAACCAGCCTATTGGGTTTATTTAACGATTACACAATTTTCTAGTAGACTTTAGGTACGAAGATCCAAATTACGATATTCGGAAAACCCTAGGTTATGGGTCCCATACCTGTAATCATTTTCTTTTTGGCCTTTCACTTATGGTGCCATTACCATAGTGTGATCATCAATAAACTTAAAGGCCCCATATGTAAACTTATGATTATACTGTTGCTGTTTGGTCATCAGTGTTTTGGTTTATTTAGTGCCCATAGACAGGCAACCATTAAATGTTCTCTGGCAACCTTGTTAAAACCCGTGGACTAGTAACTAAATGTGCTTGAAAAATATATGGAGACTAGAACAATGGCAACACAAACCCCATTTGCTTGTCGACAACCATGGTCCTTCCAAGGGACTACACAAGCAATTCTCGTCGGACTGGCGGCCGACGCCAAAATGCATGCGAAAAATCAGACTGAATGAAAAGTTAGAGGTAACAACTACATTGTCGGGAGGAAGACCATGCTTACTGCATCCACATCCGACAATCGTGTTGTGTCGTATTTAATGTAGTTCTTACCTTTTCATTCAGTCCAATTAGAATTTTGATGCCTGCGTCGCCACCCAATTTGTCACGTGCGTTTTGTTGCTCGGTGTCGATCCGACGAAAAACGCCTGTGGTTCTACCCTTAATACCTGGGCAGTAGTGTCTCAATTTTTATTAGGCCAATTCCAAACTAACCCAAAAACTCCAACTGAATTCATCTCAACAGGTACCATGTACAGTGTGAGTGTTAGTCTGAATACAGTCTAATATATTTTTAATTAGGAGTGATGAAATTGAGTAGAAACTATTAGTTGTGGTTGTCTGAACATATTACATTTTACTGTAATGTCTGTAATTTTAGGTGGCCATGAAAAATGTTAAATAACAAGCAGTGTATGCATATTCGATTTGCTTATATCAATTAACAGTCTGTCCCAGTAGTAACAAATGAATTGTTTAGGTGCTAAGGTAGAGGTCTCTTAACAGTAAAGTATCAACAACCTGTATGGCAGAATATCGATAGGTTCCAGTGGCTTTTCCAACTACACTAAACTAATTTTCCTTCCTCTCATGTGTAAGTAAATAGTTACATTTCATACTATTTTAAGCTGCATAGCTGCTAAGATGTTCAGACTCAATTCTATGCCTCCTAGCCTGAACTTATGTATATGATGCTGTATCGATATCATTTATGGTCATAATAATGTCATAGGCTGACGGGCTTCTTTTATACTGCCTGCTTTTTATTCCCTTACTTGCTGGTTAGCCAGGTTCCTGTTCTTGCATTGCATCTGTTTTCATTGCTTAGTAAACTCTGTCCAGTCAGCAGCTGTTCACTATGCTGTTATGTGTGAGTAGACAAAGGAAATAAATAGATGAAAGTTATATAAATAGCTTACAACAAACAATATTTTAGGGAAAATAAATATGTAAATCCATATCTCTTATTCAATAACTAAATGATATAACATATACTGGAATTTATTTCTTAATCTGTATGACCAAAAATTCCTAATGATGACTGGGTTCTGAAGAATTTCATACAAACCCATGCAACAAAAGAACACTGGAATTACAGTCAGCCTAGACCAGGCAGTAATTCCAGACTTAAGACATTGCTGACACCATTCAAACACACAGGGTGGAAATTGTGCTAGACTTCACAAAACAGACGCTGCATTGCATCATACTCATGTTATGGCAATTTCGCTGAAATTCTGAAAAATAATATTGCAAGTACAAGTGCAAGAATGTGAACACATGTTTTTCCAGATTGGCTGTTTACCACATTAACATGAAAAAGGGGATTTTCAGTCAGCATCACCAACATGCTGGGTCAGAGCAGAAAGTAACTGGTGTTGATCAAGAATCAGAAGCAGAAAAGCCAGGCCAGCTTGTGTACCTGAATTGAACATGCTACCTTGGAAAAGACCCGGAAAGGCACAGCAGAACCTATGCACCAAGAAATAAACAGTTACATTGTGTCTTCATCTTTCAATTTTAGAGGTCTATGTGGCGGCAGCATATATCTCAGATTATGGGATAATGTCACTTTATCAACAGAGGTTACCTGAGGGGGAAATCCTGACTTTTTTCATAAAAATAGCAACTATAGCAATCTTGGGAATGCTAAAATGTTTAAGTATCAAATAAGGGGAAAATTTAACTTTCCCCCTAAGTGGTACAGAATGCCATGGTTAGCAGCAACTCCATATTTATATATATATAGGCATTCAAGGGCCCATGTCTAGGGTGGCAGGAAAAAAAATCTCAGCCACTGGTGTTGGCAAAGAAGATGTCTTACACATTCGCAGATTTATGAGCTTGGGGGAACTAAATATGGGACTGGTTAAACAACCTTCTCGTTGCTGCAGATTACCTTTAACTGATCAGTGAGAAGTTTTGTGGCTTGTATTGTGTACATTGTTGCAGGCATCTCGACTACAGATACAAGTATTGATCAAAACACCTAGTGACTCGGACATGAAAGAAAAAGAGGATACTGCTCGTGGTGAGGGGTTGAAATCTGCCTGAGGATTTTGGCCCGTGTGGTCCTAGCCTTATGCAGAAGTCCATTATTTCTTTTGCAATCTAATTAGCTACTTCAGAAGAACCAGGAAGTTAGAACATGGAGTGATTCTTTGTTTACCTTGTTTAGCTTTAGATATAAAAAAAAACAATTTAGAAATAATTTCTTATTTCTAAATAATATACTAAAGGAGTATATATATATTACCCCTTTAATCTGCCATAAACCTAAAATTTAGCTTAAAGTGAAAATAGATTTAGGGGGAAATTTAAACCCATTCCCGAAGTTAGATGTCTTGTCCAGGAATCCAGTATTCAGAATGTATTGAAATACAGGATGGTTATTTCCCATAGGGTCGATTATCCACAAATATTTCCAGTTTCTAAAAATTATCTTTCTTTTCTTTGCCATAATAACACAGTACTTATAATAAAACAATCCCTTATACTTAAACCCCAGGTCCTCAGTATTCCGGATTTCATCTTCTATAATGCATACAGGATTGGAACTTAGTTAACATGAATCCATGACAAACCCTTTTTTCAACATTTATATGGTTGTATTCAGGTAGCGTAAAGGTTCATTCCTAAGGGTGATGGCAGACTAAAAGATGTGTCGTCCATAGCAGTGCAGATCTAATGGCGGGAGACAAATCTTACCATGTGCCAAGTTGTCAGCACCTACCTCGTGTAGTAATAATTACCCTAGGCTGTACTCTGGATCCACCCCAGCAGGGCCACTCCAGCCATGAGGCAAGGTGAGATGCGGCCCCTCCTCCACCTGCTCCGACGCTACAGCAGCCCCTGAAACCCCCCCCTGCACCCCAGCCCCACCCCTGATGCACCCTGATCCTCCCATCCCCATCACTTGGTCCCCATGGAATTAAGGGTCTTGAGGGACTGCATGGATTGCACTTTTAAATCAACCTCTGACTAAAATATTTCACATTTTAATCCTTTTAAGCAAGTGACTGCATATGTTGTATACTTTGTATTGAATAATTGTAATGATCATGAGACATGTTACATAATACCTGAAAAGAGGTTAATTTTTTGTGGGATGCAGCATTTTCATGTCCTGCATATGGAACCTTTTTTTTTTCAGAGCAGGTTCTCAAAAGATATTTATTCTATGAATTTGTCTCCATTTTGTTTTTTGTAAGGACATATAAGAAGACAGAGGCTGTGCGAATGGTATAAGATTATACTAATGATCTATAAAAGTGGTACCCATGGTCATGGAGATTTCAAAATCCCCTACATCTCAAAAACAGGAAAGGTTTGAGGACAAGCTTGAGAGGAGGCTGGAATGTCATGAAATCCTGCGAAGTCGCTATAACTTCACTTCCTGTCGGCAGGACATTTCCAGCTGGGGAAGAGACCAAGAAAACCAGGGACAGTCTCCACGTCAGCAGGAATTCTTTAGGAGGAGACATCTGTGGCCTGAGGGTTTGGAAGGCAGGCGGATACGGTCTCCCCCAAAATTCCAAAAATATATTAAATATTCTTCATGGAAGCAAAGTACACATTTACAGTCCATAAATACGGATAATGGCATATCAGAAAATAAGGTAAATGTTAATGAAATTTGAATAATTGGGACATAAATATTACCTTCTTTATCTAATTTTTATTCTATTACTAACAATTACTTGAAAAACCTAATGTGTTCAGATTCTTTGTGCTTAAACAGAAAAATTAACAATAATGATGCGATCACCTTCTGCCCCAAAATTCAGATGGCCCTGTCTGACCCCTCTGAATATTTCTTCTGTGGGACTCCTCTGGAGAGGACTAGAAGTAAATTCATACTACTGAGGAAGACCGGCTTTAATACTTTTTGCTAGAAGTTCTGCTGCATGGTCTTTGAGAGAAGGAAAGTTTGTAGAATTATCCTTGTGCAAGGGTGGGTGAGGCTTTGTTGTATCAATTTTCTGGAGTGATATTACTGGCATTTATGAGGTCAATGCATTGCTCGGAATCCATTATCGTCAGTGATCTTATTGGTATGTCTTTGGTTAATGCAATCCTATCAATTTTTTTTACTGGCATGTGTGGGTCATTGTGACTAAAGGTTGGGTTGTGCTAGGCATGCATTTTTGGATTAACATTTCGTTTGCATATTTGGTTGAGACAGCCCGGCTGGAAACATAAGGTTGAAAAAACTGCATATTGCATTTTTTTAATGTTCCTCATGATTCTCTGTAGTTTGCCTTATTAAAGTAAAAACCTCACTGATAAAGGTTACTATAAATTATATTGTCTATGCTTTGTAATTCTCAAGTTGCATACTTTTGAGATGGTATACAATATCATTATTTTGTAGTCTAAAGATTTCATAATTGTATTGGGACACCCTGAGAGATGTTTCATAAAATTAAAGTATATTTAATTTGTAGCTGGCCATAGACTTTTTTTATGCTTGTTTAAATGAAAGTTTTGAGTAGCAAATTCAATGCCTGAAAGAAGAATGGCATATATTCAAGTACTGTATGTGTTGAGCAAAATAAAAAGGAGTAGGGTGAATGTAAAAAATGTACAGATTGCAGAGTTTATGAAGGGCATCTCAGATGTTTGTAGGTGCAAAACATGAATATTACAACTCCAGTGATATTCACAAATAAGAAACACCTTTTTCTGTTGGTTACACTTTGTGGGAACTGATTTTCATATGCACATATTCCTGGCTTGGATGCTATTATTTAAGTAGTAAAAGTAATAGAAATGATCTTTAAAAATCCCCAAGTGATTATGTTTACTCACTAACGTAACTATGTGGGGTCAGGCCCGGGTGCGGGGCGTACAGCCGGGGTACCCCACCCCCCTCCAGAAGCAATTTTCTATGCAGATACGCAGGCGTTTGAACTGGTGGTGGATCCCGAGGGGGTGTGGATCCTGGTGCAATCTCACCCCCTGCTCCCCTATAAGTTCCACCACAGTATTTACTTACCTGACACCCTGGGCTGGTACGCTATCAGCAAAAATCTTCACCAGTATGGGCATCACTGACGAGTCCTCTTCTTTCTTCTTTGGTTTTAAAATTCCCCAGGGTAGACATATGCACAGAATGAATTAAATAGCTGGCTTTTTTGTTAAAGTTCGGCTTTTCCATCTACATGCGCAGCCGCGAGAAGGCCAAGGAAGCAGGAAGAGGCTTGCTCCATGGTGCTAAATGGAAGATCCACAAAACTTGTTGCAGACAAATCACATGGAGCTTGAATTGCGGTTTATTAGATGACTGTCAGCGTTCAGCGCAGGTTCGCGCTGATATAATCACTTCTGTGCCAAGTCCTTTTTTGGCGCATGCACATAGTCGCACGCACATGTTTTCACGCACGTGCACATTCTGACGTGAGCACGTGTTGACGCAAGCGCACTGCGTTTAAAGGGACGCTCAGGCCTAGGTTCTTTGCGAAGTGATCGTCCTACTGACACTGAGCTTTTATTCGTTATTAAATCTTGTGAGATTCTTCTGAGATTCCTGGCTTCGATTCTGGCTTACTCCTGACTACGCTTCCTGATTATCCCCTGTCTTGACGCTTGATTCTTGATTTCCTTTGTATGACCTGGCTTGCTTCTGACTACGTCCTCGCCTGCAGTTAAGTGCCGAGTCCATAATTATCCACCTCCTGTCATCTCTGCGGTGGCTCACCGGCACTCCTGCTATTCCTTACTGGAATCACTCTGTTTCATCTCCAGGGTGCTGTTCAGTGGGAAGCGTGGGAGAGGCTAAATCACTTCAGACAGTATCACTTCGCCATGGAGTCTGAAGATCCAGCCCCTTCTCCCTTGGAGATTATCGCCCAACAGATGGCCGGTCTCACTCGAGCTGTTAGAGATCTACAAGCTGGTTACCAGCAATTACAGACTCAGATTCAGGACTTGTCTATTCCTGCTATTTCTCCTCCTGGGCCCTCGACTTCGGCTTCCATTCCAGCCGTTGCATCAGCCTTGGCACATTCTAACGATTCGAAGATGCCACTTCCAGAGCGTTTTTCTGGGGGCAAACTAATGTTTCAGGCTTTTCAGAATGATTGTCGTCTCCTGTTTGCTTTAAAACCACAGACCTATACTACAGAACTAGTGAGAGTGGGAGTGGTAATCTCACTGTTGTCTGGGGAACCAAAGACTTGGGCTAATCATTTATTTGAAATCCAAAGTCCTCTGCTGACTAATTTAAACACCTTTTTTGCAGCAATGGCTCAGATGTACGATGATCCTAAGAGATCTGATACTGTAGAAACCATGATCAGAACTCTTCTACAAGGGAAATGCCCAGTGGTGGAGTATGTCACAGATTTTTGCTCCTATGCCACAGATACAGAGTGGAATGATAAGGCTCTGAGACATCAATTCTGTTTAGTCCGTTCAATCCTAAGGGACGAATTGGCTCGAGTTGGAGTTCCTGACTCCTTGGATGCATTAATCGATTTGAGCATTCAGATTGATCGACGATTAAGAGAGAGACGGGCTGAGAAGGTTGCTGCGTATTATCCGGGAACATCTTGGGTAGTGCCTAAAGTCCCGTTGTCTCTGCATGTTATGTCCACTTCTCCATCTGTAAGTCCTCCAGAACCTATGCAGAGAGGACTTATCAGAACGGCCATTTCAGCTCAGGAGAGAACCCGGAGACCAGAGAACCAACTGTGCCTGCATTGGGGTCTTTCGGGACATTTTTTAAGAGACTGCCCTACTCGGCCTGGGGGTAAGCCTGCTTTTACCACATGTCTGCCGTCATCTTCTTCTGGAGTTAACGTTATTAATTTTACCTATTTCTCTACATTGGTCCCAAGGGTCCCTAGAGAGTAAAGTAGTCATTGATTCTGGAGCTTGCGGCTGTTTTGTGGATGCTGAGTTTGTCAAGACCCACTCCATTCCTACCCGTTTGAAAAAGCAGCCTTTCCTCATAAGAACTGCAGACGGCTCTCAACTCTCCTCTGGACCAGTTACATTAGAGACAATTACACTCTCTGTTATTGTTAATTTTCATCATATTGAGACTTTATCATTTGAAGTAGTGTCTTCCCCTCTTTTTCCTTTAATCCTTGGTTTCCCATGGTTAAAGACACATGATCCATCAATAAATTGGAGCACTGGGTTAATGCAATTTCCATCTGAAGCCTGTATTTCTCATACGATTTTTCCCAGGACTATACCTATAGTTTTGGCCCTATCTCAAGATTCTCTTCTTCAATCTGTTCCTGCCTTCCTTCATGATTTTATGGATGTCTTCGATCAAAAGGGAGCTCACACATTGCCTCCTCATCAAATATATGACTGCCCCATTGATCTACTTCCGGGGCTCCTATTCCTTTTGGGTGTATATACCCTTTGTCTGAACCTGAATTAGCAGTTTTGAAAGAATATATTGACAAGAACTTAAAGAAAGGCTTCATTCGTCCTTCTACTTCACTTGCAGGGGCAGGTATCGTTTTCGTAGAGAAAAAGGATTACTCTCTGCGCCCTTGCATTGATTACAGACATTTGAACCAGATTACGGTGAAGAATCGCTACCCCTTACCTCTTATACCTGAGTTATTCCAAAATCTTCGTGGTGCCAAATTCTTCTCTAAACTAGATTTACGTGGAGCTTATAATTTGGTGAGAATACGTCAAGGGGATGAGTGGAAGACAGCTTTTCGTTCCCGTTTTGGGCATTTTGAATACCTAGTAATGCCATTTGGTTTATGCAACGCCCCTGCCACGTTTCAACATTTTGTCAATGATATTTTCCGTGATATTGGACCAGTTTTTGATAGTTTACCTGGATGATATTCTTATTTTTTCTTCCTCTGAACAAGAACATCAAGTTCATCTGAAGAAGGTATTCAACTGGTTACGGATTCATTGTTTATTCGCTAAGCTTGAAAAGTGTGAGTTTATTAAATCCTCAGTAGAATTTCTGGGGTTTGTAATTTCTTCTGATGGGGTCTGCATGGACAAAAAGAAGGTTTCCACTATACTTGATTGGCCTATTCCTTCTTCTCGGAAAGCGGTTCAAAGTTTTGTTGGTTTTGCAAATTTTTATAGAAAATTTACCAAAGACTTTTCCAATATCATTGCGCCCATTACTGACTTAACTAGTTCAACTAAGCGATTTCATTGGACTACGCAAGCTCAAGACGCTTTTGAACAACTAAAAAAGTTGTTTGTATCTGCCTCTGTCTTGAAACATCCTAATCCTGTTTTGCCTTATGTTTTGGAAGTAGATGCTTCAGAGACTGCTATCGGCACCATTCTCTCTCAAAGAACAGGTTCTAACAATGAACTTCGCCTTGTTGCTTTCTTTTCTAAGAAGCTTTCTATATCTGAAAGGAGCTATGATGTTTGGATAGAGAATTATTGGCCATCAATGCAGCTTTCGAAGAGTGGTGACACCTGTTGGAAGGAGCTCTCCATCCGATCCTCATCTTCTCAGATCACAAAAATTTTGAATATTTGCACACTGCTAAACGTTTGAAACCTAGACAAGCTAGGTGGGCTTTATTTTTTTCTAGATTTCATTTCCATATCACTTACAGACCTGGTTCGAAGAATAAAAAGGATGATGTCCTTTCTCGTTTGCATACTGCTGAAGATAAACCTTTGTTTCCTGATACGATATTACAACCTCAGAATTTCTTTTTTTGCTTCAGAGTGAACTTATTTCGAAGATCAGGAAAGCGTCTCCTTCTGTATCTGCGCAAGGGAATCTTCAAAGTTCTGATGGTTTATTTTTCTCAGATGATAGAATTTTTATTCCGGAACCTCTTCGATTGGAAATGCTGCGGGTTTTACATGATCATCCATTAGCGGTCCGACACGTATGGCTAAGGACTGCAGGGACTATGTAGCGTCTTGTGAGACTTGTGCTCGGTTTAAAAGCACACATGCAAAACCCTTAGGATTGTTACGTCCATTGCCTGTTCCTACTCGACTTTGGGGTTCCATCTCTGTTGATTTCATCGTCGATCTTCCTCCTTCTCGTGGTTGTATGACAATTTTTGTGGTTGTGGATCGACTTTCTAAGATGGCGCACTTCGTCCCTCTTTCTGGAGTTCCTTCTGCCTCCTCTACTGCGGAAGTTTTTATTAAGGAGATTGTTCGACTTCATGGAGTTCCGGATGAAATCGTCTCTGATCGTGGGGTACAGTTCACTTCTAAATTCTGGAGGGCTCTCTGTAAGGCTTTGAGGATCAAGTTGGCCCTCTCCACAGCATTCCATCCACAGTCCAATGGTCAAACGGAGAGAACTAATCAGACTCTGGAGCAATATCTCCAATGTTTTTCGTCTTTTCTTCAGGATAATTGGTGTGAACTTTTACCATTGGCTGAGTTTTCCTATAATAATACTGTGCACTCTTCTACTAAGCAGTCACCTTTTTTCGCTAATTATGGTTGTCATCCTCATATCCTTCCTGATCTACCCAAAGAAATTGAGGTTCCTGCAGTACAAGAACGTCTGGCTTTTTTCTTGGATAATATTCAAAGACTCCAACAAGCAATGACACTGGCGCAAAGTGACTTAAAAATGTTTGTGGATCGTAATAGGAGAAATGTTCCTGAATTTCAGGTGGGTGACCTTGTGTGGTTGTCCACCCGCAACATTAAACTGCCATGTCCCACAAAGAAGTTGGGTCAAAAGTTTTTTGGTCCTTTCCCTGTTATCAGTGAAGTGACTTTTGAACTCAAGTTACTGGTTTCCTACAGAATTCATCCTGTATTTCATGCGGCTTTGCTGAAACCCGTGGTCAAGAACGCTTTCTCTGGGAGGTTCAGAGTCCTCCAGATCCTGTGTCTGTTGAGGGTGTAGAGGAGTTTGAAGTCGAGGCAGTTCTGGATTCTAGACTGCACAGGGGTCGACTTCAGTATCTGATGAAGGGTTTTCCTCCTGAAGAGAACTCATGGGAGCCTGTGGGTAATGTTCATGCCCCTCTACTCATTCAATTTTTCCACGAGGCTCATCCTGAAAAGCCCTCATTTGCACGCACCCGCAGGTTCGTGCTGATGTAATCACTTCTGTGCCAATTCCTTTTTCGGGCGCATGCGCATAGTCGCACGCGCATGTTTCCATGCACGCGCACTTTTTCACGCACGTGCACATTCTGACGCGCGCACGTGTTGACGCACGCGCAATCGCACTTCGTTTAAGGGGATGCTCAGGCCTAGGTTCTTTGCGAAGTGATCGTCCTACTGACACAGCGTTTGTTCGTTTGAAAATCTTCTGAGATTCTTCCTGGCTTCGATTCTGGCTTACTTCTGACTACGCTTCCTGCTTATCCCCTGGCTGGACGCTTGATTCTTGATTTCCTGTGTATGACCTGGCTTGCTTCTGACTACATCCTCGCCTGCAGTTAAGTGCCGAGTCCGTAATTATCCACCTCCTGTCATCTCTGCAGTGGCTCACCGGCACTCCTGCTATTCCTTACTGGAATCACTCTGTTTCATCTCCAGGGTGCTGTTCAGTGGGAAGTGTGGGAGAGGCTGATTACTTCAGACTCACCATGATTCCTGACAATGACATATAAATGTATTAAAGCCAGGTGTTATCCTTAAGGGTAAGGCCACACGGACGACACAGGCACACAGCTACCAAGCTATTCGGGGAGATTTGTCTCGGCGATAAGTCGCCAGGCGACAGATCTCCTGAAAACTCCACGTGTGGACAAGCCCTTAAATCCAAGCCCCTGCCTCCCACACTCCCTTCCCCCTTTACCTTTTAGTATGATGTAGAGAGTGATATTCACGAGACTGGGGGGGGTCACAGTTTTCTTATTGGGCCCATGTTGTGCTGAGTGTGGTGCCACCGTCTTCATTCCTGCTCCCAGATGTCTATTAGTTGTGTGCGGGTCGGGCAGGTTTCGGGCAGACTACTGCACAAAATCTTCGGGTCGCGGGCAGTCCAAGCTCCTTTCCTGTTCTCCCAACCCACTACCTAGCATTTCTGGTGCCGGAATTTATACACTTCCACCCGCCCCTTTACTCTATAAATAGAGGGCAGCAGCGGGCCTGGGCCAGGTGCAGATTGGGAGGGGGCAGGTTAGGTTCGGGTGTGGGTTGAGTGCGGGTCGAGAAATTCTCAACCCCCACAGCACTAATATGTATGTAATGCCCTGGGCAGATGCATACTTTGTACAGGAGATTGCAAATTCATGTTTTGTGCATGTGCTTTTTATTTCTCACCGCTGTACCAATTTATTCCACCGATAATTTAATTGTCCACATTATTCTACTGCTGCTCTTTTCCCTCCTTTTCCATGCACAGGGTTTTATTTAGACTTTTTAAAAAGTATATCTATATTAGAGATAACTGGAATCTGCATACTAAGCTCAGTAGGGCTTTCAAAAACAACTTTTAGGGGGCTGTCAGCAGTAGTTCTGTTCTTCCTAATTTTCTGCATCTTTTGCTCTTATGTCAGCTTTATCTCATATAACTGGATAAATATTACAGTGTATTTTTCAATTGTCTGTCCGATTTTAATATAACCCTAAATGCACATTTGTAATGTAGCACTGGATCTTTCTACATTGCAGGTTTCCAGAAAAAATAATCATTCTAAGACTTACCCATTTGATTGTAAAAGTTTGAACCTGGGTACACTAGACAACAGTTCTCAAAGGGATTCTACACATGACCTGATCAACAGGAATAAGATGTCCACGAGAGAAAAAGGTAAAGCAGTGTGAACGTATGTGTACAGGTATGGGATCTGTTACCTTGATTGTGTAGAACCTGTGGTTTTCCAAAGAAAATCATTTTATTTGCTTTAAGGGAAAATATACCACTTTGATTTGCGCTGAATCAGTTGAGGTTAACTAAAATAAAAAAGGTACATAAACTTACAAAATTAATATTTTTCTACTGAGCTTATATAAATAAATATATTTTTTATACAGACATCTGTTTCGACAGATTGAACATTTTCCAAGCCCCTAGGCTGGTTGTATCCCCTCCCTCCCTTTGTTCCACTGTTAGGTCTTGAACTTATGAGTAGTGATGGGCGAATTTATTCACCAGGGGCGAATTCCCACGATTCGCCGCTGGCGAATAAATTTGCGAAACGTCAGCAAAAACTCGACAGCAAAAATTCCGCCGCAAAAACTCGTTTCGTGGATTTTTTCGCCAATTCGCGAATTTCGCTGGAAATTCGCAAATTTTTCGGCAAAACGAAACGGGTGAGATTCGCCCATCACTGCTTATGAGTCAATCTGTTTTAAAGAGAATAGAATATGTGCACCAACCATTACCAAAAAGCGTATCTAATTGGTTGCTGTGGGTTACTAGGCGTGGAAAGCTTAAGAATTTTATTACATTACCCTGAACACATTCAGCTCGAAATGCAAAGTCTCTCTTTTCTTCACCTAAAGAGGTTAAGAAGAGGCTTCTGCTAGTGGTTAGAGTCTGAAATCGGCCTGCGGATTTCAGCAGGCTAATTTCAGCCCTGTCTGGCCCTAGCCTAACACTGATCACATATTAGACTGACCTCTTATAATTTTGGAGGTTTCTTGTAAAAATCAAATAATTGCTTTGTGGTTAAAAATATATTAAGTCAGTGATGTATTAATGAAGGAATAGTGCTGGCATATGTTAAAAAACATACATATGTTAATACTGTGTGTTAGAGTCCTGCAGCGGGTCGGGTACCCGCGGGTTACCCGCAAAATCCCGCGGTACCCTGTGGGTTGCTCGTAGAATTTCTGGGTGCGGGTATAGAAGCGGGCCGGTGGTCCTGCAGGTTGGCGGGTTGAGGGTCGGGTCACGGATCCTCGCTATAGGGATTTTTACTCCTTTTTCTGAGCATTTCCACTACTGATGATGTCACATCCGGTTTACAATGACAGCACTTCCTGTTTTACTCCTTTGTTTTCTGATCCTGGCTACTTCCGATGATGTCACTTCCTGTTTATGATGACAGCACTTCCTTATTCTTGATGGTCAGCGGATCGCGGGTCCGGGTTGCGGATCACGGGTTGCGGGTACGGTTCGGGTCACGGGTCCAAGCGGGTAAAAATGCGGGTCGCGGGTTCGGGGTACGGGTCGGGTTCGGGTCCCAAAAAATGGACCCGCGCAGGACTCTACTGAGTGTGTATATTTTGTCCTATTGCATACATATTATTTTATGTCTGGTTGATTCTTTAATAAATGCTTTCAGACTGTACACTATTATTCTTTCTAATTTGGCATCTCTCAGTTTTAATATGGATGACCTTCTTCTGTCAGGCCAGTCATGGTTGTTATCACTGATGTGAATAAAACTAAATTCAGATATGTTTTACTGCTAATGTATTGTAATATAAATTATCTAACATTTCTGTTACAGGAGTTCAGACAAGTGAGGAGTTAGCAAACATCTATATAAAAAGAGACTCTAGCCAACAAACAGAGTAAGTATTTTATTATTAACATGCAAGTTCTAAACCAGGCAGATAATTATAGGGATAAGGAAGAATAATATTTATATAGCGGGAAATACATTATTATAGATAGTATATATATATTCTCTAAGAAGACCAGCAGCACTGGGACTTTTGTATAAAAATTATATTTGTGTGTTACCTTTCTCAAGGCAACCACACCGCACAATTCATCAAGTTTAAATAGCCAATGAAAACCAAACAATTAAAGAGTGACATCACTGTATTAAAGTGCACTAAAGTAAAAAGTATATTTTATCCATAAAGTAAGTAAGCAATTACAAACCATCCCCTAGCTCTCTAGCTTAGTATTTGGGCCCCCCCTTTCTAAGCTTTTAGCTACCTATCAATTAACCTCTATATTTACAACAATCATATGCTCATCTTGGCTAGCCAAAAACTTTTAGACACATAATTAATCAATTTGAGGTACAGATATATAGCAAGCTTATGAAAAAGGGGAATACATATCACTCATGTCAGTAAACCATATGTTCAACCTGTAGGCAAAAAGCAGTTCAGTTGTAGAGCACTATTTAGACCCCTAGGAGCTACACAATCTAATTCAAATGTCCAGAAAGCCTCTGGCTGCAGTAGCATACGTTCAATGTCCCCCCCCGGGGGATCCAAAATACAGTCAGTTGGCATCCACTTAAAGGATGATGCCGGATGTTTAGCCTGCAACCAATGTTGTGCCACAGGCTGCTTGGATAAGTCCTGTTTGAGATTCTATTTTGGTTTTGGGTCCAGTGCAGCTATAATCGATGCATACTTATTCTTTCTCTCAAGTCCACATGGCCACTTAATTATGTAGACAACATTACGGGACATGCAACAGAGCCTATGTCTGATAATATAATTCCTCCCAGTATGTGGATGTGAGAACCTATGATAAGTGTATTACACATGACGCAGTTTCCACATTTAAACGATCCCCATTTCTTATATTTGCTTACCAGATCCGTGGGTGATCATAATTCCTTAAGGTTTTTGTTCCTTCTATCTCCAAAACAGATCTTACTCCTGTTGATTGCAGTCAATTCCATATCCTTTTTACAATCGGCCAATGCTGTAAAACATATCTCTTCATGCGAAGGGTACAGGCATTGTATGTGGTGGTGAAGTACACTTCTTCCTCTTTACTATTACCGTTCTCCTTCTGGTTCACATTACCTTTTAATACCTCAATGTGATTAAGGGACTTAGCCAAGTGTTTAAGTTCACTTATAAGTTTCCAAAAATTGTGCAGCAATTTTATCTAGGGCAATCCTTTTCATAGCTCGTAATCCTTACTGCCCATAACATTTGGGATCTAGGGAGCGAATCCAGGTGGTGTTTTGGATGGCTGCCAATATAATGGAGTAAGATTGGCTTCTGATAAATTTTGATCTCCATTATTTTTAAAGATAAATCTTTATAAACCAACACATTCAGAAATTGAATAGGATTTTCATCATAATGTAAAGTGAACTGTATAGTGGAGGGGACTTTATTCAAATCATGCACAAAGTTTAATAACTCTTTTTCTGACCCAAACCATAAGAAAAACAGATCATTTATGTAGCATCTGTAATACCCTCCATGTTTGCGAAACAGTTGGTGACCCAGTATGTATTGTACTTCATACTAGTGTATAAATGTGTTAGCATACAAGGGGGCTACATTAGAGCCCCCCCCCCCCCAGGAGTTAAAGAATGAATTGTTTTTCATATTTAAAATAGTTTTTATGTAATATGAATTAAAAAAGCTATAATATAAATTCCACCTGAGGTCCTTGTATAACATATTGCCACTCATTAGCTCCCTAGGGGCTGCTATACCTGCCTCGTGGGGTATGCAGGTATATAGACTATGGACATCCATAGTCACCAAAATGAAAGATAAGTTATTCACAGCAACACTGTCAACATGCAAAAAATCTGTGGTGTCATGTACATAAGACCCAATTTCACACACACCAATGGTTGCAACAGTCCATCCATGAACTTAGCCACTTTTTCAGTTAAGGAGCCCACCACCAAGATTGTAGGTCTCCCTGTCGGGCTTGTAAAATTTTTGTGAATTTTGGGTAACGTATATAACAGGTCTTGCCGGATGTTCCACGTACATCACCTCTCCCAGTTTCTCCGTTATCCAACCACTCATACATGCATTGTTTAGAATTTTCCTGAGCCGTGAGTGAAATTTAATAATGATATCAAAAGTTAGACGTTGGTAACATTGTGTGTCAGACAATTGCATCAACAATTCAGTTCTCTTATACTGGTATTCTAACACTGCTACAGCTCCATCCTTATCCAAAGGTTTGGTTATAATTTCAGTCCTTTCCCAGGGGGGATTTAGAATGGCCCATTCATTCCTTGTTAAGTTTTGCTTACTTTCTGTTAATTTATGGAAGTGTAAAATGTTCCTTCAATCTTAACAAATGGGTAAATTTCTAATTGTCCACAATGTCACAAAATTTAGGCGATATTGTTGAAGGTACAAATGTCAAACCCCTTGATAAGATATTGAGCTCATCTGCCATTAACTGGTGTTTGGATAAATTGATTAACTGGCCCGTTCCGGTCTTGCTCCTCGTCGTGGAGGTCCCCCCCTTATATTTCCTGCTGTAGTGTTTCCGGCAACCGCGTCTGCATCTGACATGCCTCGTCCTTCTGAGGACTTGCCTGTCTCTAAAAAATCTTAGAGAGCCTAGGTTCTCCAGCCTCCCTCCAGTATGCCAATGAAAAACAAAATTATCCTTATAATCCTGTTGAACACGAAGATACTTGGATCGCTTAAAGGCAAGTATTTCATTCTTATACTGATTAACCTGATCCTGCAATTTATTTACCCAGTTAGATTCCTGATCTGATTGCAGTGTATCTAAATTCACCCGTTCAAATAACAACATCTCACTACGTACTTGTTTCAGCTCACTTCCTGTCTCATCAATAACAATCAATATTAATTCATATGAACATCTATCCAGGACTTCACAACATATGTTACAGAAATCCACTTTGTTTCTCCCAATGGTTGGAACATTTTTAATTCAGAAAGGTCATAGAATTCTTTTCTCTCTGCAATACTCAGAGTGATACACCATGTAAATGCAACTCAGTGTCTCTGTTTCCGTAATTGTAAATTCATGAGAAATTTCCCTGGTGCCCAACTCACCAAGCGTGTCTTGATAGGTTTCTGTAAACAGGACAACTTCATCTGTTGTATATGGTTTATATTCACTGCCCCTTGAGCCATTTTCCACTTATAGTTATAGGCTTGGCTGCAGATAAAGCATAAAATACAAAAATTGCAAAGAATGTGCAGGTGCACACCAATTAAGTGTCATATATAAAACTGGAAGGTGGCACTCCGCTTCCACTGTATGCCCAGGTGCAAGGTAAATTTTCATACATTATCCAAAGCCCAGCAACACCGGGACTTTTGTGCAAAAACAAAAATTATGTTTATGTGAGCATATAAACAGCCAGTGTGACATTTCGGTCCACTTTGGGACCTTTATCAAGGCAACCATACCCCACAATTCATCAAGTTTAAATAGCCGTTGATAACCAACCAATTAAGGAGTGACATCACCATATTAAAGTGACCAGTACATTATAAATTACAATTAAATCCATATATAAAATTGCTAGTCATAATGTTGATTAAAATGTAGTGTTGCTCAATAATTTAGTGCCAGTTCATCTTCTGTTATTAGGTACTGCTTTTAAAAGTGCATAGTTCAATAAATAATAAAATAAAAAGTGTATTTTATCCATAAATAAGCAATTATTAACAAACCATCTCCTAGCTCTCTATTTGGGGGCCCCCTATCTAAGCTTTTAGCTACCTATCAATTAACATCTATATTTACAACAATCATATGCTCATCATTACTGGAGTTACCGAGGAGTTCCACGAGCTGTATAAAAACACAAGGCCTTCTGCCTCGTGTTTTTGTATGGTCATGGAACTCCTCGGTAACTTATAATATCCTTATAATTTACAAGAGGTGGTACTTTATTCGCTTTATAATGTACTGGTCACTTTAAAGTGGAGATGTCACTCCTTAATTGGTTGGTTATCATTGACTATTTAAGCTTGATGAATTGTGGGGTGTGGTTACCTTGAGAAAGGTCCAGAACTGGACTGAAAGGTCACATTAGCTGTTAATATGTTCACACAAATATAATTTTTGTTTTTGCACAAAAGTTCCAGTGTTGCTGGTCTTCTTGGAGAATGTATGAAAATTTACCTTGCACTTGGCATTCAGTTTTTGTACCTGCCCGTTCTTTGCAATTTTTTGTATTTTATGCTTTATCTGCAGCCAAGTCTATAACTACTGTATAAGTGTAAAAAAGGCTCAAGGGGGCAGTGAATATAAACCATATAAAACGGATGAAGTCAATAAGATCCTGTTTACATAAACCTATCAAGACACGTTTGGTTTATTATTATGTTTATGGAAAAAAGAGAATGAGTTGCATTTACATTGTGTATCTCTCTCAGAGTATTATAGAGAGAAAAGAAATCCATGAGTTTTCAGAATTAACAATGTTCCAACCACTGGGAGAAACAAAGTGGATTCTGTAACAGATGGTGTGCAGTCCTGGATATATATATGCTCATATGAATGTTGCTTGTTATTGATGAAACTGGATGCGAGCTGAAACAAGTACTTAATGAGATATTGAAATTTGAACATGTGAATTTAGATACACTTCAATCAGATCAGTAATGTAACTAGGTAAAGAAATTGCAGGATCAGGTTACTCAGTATAAGAATGAAATACTTGCCTTTAAGCGATCCAAGTATCTTCGTGTTCAACAGTATTATAAGGATAATTTTGTTTATCACAGACGTACCCGAGGGCGGGCTGGAGGACCTAGGCACATTATGATGATGCGCAAGGTTCAGCTACCACTTAGTTGCACATTCAGCAGTGGGGACTCGGGGGAGGAACAGAATGCGTTCTCAGCAACAAGATTTTTTTAGAAACTGCTAAGTCCCCAGAAGGAGGAGGCACGTTTGATGCAGACACGGTGGCCAGAAGCATTGCAGCAGCAAAGATAAGGGGGAATCTCCATGCCGAGCTAGACAGGCACAGGCCAGATAATCAATACATCCAAATACCAGTTAATGGCAGGTGAGCTCAATATCTTATCAAGGGGTTTGACATTTGTACTTTCAACAATATCACATAAATTAAGTGACATTTTGGATAATTATAAATTTACCCGTTTGTTAAGATTGAAGGAACATTTTAAACATACAATGCCTAGCCATTCAAGGGAAGAGAATTTGATCTCATCTGTCAAAATGAAAAGTGACTTTGATCCTGGCACAACGTACTGGCTGGGAAGCCAAAACAGGAGCACAGACTGGCTGGGAAGCCAACACAGGAGCACAGACTGGCTTGGAAGCCAACAAAGGAGCACAGACTGGCTGGGAAACCAACACAGGATAATGTTCATGTTCAGAATGGGACTGCTGGATAGTAGGTAGGGGTTCAAGCAGTGGGAAGACTGGCAAAGGACCAAGCCACCGGAGTGCTGGTACCAGAAAAATCTGCTAGAAGGCAGCTGGCCCAGGAGCTGGAGGCTGGGCACGCTGGAGCAGGAACTGAAGGCTGGGCAGCCAGCCCTTGAGCAGAAAGTGGAGGCTGGGCAGCTGGAGCAGGAACTCTAAGCTGTTCTGGAACTGGCCATAAATCCCATGTAAAGTGTTTTTTCATTACAGAGGGGTCATCCAGGATGGGTGAATCCTCATCTATAGCCTCTTCAGTACAGTTTTCAGCTTCCCCTTCCAAAAGGAGCAGAATTATGACTCTGCCTTTCATACACATGGGGAGTCTTGAAAAAATTATTTGCAGGAAAGTCTTTTGCACAGCAAGAGAAAGTCCCCAAACAAGTCTTTTTTCCCTGCACATTTTTCAATTGCAGGGATCCACCCAGAAGAGTGCTGCAGTTTAGCAGCGTGCAACATATTAAATTACCAGCAGGCTCCTTTGTACAAAGCTGGATTATTCTGTAAGAATTCACAGACAGGAGCCAATGTGCTGGGTAATTTGGTTTTTATTAAACAAAAATATGCACAAACACAGGTCCAGGTACAGGCCGAAATACAAGGGCAGGCGGCAGACAAGCAAATGAGGTACAGGCTAAAAGTCAGGATGAGCAGAGTTCATGCAAGGTCAAAAACAGGTTGAGGTCAAACCCGGAGTTCCAAAAATCAAGAGTAACGGAGCAGATATAAAACAGAGCCTGTAATCAAGACAGGAACAAGACAAGATTTACCAGGAACAGGAAAACAGGAACAAGAACACGATCAAGAAATCAAGGTCACGAGGCTTGCAGTCAGCAGTTGGGCCAATAATCCAGCACAGGGTGTTGGGGAAACAGGCTTAAATAGAGCTCAGATGCATAAATGCCCTAAACTGGATCAGGGGTGTGTACCAAAGAAGGCTGGCCTGGAGGCAGCAAGGAAACGGGCATCTTATCACAGCCAGGCCACCATCACACCAGCTCCTGTGGCTCAAGCAGGAAGAGCAGTGTCTGGAACATAACTGGTCCCTGGTTTGAAAGGAGGGATTTGCTCACACTAAGTTTGTGGATGGACTGTTGCAACCATTGGTGCGTGAAATTGGTTCTTATGTACAGGACACCACAGATTTTTTGCGTTATAGACGGTGTTGATGTGAATAACTTATCTTTCATTTTGGTGACTATGTATGTCCATAGTCTATGTATAGCAGCCACTAGGGAGCTAATGAGTGGCAATATGTTATACAAAGGACCTCCGGTGGAAATAATATTAAAGCTTTTGGAATTCATGTTATATAAAAACTTTTAAATTTGAAAACCAATTCTTTCTTCAACTCCAGGGGCCATGGGCTCTTAAGTAGTCCCCACGTATGCTAATACATTTATGCACCAGTATAAATAACAGTACATACTGGGTCATCAACTGTTTCGTAAACATGGAGGGTATTACAGATGCTACATAGATGATCTGTTTTTTTTGTTGTTTGGGTCAGAAAAAGAACTTTACATTATGATGAAAATTCTATTCAATTTCTGGATGTGTTGGCTTATAAGGATTTTAAAAAAAAATTGCAGACTAAAATTTATCAGAAACCAACAGCTAGAAAAACCTTACACCATTATAGTAGCAGCCATCTAAAACACCTCTTGTATACGCTCCCTAGATCCCAAATGTTACGGGCAGTAAGGATTAGGAGCAATGTGCAGGAGAGGAGGATTGCCTTGGATAAAATGGCTACTCAGTTTTTGGAAAGGGGCTACCCAATGAAACTTATAAGTGAAGTTAAACACTGGGCCTTTAACTGCATTGAGGTATCAAAAGGTAATGTGAAACAGAAGGATAAGGGTGATAGTAAAGAGGAAGTAAAGTACTTCACCACCACATACAATGCCCATATCCCTCTCATGAAGAGATCTGTTTTACAGCATTGGCCGATCGTAAAACTGGATATGAAATTGACTGCAATCAACAGGAGTGAGATCCGTTTTGGAGACAGAAGGAACAAAAACCTTAAGGAATTACTATCACCCATGGATCCGGTAAGCAAATAAAATAGCCTGCAGAAGGGAATACAGAAATTGGGATTGTTTAACTGTGTAATGTCTAATACGCTTATCGCAGGGGATAGTTTCTCGCATCCACATACTGGGAGGAATTATATTATCAGACATAGGCTCTGTTGCACGTCCCTTAATGTTGTCTACATAATTAAGTGCCCATGTGGACTTGTTTACTGTGGCAAAATGAACAGACAATTGAGGGAAAGAATAGGTATGCATTGATCATCGATTAGAGCTGCCTGTGGCATAACATTGGTTGCAGGCTAAACATCCGGCATCATCCTTTAAGTGGATGCCAACTGACTGTATTTTGGATCCCCTAGGGGAGGAAACATTAAACGTATGCTACTCCAGCAAGAGGCTTTCTGGACATTTAAATTCGATTATGTAGCCCCTAAGGGTCTAAATAGTTCTCTAAAACTGAGCTGCTTTTTACCTACAGGTTGAACAATATTGTTTACTGAAACAGAAGGATGATATGTATTCCCCTTTTTCATTAACTTGCAATATATCTGTACCTGAAATCTATTACTTATGTGCTTAAAAGTTTTGGGTATTTGAGCCAATAACAGTAATGAGGAGTATATGATTGTTATAAATACAGAGGTTAATTGATAGGTAGCTAAAAGCTTAGACAGGGGGCCCCAAATACTAATATATTTTTAAATTTATTCTTTATTGCACTATGCACTTTTAAAAGTAGTACCTAATCACAGAAGATGAACTGGCATTGAAATTATGGAGCAACACTACATTTTATTCACCTTTATGACTGGCAATTTTTAAATATGGATTTTATTGTGATTTATAATGTATTGGTCACTTTAATATGGTGATGTCACTCCTTAATTGGCTGGTTATCATTTGCTTGATGAATTGTGGGTGTGATTGCCTTGTGAAAGGTCCCGAAGTGGACTGAAACGTCACGTTGGCTATATGCTCACACAAATATAATTTTTGTTTTTGCTGTTGCTGGTCTTGGAGATTGTATGAAAATTTACCTTGCACCTGGGCATAAAGTGGAAGGGGGTTTATATGGTAAACCTTAAGAGAAGGTAACACTGGGAAATTCATCCACAATACCCGACAAAATAAGTTGGGATATTATCACGTTTTTAGTTCTGGGATCCTGGTCCACAATCACTTCCGATTCGAGAGGAGAACCTTGTGTGTTTGTTGTCCTAGTCATGGGTCTACTTAATGGTAGCCAGTCCACCTCTACTGCAACCACTGCTCTGCGAAGGTACTTGGGTACACGATTTATACATTCAGCTGTGTAACATGATGCCTGAGTTGGCCTATATATGGGAGACAACATCCAGGGACCCGGTGTTATAACCATAGGTTGTTTTTTATTTGACTTTTTATTTCACTTTGTTCCACGGTGTTTTGTTGTCATGATGTCATGGAAGTGGGTGGGCTCTGTGAACACTTAGCCTCTCTTTGGCTATATATTGTTCTTTCACTGCACTGTTTCCCTTGTTTAATAAACGTTTTTCTTTTTATCTATATTGACTTTGTATGTGCAAATCCTGAGTACCATCACTTTGGACCTATGGACCATATATGTATATATATATATATATATATATATAGTGAATAAAGTACCCCCTCTTGTAAAATATAAGGATATTATAAGTTACCGAGGAGTTTCATGACCATATAAAATACTGCATAATACTGCATATACTGTTCCCTGACCTGCATATTTTATACAGGTCAGGGAACTCTGAGGTAACTTCTAATATCCTCATATCTTGCAACTGGGGGTACTTTATTTATTATAATACACAAGTTTCAGTGAGTCATGTGACAGAAATGACATCAGAACTCACCGTTTATAACTGATGACATCAGAACTCACCGTTTATAAGGATATAATTTACAGGATATTCACAGCTTTTGTGTATTATATATATATATATATATATATATTATTTCCAAATAAACTATGCCTACGAGTCCACTATCTTAAAGGGAGTTTGTCATGATTTTTATGGTTTACTTTTTATTTCTAAATTATACTGTACATTGCAAATAATTCACTTTACCATTTAAAATTGTAATTTTTTTTAGATGTCATATTGGTGTGGAGGTAGCCATCTCAGTGCACTGTGCCTGATTCTGAGCTTTGAGATGGAGCCAGCACTTCACAATTGAACTGCTTTCAGACAGCTAGGGGGTTATTTACTTAAACTTTAATTTTTCTTATTATTTTATTAAAACACATTCAACCAAACTCCCATCCACAATTTCCCTCATTTATCAATATAATAATTCAACAAATTTGGTGCAGAAAAATACTTGATAAAATCGTGATAAAATTTGAATTGTACACATTTTTCAGATTTGACCCATTGAAAATTATTCAGATTATCATATGAAACCCAGCCCAGTTCATGATATCTTCCAAATGTGTTTTGAAAAAAAATGTTTTCCTGCCACAGTATGAGTAATGTTTCTATATCTTATTATTTACAGTTATGGTACAGCAGTTTTAAACAGGGTGAGTATATTATAATTGGAGTGCTTCTTTATAGTCTGCATACTGAGTTATCTGAATCCTTATTTACTTTCCTTATCATTTACAGTATTTATATATTGCTAATATTTAATATAAACTGTAATGCTGATAGCAGATTTCGCAAACTCTTTTTGATACATAACCATATTTATTTGGAAAGCTGAAAATTTTACTTTTACTACTTTTTATTCTTAAAAGTGGATGCTGAAGGGTTTAATAAGCATGTTCATATGCAAGGGGTTCAAAGCAACATGGGTTAACAGAGCATTAATTAAAGTGTCAAGGCATGTACATTATTATAGTTGAATTTCTGTTAAACAATTCACATTAAAATGTTTCAATTGATACAGAAGTTTTACAAATAGGCAGGATTTGAAATATTTTTCCAATTTTATAAATAGGTACCAGTGTATCATGATACAATTGCAGCCCTACCATTAATTTAAAAAACACTAGGAATGCACTAGGATTCGATTTGGAATTTTGCCCTTTTCAGCATGATTCAAATGCCTGTGTAAATCCGAATCCAAAAAATCATGTGACTTTTTATTACACAAACAAGGAAGTAAAATTTTATTTTACTGTGCGCTGTTCTCTTTCCCATAATTTACATATGCAAATTATGGTTTGGATTTGGTTTTGGTTACTCGGCCAGATCTTTCACAAAGGATTCAGATTTCACTTGAATCCTACAATAATTAATTCAGTGCATCTCCAGTGTTCACTAAACATATTCTCCTTGGTTAGGTGGTGATGCTTTTCAGGTTACTAAAAAAACTCAAATATTGGATCCTGTAGGAAATCTAATTTCCTTTTGGCTATTTGTGCAAAAAATATTTACATGTTCATAGTTGTGCATTTATAACTTGTGAAATGTTTTCTTATTATTTTTCAGGAATTGTTGGAACTTTCTGACTACCTTATGGTAAGCATGATAGTTAAAAGTTTAGCTATAATATTGCAATATCTATTCTTTGTTTCTAGAAATCACATATTAATGGAACAGTAATGATAACATTTAAGTGTTTTAAAGGAATGAAAAAAAAAGTTGCCCTGCACTGGTAAAAAATATGTTTTTACTTGAGAAACACAACTATAGTTTTATATATATATATATATATATATATATATATATATATATATA
>CM044434.1:41486943-41501994 GCA_024363595.1 Xenopus borealis | reverse complement strand
GCATGATCTCCCCCTCGTGGTTTAATTTTAACCTGATCAATTGGCATACATCTAAAAGATGCAGGGCTGTGTTTCGCTTCAGCCCAATGTCTTGCCACTTATTGTTCCAATATATCTTGCTTTTTATTTTTAACCTTATCCTTCTTTTCTTTTTCATTTTTGTCGGGGTTTAGTGCTGCCCTGATACTGGACCTATGCATGCTCATTCATTCTTTGAATTGCGTAATAGTTTTCCCACAGTACAGCAACCCACAAGGACACAGGTCATCCTGTGTTTAATTTCATACTCTTTGCCTGTTTGTGGGTGTAGGTATTTCCAGTAATTAAGCTATTACATAGAGTACATCCCCCACACTTAAATACTCCCAGGCGTTGTGTTAGAAAATGCTGCTTTTGTACTTGTCTGTGGGGTCAGAAGGTCTTAGATTTTCTTTTAAATTCCTGCCCCTTCTGTAGTTGAATTTCGGCTTTCTTGGCAATATTTTATTTAGGTTGTCATCACTGGTTACTATTTCCCAGTGTTTTATTACACTATGGCATACATGCTCAGATTGGTATTTTCTTTTTATGGCTGGGTCCAATTGAGGATTTGCAAAAGTTTGTAAATGAGTTGAATAACTTGGAAAGCCCAGTCAGATTCACTTTGAAATATGATAAAGAACAAATCGAATTCTTTGATGTCAAGATTTACAAAAAAGAGAACATGATTCATACTAGTTTATATGTCAAACCGACCATAATTCACTACCATAGCAACCACCCAAAACACCTGCTAAACTCCTTACCGAAGTCACAGATGTTAAGGTGGTACGCATTGACAGTGACCAAGAAAAAAGAGCCCAAGATTTGACAATGATGGGTACAAAATTCCTTGAGCGAGGTTACCCTGAGAAACTAATAGAAGATACCAAAGAATGGGATTTAAATCAGGACCATAGAAAAACACTATGGGAAGAAAGCAACACTAAGAGCAAACACAAAAAACCTGTGGAAGGATATGTACTATGTAAGCCAATATGGCATACAATCTGAGCATGTATGCCATAGTGTAAAAAAACACTGGGAAATAGTAACCAGTGATGACAACCTAAATAAAATATTGCCAAGAAAGCCGAAATACAGCTACAGAAGGGGCAGGAATTTAAAAGAAAATCTAAGCCCTTCTGACCCCACAGACAAGTACATGACAGTACAAAAGCAGCATTTTCTAACACAACGCCCGGGAGTATTTAAGTGTGGGGGATGTACTCTATGTAATAGATTAATTACTGGAAATACCATCACACACCCACAAACAGGCAAAGAGTATGACATTAAACACAAGATGACCTGTACTGCATCCAATGCTATTTATAGCTAAATAGTGTTGCCCCAAAAGGTTTAAATGGTCAATCAGTACTAAATTGCTTTTTAAGCTAAAGAACAACCCATGCTATAAATACAACAGATAGTTAAGACAAAAAGAAAAATTAAATAAAGGACTAATACAAACAAGAATCAAGGTTGAATATTGGTTTATTGAACAAATCAATTTATTCACATTCTTTTATGGTTTCTCTTGTTTCAATGTTTAACAAAAAACTGAGAAACTTTCTTATCTGTTTATTAATAGATACTTTGTATACACTTCACAGGTGCACGGCAGTACATGTTGCCAATTGAACTGTTTTTATTATCACTGCACATCGAGGTCACCAAGTGGTGAGAGGATATATGATTTCCTTTTCTCTAACGCATTCACAGTAATTGTGAGGGTTAAACTTGTGATGCAATTCAAACTTTGCTGCCGTCATGTTTGGCGCCAAAATCTCGGAAGTGGGTGGGGGTATAAATACACATAGAGCACTGCATTTATGTATCCTTGATAAAGGCCCAAAAATGGGCCGAAACGTTGGACACGATTTGATTTACTTCAAATGGAGTGCAGTTCTATGATATAATTGTATACAAGATTTCGAACCAGCACCCACGATTGACGAAAATCCGGATCAGAGTGCGACTGCCTGCAAGCAAATTATATATATATATATATGTATATAAATCTCTTGACGTTCTGAAGATTCCCACTGTATACTATCAGATCTGTTATCTGATGTGCATCCTGTGCCTTTTCTCCATTTTCAGCTTTGAATGGCTGCCCCATCGCTACACAGCAGCTTGTTTATATAAACTATAGTAGAGCTTCTGAAGCAAGCACACCAGTTTTACCAGTGCAACACAACAATGCATTATTTTTTCATTACATTAAGGTGCATATTTATTTTGCTGTGTAAAACGAAACTCAGAAAAGAACGGTGTAAAAAGTTGTGTAAAATATATGTTGAGTTAAGATGTGAGCCCCAGATTTAACGTCATTATTGTACATTGCTTCTGCTGTTTTTTGCACAGCATAATAAAGATGCTCCTTAAAAGCTTAAATTTTTTGGTGTTCCTTTAAGGGGTACACAAATCTGCAGAGAGCCCTATGCAGACAAGTATAAAGGCCCCCAATAGAATAGTGCTAAGTCAAGTACCACTCTCCCAGTTTCCTTTCTACAGCCAACAGGGTCCTTCATCAACAACCCATATAAAATAAGTTTTAAATGGCTTTAGACCAGAGGTGCACAGACGTTTACACTGGGATCTGCTTTCGACACCTGGCCCTCATCAGGATATCTACCTTTATAGTGTGCAGCAATTTTTTAAAACACACCCATTTTGTGGCCACACCTCTAATTGCCATGTTCATTTTTACACATTTGGCAGGTTATGAAAGTATGAACACACTCCCTTCCCCTCTCAGGCTACTCTCAGCCTTTCTTCCCCTTCGCTGGGCTGCAGGAGCCCCATGTATAGTTGAGTTGCCATATGTTAGGAAATGTTCATCTTAGTGAATTTGCAAAGTTATGATCCTTCGTCAGTGCGCAACTTTGCCTGGCGTAAGGGTGCGAAGTTGCGCAAGTCTATCTATTTCGTCCATGTTCGTGAATTTGCGAAGTTGCGAAATGACATCACGCTGGCGATTTAGCACTAGCGTTAGACGCTTCGTGCTTTAGTGAATCTGCACTTATGAGTAGGCAGAAGAGGGACGTGCCTAGGGCGCAAAGGGGAAGGGGCGCCAAGCACTTACCTTTCTCCCTGGCTTTCCCTAGTTCCTAGCTCCTGAAGTGAATTATTCAGTCAAAAGTCATAGTGTATCTGCAAAACCAAAGAGGCATAAAAGCACAATGAAACAAAAGCATAAACATATGCAAGCTGTTATTTTACATGTCGAAAAGAATACCAGTCTAAATATAAAAATACAGTTCAGCAATTTGTGTTCAAAAACTTAGTGGTGTGCAAAGACTGGCAGCCTCTATAGACATGCCCAAAGTGGAGCAAAAGCACCCAGATGCAGAGAAAGTAACAAAGTACCTTTTAGGAAAATAAAAATTGACTAGAAAGGAAGGTGGCACCAGAAGTGATAGATGTATTGTAAAATCTGACTGATAACATGAGATGGTTTCTTCTTCTCACGTATTTACATCTTCAGGGAAATGTTTAGAAAATGCAGGTGGAATGGGTTGCACTGACTGCAATTTAAATGCAATCAGTGCTGCTTTGCAACATGCATATGCAGAACGAAACACAGCCTTTATTGCCCTGAACTGACACAGGCACATTCAAGAGCCAAACGTAAGTGGAATGCAATATGATGCAGGCACATAAGGAAGAATTGAGGTGGATCAAGTGAAAATTATCCCTAGGGGAATGCAGGGAGAAATGCCCATGTGTAACTGCCCTTAGACATGTCCCTCAATTTCACAATAAGGGGGTACATTATCTGTGATACAACCTGTTTTTATTTGTGCAGGAAGCTCTCCACAGAGAGAGGAGATTGAAAAAGAAATTGTGTTCCTTGCAGGAGTTGTTTCATACGCTCTTACAGACATCTGAAAAGTCATTCAAGGTAGTGTATATATCTGATAAACCATACAAATTCTGTAACAGGGTTATTTTGATTTATTGGAGAACTATGATTGCTTGTTTCCTTACTCTTGTGGCCATATGGCCATATTGTTGTCAAAATTAAAAATAAGCTAAACATTTGTAGCTAGAGATGCATCTTGTCCTTTGGAACCATTAGTTTAGATGTTCCCTGCTGGTAGATAGGACACATTGATTTGAATGATGTATTGATTTTTTTAGATACTGCATAATAATGTATGCAGCAGCCTGCAGCTCCCAAACCCTAATGAGCCTCCCATACCTTTTACTGCTTGGATCTGTATGTTTGAAAACTACATTATTGCTGCTGACCAAGGGGAGATTTCTGCTGCTAGAAAGCTCACTTTACTTATTCACTGCCTAGGAGCAGAGGGACAGCGTATGTTCTATACATCAGTGATTTTCAACCTTGTGCCTCCAGCTGTTAAGAAACTACAAGTCCCACAATGCATTTGCCTGACTGTGGCTGTCAGACTCCTTCATTGCATTGTGGGACTTGTAGTTCCTTAACAGCTGGAGGCACAAGGTTGAAAATCACTGCTATACATTACCAATACCCGATGAGACTTGAGAAACTGCTCTTACTGCTTTAAAGAACTTTTTCGTGCCAAGAGTAAATGTGGTTGCTGAAAGAAATAAATTCCGCCAACATGGGCAACATAATGGCGAATCCACAGAACAATTTCCAGCGGCTTTGAGAGAGTTGGTTGTTGAGAGAGCTGGGACTTTGAGAATCCAAGGGCTAGTCCGGACAAGAAGAAAGACAAATGGAGACATCAAGCAATTCAACAGAAGTCTGAAAGAAGCAATAAAGATTGCAAATCTTACTTGGGAAATCTTGAAAAGTACAACAGAGCTCCTACATAACTACAGAACAACGTGCCATGCAACAACCCAGCATACAGATGCGCACTAAGTTACATGTTACAGACATCAAACTTACACAAAAGCATAGAGACACATCTCCCTGGGGATACAGGGCGGCTGTTGTGCTGCAATCATCCTCAACCACCGCTCCTCGTCTCAGGGAGCAAGTTAGGATATTCCAGGCCACCACTCAGGACCTGCAACACTTCCTCCTTTCCTGCCTACCTCCAGATAAATGACAGGCTATTCCCACATAGATTTTTGGGGCACTTCACTTCCACTGGTACCATGTCTGAGGGTCCCAGTGATAACCTCTTTTCTAGGGGGGCACCTGTGGCATCAGTCAAATACTTAGCATTTGCCAAATGCTGCAAATATTTGCCCACTGGGCACAAAGAACCTTGATGTACCAAGTGCGACCCGCACCACCAGGGTGCTGAACCCACAGAACCTACTCCACCTCTGGTGAACCAAGCCACTCAGAGGGAATCTCCAGTTTCCATCAGAGAGGTTTCGCCATGCAGGGGACACTCCACTCCAGAGTGGGCATCCCCAAGGGCATACTAAAGCTGGCACAGTCATTAGATAGGCTGCTTTCCCGCCTAGACAATACCAAACCATGACCCTCAAAATATAGGGCACCCTCTCCATCCGAGGACGAGAGTGGTGCTCCTCACAGACTACCTTCACCCATCCCGCCGGACCCTCCACCTTCAAGAATCGGAGGTCCGGGCTGAGTCTTCTAAGGCCCTTTTCAAACAGCACAACAAGACCTCACCCAATTTTCCTTCTCACTCTCAACTGGGTCAAACATTCAGCAGGAATGGGACAAGCCAGAGAGACGGCTCCAAACAAACAGTCGCTTCTTAAAACTATATCCATTCCGGACTGAATTTACAGAAGTTAGACGCACCTGTCTCCCGGCTTTCCTAAAATAGAGCACTTCCAGTCCCTGACTCCTTTTCTTTCAAGGAATCTATGGACAAGAAGTTAGAGAGTCTACTACGCTCCATATTTTCAGCATCCAGCTCATCACTTCGCCCCGTCCTAGCTATGGCATGGGTAAGCCGAGCCATCCAATCCTGGTCCGACTCATCAGTGCCATGGCGGAGGGAGCACCGCGTGACAAACTTTCCCAATGGGCTTCCCAAATCAAGGATGCAAATGACTACATCTGCGAAGCTTCACTAGACGCTACCCAGGTAATCAGCAGGTGATCTGGCAGCCCGCAGGTCCCTATGGATGAAGTTATTTTCATCTGATCATTCCTCTAAAAAGTCCCTGACTTCCATCCCCTTTAAAAGGAAACTTCTCTTTGGCCCTGACCTCAACAAAATCATCAGTCAGGCCACAGGAGGTAAGAGCACTCTACTACCTCAACCAAAGGCATGCTCGTCTTTTCGTAGAGCAGGCTTTTTCATGGCACTGAAACCAAGAGTTCGAGGTCATCTCCTCCAAGAACTTTCTAGGCATGAGGTTCAACACACAGTCACAGAGCATCTCCCTCCCTCAGGAGAAGGTACTTCATCTCCAAGTACTAGTAAGGACTCTACTTCAGAAGCCGCGACACATTTCAAGATTCTGCATGAAAGTGCTGGGAGTCAGGGTCTCTACCATAGAAGCAGTACCGTTTGCCCAGTCCCACCTCAGGAAACTCCAGCGGAACATACTCAACATTTGGAAACAGAAATCCTTACTACAAAAGATTCTGCTGTCCCGACAAACAAGGACTTCCCTTCTCTGGTGGCTGCAAACCACTCACCTCTGAGGTCATCCTGACAACAGATGCAAGTCGCTTCAGCTGGGGAGATGTTCTCGAAGGCAAGTCAGTTCAGGGACAATGGAACCTGAATGAAAAGAAGTTGCAGATCAACTAGCTTGTAATCCGGGCAATTTGACTTGGCCTACTTCACTGGCAGCAAGACCTAGCGGGCCAGTCTGTAAAAGTACAGTCGGACAACAGCGGTGGCTTACATCAACCACCAGGGAGGTACAAGAAGCAGAGCAACACTTAATGAGATAAAGCTCCAATGGGCCGAGACTCAGCAAGTCCAGCTGTCAGCCATCTACATTCCAGGGTTGTTGAACTGAGAAGCAGACTTCCTAAGCCGGCAGTCCCTGGACCCAGGTGTATGGTCACTCAACGACAAAATCTTTCAGGAGATAACGCAAAGGTGGGGGACTCCAGAGGTAGACGTGATGGCAACCAGGCTCAACAGAAAGGTTCCAGCCTTCCTAGCCAGGTACAAGGATCCACTGGCCATAAACGCCGACAGTCAACTGGCCTTTACGCCTAGCGAATGAACCATCAGGAAGTTTCAGCGAGAATGGACTACCTCATTCTGATAGCACTGAGGTGCACTGAGCGTGGTTCACAGATATACTCAACCTCTCTGTAGCAAAACCATGGACTTTGCCTCCAATCCCAGACCTTTTCACTCAGGGACCTATCCGACTCTCAAGTATCTCTTTCGCAATGCAGCCAGGACCTGTCACAGAGCTTAGTCCACCTACTGTCAGTGGTGTACTAGACACAAGCTGAAATTCAGGGTACTATCCATACCGAACATCCTGGAGTTCCTGCAAGAAGGCCTCTCCTTAGGGCCTGTCCTTAGGCTCCCTTAAATTGCAGATCTCAGTGCTATCGGTACTCTTCCAGAAACGTCTAGCACTGTTAAGATGTTAAGACATTCTTACAGGGAATAGCTCATGTGGCTCCTCCGGCATGGGCTCCAGCCCCCTGTGGGACCTCACCCAAGTTCTACGTGCACTACAACATACGCCTTTTGAACCACTTGGCTCCGTTTCTCTTCAGTGGATCACCTGTAAAACAGTTTTTCTAGTTGCTTCAGCGAGACGTGTCTCAGAGCTCAGCACTCTCTCTTGCAAATCGCCCTACCTCGTCTTCCACCACGACAGGGCTGTCCTTCGCACCATTCCATCCTTTCTACCGAAGGTTGTTTTGGAGTTCCATCTGAACCAGGAAAAGGCATTGCATACCCTGTAAGGGCTTTAAAGTTCTACCTGCACAGA
This sequence comes from Xenopus borealis, assembly GCA_024363595.1. Classification (NCBI taxonomy): domain Eukaryota; kingdom Metazoa; phylum Chordata; class Amphibia; order Anura; family Pipidae; genus Xenopus; species Xenopus borealis. The sequence goes on along the minus strand of CM044434.1, from coordinate 41,494,128 downwards.
GTTCAAGACATCCGCAAGTCTGATTCACTACTAGTCCTTCCTTCAGGGCCTGACCAGGGTGCCCCGGCTACTAAGCAGACCATATCCCGCTTGATCAAGCAAGCTATCCAAAGAGCATACACAGCACAAGGTCAGACTCCGCCAAGCAGAGTCACTGCCCATTCCCCTAGGGGTGTGAGTACAGAAACCAGGTTTCAGCTGTGCAAAGCAGCGACGTGGACGTTCACTCCTTTTCAAAATTTTATCATTTCGATACTTTTGCAGCCTCTGACACTTGCTTTGGCAGAAAGGTGCTTCAGTCCGCATTGGTTACTTCTACATAGGCCTCATTCCCTCACCAGGTAGTCAGGGGACAGCTTTTGTACATCCCCACTGTCCCTGTGTCCCCCAAGCTGATTTGGAGAAAAGGAGATTTTGGGTACTCACTGTTAAATCTCTTACTCTTCAGGGCTTCTAGGGGACACAGGGCTTCCCACCCTGGATTGAGGCCTTCACTTCCATCAGACATGATACAGTTATATTCAAAGTTCTCAGTTTTTTATTACAATTATAGTTATTATATACTTCTGTTGACTTTGGTATAAACTGACCTAAGCTCGACCTGCTGGGGATATAGCCAGTTGCAGAGGAGTCAGTTTCTTCTTACGGTTGTGTCCTGCCTCCTAGTGGTACTAGCTATAACCCACTGTCCCTGTGTCCCCCAAGTGACTGAAGAGAAAGAGATTTAACAGTGAGTAAGCAAAATCTCCTTTTCCTACTCCTGATGCCAACTGCAATAGGCCTGAAGAAAGTGAACCTATAAGGCATACTGAGAGAATTCTACCTGCATGGATCATGGGTATTGTGAAGAATGCATAATATTGCTTTAAGATGCATACTGTTTTATTGTTGCTGTTTATTACATTTGCCCAAATGCTTTCTTAATACAGGCGGAATATGTGTTGTTTATACAAATGGCCTGTAGGTGTCCCTGTGCACAAGAGTTGTACTCAGCATACACAGCTTAAAGTGTTAGAGTTGAAGTTACTGTTGATGTGTAATGGCTGCATGAAACTGCTAATAAAGCACTTTGTTATACATTCTGGTCTACAAAAACATAAGTCAGGACTAAATATTATCATTAGTATTCGATGAAGATGATATTGGGATGAGGATGCATGTGAGGATACTGCCAGGAACAAGACTGTCAGAATGCTTATTACCTACATCAGATGACATTTATGATATTTAAGGAGCAGATTTATTATGTGATGTACAAAACAGCAGAAGAATTCACACACATGGCCCCCACTTTGTCCTGGGGTAGGTATTTGAACTGAGTGATCTTAGGCATACCTCCATGACAAATTATGCCATCACTGCATGCCATACAGATCACAAAAACTATAGGTCTGTTTATTTCAGCAAAAATATTTGCACACCCACAGGCCCTGGGCACTGCTCTCTGCCAGTGTTATATAGGCAACCTGAGAAAAGCAGATCCTGCCTCAGCTTCCATCTGCATGCAGGTACACGGAGCAAAGATCAGGCCAAAAAAGTCGAAAGCCGGTATTTCTGGCGATGTTTGCTCTGCTACCAGAAGCTATACTTGCCAGTGCAGATACTGTCTGTAAATGTAGCTACTGAAGACAGTAGATCTGCTTCTCTAAGCCTGCCTAGAAAATGCAGGTGGAGAGCCAGCACTTGATGTGCTCAGGGCTTAAGGGTTGGGGCAGAAGGAGAGATTTAGTCGCCTCTTCTGCGATGCGACAATCTCCCTGAACTGCCTGCTCCCTTCCCGCCGCCTGTTTGAATGAAAAAACACCAGCGCCAATGCACTTGCAGCATTTTAATTTCCGGAATCAGCTGAAGTTTCCTCGCTAGGCAGGAATTTGAAGTGCCGCAAGTGCATTGCCGCTGGCGTATTTTCATTCAAACAGGCGGCGGGAAGGGAGCAGTCAGTTTGGGGAGATTGTCACATCGCAGAAGAGGCGATTAAACGCCAAGCAACTAAATCTCCCCGTCTGCCTCAACCATAAAGGAGAATTCAACCCTGTAAAAAAAAACCTATACCCCCCCACCCCACATAGACCCCCCCTCCCACAGCCTAACTACCCCCCCTGGGGAAATGCCCCATAATTTATACTTATCCCTCAAACGAGATTCAGCCATTGGAGCTCCACACAGCCATCTTCAACTGCTTTGATAAGCTGAATGAGAGTTTGCCAATTTCCGTCCACTTTGGCACATGCGCAGTTGTCGCACGCAAAATGCTCCATCTACGCATGTGCCAATACGCCGGTCTCCAAATCAGCTAACCGAAGCGATTGAAGATGTCTGCGCGGAACTCTGCTGCAGGAAACGGCGCCGAGGGGTAAGTATAAAGTACAAGTATAATGAATGAATTTAAAAGCTTAAAAAACTCACATTTTTGAGTTTGAAAACTCAAAAATCTTGAATAAAATAATGGCTTGCATTTTGCCTAGGAATACTCCTCGCTTTTTTTGCTTAAAGGAACAGTTCAGGGTAAAAATAAAAACTGGGTAAATAGATAGACTGTGCAAAATAAAAAATGTTTCTAATATAGTTAGTTAGCCAAAAATGTAATGTATAAAAACTGGAGTGAGTGGAACACAACATCCTGCTTTTCAGCTCTCTAAATCTGAGTAAGTCAGCGACTTGAGGGGGGGCCACATGGGACATAGCTGTTCAGTGAGTTTGCAATTGATCCTCAGCATTCAGCTCAGATTCAAAAGCAACAGTTGTGACCCATGTGGCCCTCCCTCAAGTCATTGATTGGTTACTGCCTGTTAACCAGGGTAACCAGTCAGTGTAAACAAAAGAGAGCTGAAAAGCAAGAAGGAGTGTTCTGTTCTATTAGGTTAGACTTGCAGTCACTCCAGCATTTATACATTACATTTTTGCCTAACTAACTATATTGAAAACATGTTTTATTTTGCACAGCCTATCTATTTACCCAGTTTTTACTTTTATACTGAACAATTCCTTTAAATAATACCAGATGTTCGAATTTTTGAAAATATAATTTGAATTTGTGAGTTTTTATGCAAAAGAAATTTGAATCGTGCCAAAAATTCAAACCTTGATAAATAACCTCTTTAGAGTTATCTTGAAAATGTTTCACCACTCATCTGTGGTTTCTGTGGGTTCAACTGAAAGGAAAGCTATACCCGCTGAACAAAGTAGGTCTCTATAAAGATATATTGAATAAAACAGCTCATATGTAAAACCCTGCTTCATTTAAATAAACCATTTTCATAATAATATACTTTTTAGTAGTATGTGCCATTGGGTAATCCTAAATATAAAATAGTCATTTTAAAAAATAAGGGCTGCCCCCTGTGATCCTAGGTGCAAAAATCAAACAAACCATACATGTTAGATCACATGAGCCAATTAACAGACAGAATTCTGTCTTTTGCTTCCACACTTATTTCTGTTAGAGCTGCAGTGTTTCTGATCAGTTGATCTCTGAGGCAGCACAGAAACCATCACAAAATGGGTGCCACTTAATTTGATATAAACTGATCTGTTGCTTAAGTATTAATTTTAGGGGTATAGTTTCCTTAAATTGGTAGGGACTGCTGGGGAATTCGGTGACTTGATGTGGGCTCATGGGACATATCTGTTGCTTTTTAATCTGAGCTGAATGCTAAGGTTCAATTACAGACTCACTGAACAGTTATGTTCCATGTGGCCACCCTTCAAGTCGCTGACTTAGAGAGCTGAAAAGCAGGAAGTTGTGTTCTGTAATGTTAGACATCCAGTCACTCCAGCCTTTATACTTTACATTTTTGGCTAACTAACTATATTAGAAACATTTTTTTTATTTCGCACAGCCTATTTACCCAGTTTTTATTTTTAAATGTTCCTTTAATATAGTTTCAGATTACATTAATACAGGAGCAGCTGTTTATATAATTTGTATTTATTTGCATGTAATAAAATTATTAGCTGAAGTTTTGTACATAAGTTTTCATGTTCAACAATGTTCAACAATGTCTTTTTGGTTTTGGGCCTGGTCGCACAGAGTTATCCGCCAGGCTGAGAGAAGTGGATCTGTTCTAAACATCTCCTTGTAGCTGCACCGACAATCATAGCTGAAGACAAACATTCTAGATAACAGTTCCTTTAACCTGTTTCTATTAAAGTAAAATCTGGCATTTTTTAGCACCAGTGTACAGCTCCTTCACCCACATCCCTAATCACATCACTAAAAAACCACAAAGACAAATTAAACTTTGAAATCGTTAGTCTTTATTTAGAAATAACTCCGCTTCCGCTCCTCTTCATAAAAGGTGACAGAGTGCCAATCTGTCGTGTGGTGCTCAATTTCTCCTCCCTAGGCATCTCCTATAAGGAAGCCAGGGAGGAGAGAGCAGATTTACTAAGGGTCGAATTGTTGAGGGCTTTTAGCCCTCGAATTCGACTGGCGAATAAATATTCGGCAAAATAGAATAAAATATTCGGCAAAATTTAATAAAATATTCGCAGGTTTTCAAATATTCGCCAAAATCGTGATCAAATAAATATTTATTCGATCTATTCTATGCGACCGAATATTCCATATTTGAAAATACTTAATTTGCATATTCAAATAGTCGCACAATTGAAAAGAGACTATTCGAGCGAATATTCTAATCCTTCACACGAATTTAGTAAATCTGCCCCTTAATGATTCAAATTAATTTTTCTTTGTGTTTTTTTTATTGATGTCACTGGTCCTTTAACTATGGCCCATTGCGCACACAGACATCTTTGGCCATGTAACTTGTGAGAAACCCAAGATCACAGTTTGACTTCAAGTGTACATGCACTTGCTTGCTGATCAGCAACATCGATGTTAGGAATGGCAGGTACACAGTGGTGGCCTACACTGCTGAGCAACTCTGTAATTCTGGTCATACTATGTGGATACAGATAAGTTGGGGTCTTGGGGACCACTATTATGGCCAAAGATGGTAGTGTGGTTAAACCGTTTTGGCTGTGCAATGGGCTACAATTATGTTGGAAGGTAGGAAAATCACTGGCACAAAAAGGATAATCCGCAATAAACGAGCAAGGGTCTTCCCTGCTAGAATTATCCGTGTTGTGCCGGTAATTTTTCTACCTTGCAGCACAGTTGGGGGTCGCCAATCACCCCGTCATCGAGCACCAGGGAATCACATCACGTGGACGGCCAGGGTGTGCGAGGGTCATTTTTCTTTTTTCCTACAATTATGTTGGGTCATTTATGGGCCAGGAGGTTTTACTTCCCCTTTAATAGGAGACAACACCTAATGGATATTCTGTACTGTATATATAATGTATATACTAAGGTAGTACTGCATTTATTCATGGAGAGATGAGAAATTCACTGAAATTGTAGGTGATAAAACTTTTATCAATCCATATTGGGCTTTAAAAGGGCCACTGAAACATACAATCATTATTACAAGACACTGCTACAGCTGAGAATCACCCAATAACAGGCTGACATGAAGGACTAAAGATAAATTCAAAGTAAATTTATTTGAAATGTCATTAGAAAATCTGAAAACCTTGGAATCTACATCAGTCTCCTGTGGAACTAGCAGCTCTGGTCTTGTGTCCACCAATGGACCAAAAAACAGGGAAAATTGCTGGCACAATTTGACATATAGACTATGCCATAAGGGGGAAGTGCCTAGTAGCTTCAGAAATAAAACAAAAAAGAAGCCCTGAAAAGAAATGGTAAATTAATAGTAAGAATGGAAATTCACATACAAGACACCAGCTTAAGCAATGCTTCATAAGCCTTGCTGTGGTTTGCTGCTTCCTCTGAGATATATATGTAAAGGAAAAAGCACCTCTACTTGCTTACAGACAGGAAATGTATCTTTGTTTCAAGAGAACTACATTAACCAAGCAGGTGTTCTCAAATAAGGTTTCTTTTAGTGACTTAAAAACGCTAGAAGATCCAGCACCCCTGAATATTTTTCTTTGTTCTGTATATATCCACGCAATAGCCTGTTGTCTTTGTATCTTACAAAATAGAGATCTTTTGTGATTTGTAGAGCCTGTTCCAGATATAAATATACTATGGGGCAGATTTACAAAATTCACGTGAAGAGATCGAAGTTCGATCGAATACCAATCGTACGATTTTTTCAGAGGATCGAAAATGCAAATTTGGCCACTTTGATCATCGAATACCGAAAATTCTAATGATGGAATAGACTAAATAACTTTAAAATTTTTTCAAATGCCTACTTCGCCAGATTGAACCTACAGAATAGCAATAGAAGCCTATGGGAATCCCGCCATAGGCTTCTTTTACAAACACCTGCTCAAATACCATTCGTACGATCGAACACCTCGATTGTTCGAATCGTACAAATTTTTCGGAGGATCGAAGGCAAAAGTATGATTTTTTCGTGAAACCGAACTATCGATATTCGATCGTACGATTTCATCGAATATCGAGGAAAAAATAGCATACAACTATTCGATAAGCATTCAATAGTGGGGTGAATAATAGTAAATTTACCCCTATGTCTATACCTATATGTGTGGAAATGCATGTTATCAGTAAGATTTGTAAATTGTCAAAGGGATTTATTTTTGTACATAATTTGAAAAATTGTTATTTGAATTAGAATGTTGCCGTATGTCTTGCAGGCTCAAGTTAACGAAGACAAGCTCAAATGTAAAGTGGATGTTCTAGAAAAACAGCTTTTCATATATTCTCAGGTAGTATTGTTCTCTTCACAAGCAATAAACAAATCTTTTAAAGAAATACTTAAAGCAAAAAATATCATTTAACTTGTTTAAAATCTTAGCCAAAATCTATACATTGTCGAACACATAATTTTTTTTTTAGTTTTTGATATGATTAAGGATCAGTTTATATCTCTTTCTAACCAATCACAATCCTATCTGCTTCCTATGAAACTGTAGCCTTGTGAAGATGCTTTGGTCATTTGTTCACGAGTCACTACGGACAAGCATGATGATTACTTTCCTACTTAGTAGTGAGAATATGAGCATGAGTGCTCTGATCTACTGTATGTGTGCCTTCCACATGTTATTCTTAAAGGAACTGTTCAGTATAAAAACTGGGTCAATAGATAGGCTGTGCAACATAAAGAATGTTTCTAATATAGATAGTTAGCCAAAAATGTAATGTAAAAAGGCTGGAGTGACTGGATGTCTAACATAATAGCC
>CM044434.1:41415836-41467655 GCA_024363595.1 Xenopus borealis | reverse complement strand
TTAAAACATCCATACCTGTTCTAAAGGTGTATAAATATCTGAGCTGTCAATCAAATATAACCTGCCCCGCCTCTATGCCTTCCCCCTTTACTAGATACAGTCATAGTAAAAAGTTTGGGAACCCCTCTCAGCCTGCATACTAATTTACTCTATTTTCAACAAAAAAGATAACATTGGTATGTCTTTCATTTCCCAAGAACATCTGAGTACTGAACAAAGACTTTTAGTGAAGCAGTATTCAGTTGTATGAAATTAAATAAAATTTGTAAAATTGACTGTGAAAAAATTTGAGTACCCTTTCAATTTTGATAATATGAATGCATGTAACTGCTCAATACTGATTACTGACAACACCAAATTGGTGGAATTAGCTCATTAAGCATTGAACTTCATTTGCAGGTGTGTCCAATCATGAGGAAGGTATTTAAGGTGGTCAATTGCAAGTTGTACTTCTGTTTGAAGTGACAGCATGGGATCATGAAAAGCAAAGATCTGAAAACAAAGATTAAGTATCATGGTTTAGGGGAAGGCTAAAAAAAAGCTATCTCAATTTCAGTTTCAACTGTAAGGAATGTAATCAGGAAATGGAAGGCCACAGGCACAGTTGCTGTAAAACCCATGTCTGGCAGGCCAAATAAAACATGGGAGCAGCATATGCAGAGGATTATGAGAATGGTTACAGGCAACCCAAAGATCACCTACAAAGATCTGTAAGAACATCTTGCTGCTGATGGTTATCTGTGGTATGCAAAAGCTCATTTAGACAAGCCACAGTCATTTTTAAACAAAGTGCTTTGGATTGATGAAACAATAAATGTAGTTATCTGGTCATAACAAAAAATATCTTGCATGGTGGAAAAGAACAACATATTCCAAGAAATACCCTTCTACCTACTGTCAAATTTGGTGGAGGTCCCATCATACTGTGGGGTTGTGTGGTTACTTCAGGGACAGAGGTCCTTGTTAAAGGTGAGGGTCTGATGAATTCTACCCAATATCAACAAAAGGATAATGTTCAAGCATCAGTCACAAAGTTGAATTACCAAAGACAATTACCCTAAACACACTTCGAAATCCACAAAGGCATTTATGCAGAGGGAGAAGTATAATATTCTGGAGTTGCTGTCACAGACCCCCAACTTGAATATCATGGAAAATCAATGGGATTATATAAAGCAGGCTGTCCATGTTCAGCAGCTATCAAATTTAAGAGAAATTTTGTATGGATGAATGGTCAAAAATATTGCCATCCACAATACAGGCACTCATTTGCAAAAGGAGGCTCAAGTAAGTATTGATGTAATATCTCTGTTGCGATGCCCAAATGTATGCATCTGTCTTATTTTGTTATGATGCATATTGCATATTTTCTGTTAATCCAATAAACTTTATGTCACTGCTGAAATATCACTGTTTCCATAAAGCATGATATATATTAAAAGAAAGTTGTTACTTTTAAAGCTTAGCCAGTGATAAACAAAACTTCAAAGAATTAAAGGAATAGTTCAGGGTAAAAATAAAAACTGGATAAATAGATAGGCTGTGCAAAATAAAAAAAATGTTTCTAATATAGTTAGTTAGCCAAAAATGTATCGTATAAAGGTTAGAGTGAGTGGATGTCTAACATAACAGAATACAACACAACTTCCTGCTTTTCAGCTCCCTAAATCTGAGTTAGTCAGTGATTTGAAGGGGGGGCCACATGGTACATAACTGTTCAGTGAGTTTGCAATTGATCCTCAGCATTCAGCTCAGATTCAAAAGCAACAGTTATGACCAATGTGGCCCTCCCTCAAGTCACTGATTGGTTACTGCCTGGTAACCAGGGTAACCAGTCAGTGTAAACAAAAGAGAGCTGAAAAGCTTACAGTCACTCCAGACTTTATACATTACATTTTTGCCTAACTATATTGAAAACATGATTTATTTTGAACAGCCTATCTATTTACCCAGTTTTTACTTTTATACTGAACAATTCCTTTAAGAGGGGTTCCTGAACTTTTTCATATGACTGTATATCGGACCTCAGATGTATTAGTAACACTAATAGTAAAAACTGTTGTGACATAAAAAAAACCAAAGTGCCGTGTTATAGAGAATGAACTCCCTTATTGCAGACTTAAAGTCCACACTTCTATATTAACTTTGCAGTCTAATATGAAGCAGTTAACACCTGTGGAACAGGGTAGACACAGTACACACTAATGCACAGCTTGTATCCTATGTGAGGTGCAAAGTTGCTTCTAAACTTCATAAAGGGCTGGTACCATATAGCAAACCCCACGGTCAGTGTCCACTTGTCCCTTGGACACCCCGCTTTATGTTAGTTACGACACTGGTGTTCTGTTGTACTTGCACTGTGGTTTTATCATGCAAGTGACCATTCATGTATGGGCGTTTAACATATTTTATTAGTTTGTCAATTTTCCAAACACTACTACATAACCCTTTAAGAATACACATTTGAACACTTTTTTACCTTTTTTTTCCAAACTGTTTATTAAAGCGATTTATATTGCATATTATCCATATTTCCCATCTTATAGTACACTTATGCCTTTAAAAGGCGTTATTAAGGTCTTTGCTAATATCTGCTAATGATCTTAATTCTGCTTATCCATCCCTGCCAACACATTGTGTATTAGTCTCCCTCTGCACTTTGCTATGCATATCGTGTCTGGAGTATAGTAGACACAGGAGCAATAATTTGTCTTGCTGGATGCAACTGCAGATTGCCATTATACATTTTTAACTGAAACAAAAATGAAAGAAAATTCAGAATTAGATTAGGAATACCAAAAGGAGGGGCACTGCAACTGGAAATCTGCAGATTTGTGTAGTGTGCACTTGCCTGTCCAGTAACTGATTTAGAGAACCTCAGGAGCATAGGAAACATATCTTTTAACATTTATTATGATTGATAGCAAGAGAAGGATGTCCATCTCTGGGAGCATCAATAGGAAAGAATCATTCTGATTCATTAATACACTGGGTGTAACAATTCCCTAAAAACATCTGTAAAATAAATTGTATATTTTAAAGATACAGTTTTATTTCACTGAACTATTACTAAAGATGGGCCAGCATTTGAGCGAGGAATCAAGCAAAGTAGAGATTGATGTGGAAGAGCTCCAGGAATGGTATAAGAAGTTTGTTGTGGAATGCCCCAGTGGGACCCTATTTATGCATGAGTTCAAGAGATTTTTTGGGGTGTCAGACAACCAAGAAGCCGCCGATTATGTGGAGCACATGTTCAGAGCCTTTGACAAAAATGGGGTAAGTAAATACATTTTGCTGTCATTTTCATGTTCAGAGAGCCTTTTCTATAGATATGTCGTTCCAGATGCCCACGGTTGGCAAACATTTCATAACAAAGGTATCTCCGCTGAATATCACAAGCAACTGCTTAATCTAAGCCAAGAAAAACTTATGTGGAACTGATTAAAAATATGCTTTAAGGGTAATCTTTACCTAAACAAGTAATCTTTAGAATGAAAGTAGTTGTTCGCAGATGGTGAAAGAAATGTTTCAAATTTGGAACCTCAATAACAATTTGTCTTGCAATACCACTGACTACATCAAACTAAAACTAATAGTCACTCTAATTTTAAGGCTATTTAAAACATATGAACCAAAGAAAATACTGGGTTTATTTTAAAATTATCATGGATTTGGATTAGTTTAGTTACCATCAAGTATAAATGGGGAAACAAATTTTGTATTTCAAAGGCTTCTGTATAACTGAGAATATCATAATGATGCATTTTTTGAATCTTTACATAAAGGCATTAAAGGCTTTTATTCACATCCATATTTAACTGGTTTTGTTGAGTGTTAAAATGTTACAGACCGAATTGGCAGCTTATTGGCCCTCTGGGGCCCTCTGATGGGCTTCTCCAATCGATATCTGGCCGATGGCCAGATGACGATTAAGCAGGGCTAAAAATCCCATTGGATCTGTTAGTTGATGCTGTCCCCCGATCTGACTGCCCTTATTGCTTTAATTATGATCCAGTTGTTGGGCCCTAGGGCCCACTATTGGATCAGCCCAATATCGGCCACTTTGAAGGTGGGCATATTGGTGAGAGATTCAATTGGCAAAATCGCCAAAGACCTCTATGTGTATCTCCACCATAACAATTCAGTTTTCTTTAAAAATGTTACTTTTATCTACTTCTAGTATGTCCCGCCAATTTTATACAGGTACAGGATCCATTATCTAGAAATGCATCATCCAAAAAGCTCTGAATTATGGGAATGCACTCTCCCATAGACTACATTTTATTCAGTTAAGTTTGTAAAAACAATTATTTCTTTTTTCATTGTAATCCTATCAAATATATAATTAATCTTTACCAAAAGTAAAACAAGACTAGTTTAATCAATGTTTAAGTGATTAATTGATCACATTCCTGCAGTGATTGAAATGCAGGGTTTCACATGCAATCCTGAACTTACTTTATAACAAATAATTATACTATTATAAATAATCGTAGAATCTCAGCCATAAAGAACTGCTTTTCAGATGGTCTTCATTATTTGTTTTTATAGTTTTTGTATTATATGCCGCCTTCCAACTTTTTCCAGCTTTTAAATGGGGGCCACTGACCCCTTCTAAAAACAAGTGCTCTGTAAGGCTACACATGTAGTGGCCGATTTACTATATTCACGTGAAGGATTCGAAGTTCGATCGAATTCGATCGAATTTCGAACGTAGGATTTCTTCGTTTGGTTGAATATGTGAATTTTGGCATATTCGATCATCGAATAGGGAATGGTTGAACGATCGAATGCATTCGAATGGAGTCGAATGGACGAATATTCGATCATTCGATCAGCGAAGGATTTTATTTTTTAAGTTTCTTCGATTGCCTACTTCGGCAGATTCGACCTACCAAATTGCAATAGAAGCCTATGGGAACACTCCCATAGGCTTCTGAGACTAAAGCTGGCCATAGACGTAACAATTACGATCTTTCTCGGAAAATATCTTTCCAAGAAAGATCGTTCGTTTCAACACACACGTGTAGAGCTGAATCGTCAAATATACAGGTAGAAACAATAGAATTCTACTTGTATCTGACAATTCAGCACTAACAATGGCCGATGTTCAGGGTGCTTTTAAAGGCATCCGATCAAAATTTTCCGTCCAGCCCGATCAACGAGCCGACCAATATCTTAATCTTCTGACGATATCGGTCAGCTCATTTCCCACCATACACGCACCGAATATTGTACGAAAATTAGTTTTGTACGATATTATCTGTGCGTCTATGGCCACTTTAATTCCTGATCGAATAGGATTCCTACTATCGAAGTGTTCGACCGTTCAAATAGTACGAATCATTCAAATGATCGAATGATTTATTTGTTCAGTTGAATGATTTATTCGACTGATCGAATAGATTTGTATTTGATCGTCGAATGATCGAATATTGAATAAAAGGTAGCCTAGAACTATTCTATTAACATCCGAAAATTGTATGCTAATCGAATATCGAATAGAAACAAATTATTTTTGGGGAATAGTAAATTTGCCCCTTATTGTTACTGCTACTTTTTATTGCTCATCTTTTATGTACACTCTCTCCTAATCATATTCCAGTCTCTTGTTCAAATTATTGCCTGGTTTTTAAGGTATTTTGGACCCTAGCAGCCAGAGTGTTGAACTGAAGAGCTTCTGAATACTATGCTAAATAACACAAGAGCCACACATAATAGAAAATTGAAAACCAGTTGCAAGTTGTCTCCGAATATCATTCTCTGCATCACATTAAACGTTAACTAAAAGGTGAACAACCCCTTTAATTATCTTAAACAGCTTTCATTACAAATGGCATAAGCCTGCTGAAATGTTCTTCACATAGTGAAGCTTCATTTATTGAAAATCAAAGAAGTCATTGTGACTCATATGCTAGTTATCAATAGTGTCTATACTACACTGCTCCTTGTAAGTAAGTAAAGTCTAGCGGCTCTTGCACAAGGGTGTGTTTGTAACTGCTACCACACAGGAATGCAGGAGTTAATCATCCCGGGTTCTAATAAGCAGGGTCCTCTTTACATATTCTGTTGTAAAAATGTGTGTACTTGATTTATATACCTATCTATCCAATATACAGTGCTATGTTATATGCTGTTGCTGTATAATAATTCCAGTTTCCTTTATAACAAGGTCATAAAATACCTTTTACATTAAATTATAACAAATGGGTCTTACAATAATTTAACAAACGAGTGTTACAGAATAAAAGTAACCACAATTGGGGGAATTCACAAAAGTGTCGGTAAAATAAGTATCCCAGAAGTGGCGGTCAACAAATTTGTAAATTATCGTACAAAGGCAAATTCACAAAGGCAGATGTTACCATCTCTGAATGTCTCGTAAGTCCAACAATTTTCTAAAATGTTGTATATCTTTTCATCGTACAGACGACATTTTACACGACATTTTACAAGACATTTTAAAGACATTTTAAAGACATTTTAAAAGACAATTTGACCGACATTTTCATTTTGGAGAGCCTAATGTGTCGGAAAAATTGTCGGCAAAAAAAATGAGTTTACGAGTAATTCATAAAAATGTCGGGGAAAGTGGCGCAGAAAAAACCATGCCCACTTTTCACTACACTTTTTCAAAAGTGTCGTATGTGTCGGAAAATTGGCGGGGAAATGCTCTGTGAATTTGTCGTCTGTTGCTACGACATTTTAAAGACATTTTAAAGACCTTTTAAAGACATTTTTTCCTTCCTGACACTTTTGTGAATTTCCCCCATGTGTTTTAAAAAACTGCCTAGAATTTCATTACTGTATAAATAAAACATAATAAAATAAAAACATAATAGTACAGGTATAGGATTTGAAATTACGGAAAGGCTGTCTCCCATAGACTCCATTTTATACAAATAATCCAAATTTCCTTTTCCTCTGTAACAATAAAACTTGCTTGTATTTGATCCCAACTAAGATAATTAATCCTTATTGGAGGCAAAAGCAGCCTATTGGGGTTATTTAATGTTACATGATTTTCTAGTAGGGTATGAAGATCCAAATTACGGAAAGATTTATTATCTGGAAAACCCTAGGTCCCAAACATTCAGGATAACAGGTTTAATACCTGTAATAATTACCATATTGTAGGGAAGAACTGTGTTACCAGCTCTTTCCCACATGTTATTGTAAAATATAATGGTTACAGGAGCTTTTCTTAGGTGGTCTGGTTTCCTTTTATAGTCCAAACTCAGAATCCATTAAAACAAATGGACCTTTCTAAAGGAACTTTGGTGAAACTGGGTAGCAAAACTCTTCGTAACCATTTTGAATAAAATATATTAACATAGGAGTGATTTTAGCAGAGGTTGGTTCAGTTGTGGAATAAATTGAACTAGGTTTATTACTTCACAATTTCTCTGTTTTACACATTAAACTAGTAGTTAGTGGACTTTTTTCATTTAAGCCCCCATGGGGGGGGGGTACAGATTTTGGTGAGGACCCTGCTTAGCTCATAACAAGGTTAAAGAACTATGAATGTATTGATTCATCCTTTCAGCCATAACATCAACAATATATCGAACACTCAACAATCCCACTTAAAGGGGGACTATCGCAAAAATGAAAATTTGATATAAGCTGAAGTAAGGAACACTAAATACAATCAATTAAAAATGCTGCATTGTTTCTAAAATAATCAAGATTATCTTCACTATTCCTCACCTCTCCTCATTCTGTATTCTTTCAGGAGTTGGGTGTCAAATAAAAGATCCAATATATCTTATAGGGGGGCTCCTTTTGTTTAAAATATGTATTAGAGCTCATTCTATTAAAATCAACAGAAATCCTGTCTCTCTAAATGCAGAATTTGTGCAAAATGCAGTTAATTTGGGTTGGTTGTACCGGAATCAGTTATTTGAGTGAGCTCTAATTCATCTGCTAGGAAAGGAAGCCCCCTTATATGATATATTGGATCATTCATCTGACAGCCAACTGCTACATGAAGGCAAAATGAAGAGAAACAGATGCTGAGAGAGGTATAGTGAATACTTGATTTCAGAAACGATGCAGAATCTTTAACTGATTGTGTTTAGAAAGATTCTTACTTCAGTATGAGGAAGCTTTAAAGGGGAATTAAACTCCCCCCACTCCCCGTAGGCCCTCCTCCCCTCTGGCCTACCTCTCTGGAGGGGACCTACACAGAGGGGTAAGTAGCGTCTTAGGGGCAATAGTCCGGGGGGAGAGGTAGGCCGGGAGGGAGGAGGTAGGGGGGCCTATGGGGGGGGAGGCACCGGAGGGTTGAATTCCCCATTAATGCTCACCTCATAGTAAGCCTTTATGAGTATATAAAAGAACAAATATGCAGTCTCTTCAAATATCTCTTTAGCTGTGTTAAAGTAACTGAACAATGGGCTCCAGTTCCACTCTTTTAGACACCTTGCCAAATGAGTGGACCTGGAAGCGTCTTGACACCTATAAACTGAATATTGGTAAAAGCATAAAAGAGCTTTTAGTTATAGTCTCACTATGGATTTTTTTTCTTCACGGTAAAAGTAAATTTGTATTTGACAGAATGACAGAAGTTTATTAGATATTTATGTCCAAAATGAATTTAGGCATTTAAGGATTAACAATTATTATTTTCAACATCTTCATGCAAGAAGAGGAAATATGTATTATATAATGCAAAGTCTTGTGTTTTGTATTGTTGAATGGCTACAGAACAGGTGCAAAGGCAAGATAAGATCTAGGATATGTAAGATGTAAATCCATGGATATCATATTGGCTTTATTTTATGCAGAGATTAACTGATAGATGTGGATTTATTATTTAGAATGCTGATTCAGAATCCCCATCTGCAGAAGCAGGGCACTTACATAAGAACATCCACATTACTTTTCATGTTACTACAACAGACATTTTCACTGCTCATTTCCCTATAAAGTTAAATGATGTATGTAGCTATTTGCAATACTGCAACTAGAGAATGCCAATTAAAAAAAAAACATATACAGAGCTGCAAAATATGTTGACTCTCTAAAAATACATTTTGATAATACAATTATGTACCCCTTATTTGTTTTCTTGTTTCCTAACATTTTCATTATTGTTAATTCTCTATATAGGGCCAACATATTTTGTAGAACATATTTAGTAAAAATAGAGATTTTACAAGCCAGTGGGGGTTACCATATACAGTTCCTATTATTACAGTATTGTCAATTCTACCAGAAACCAGTTAACCTGCCTGTATATTTTATAGTGTTGGAGAAGCGCCACTCAAGCATATGGAGAATATACAAACTCCTTGTACAGTGCCCAGTCTGGAATTGAAGCGGGTGTTCACCTTTGAGTTCACTTTTGGTGTGATGAAGAATGTTATTTTCTGCAGCAATATGCAGTTGGTGTAACATTTTTTTTTTTATAATCTGTGGTTTCTGAATTATCTAGCTTTTATTCAGAAGCTCTCTAGTTTGCAATTTCAACAATGTGGTTGCTAGGGTCCAAACTACCTGAGCAACCATGCACTGCTATGTATAAGAGACTGCAACATGAATAGCAGCATGTTGCAGTCTCTTATACATAGCAGGCCTGCATAGAAAGATTAGTAATAAAAAGTAGCAATAACAATGCATATGTAGCCTTACAGAGCATTTGTTTTTAGATTGGGTCAGTGACCCCCCATTTGAAACCTGTAACGAATCAGACGAAAAAGGCAAATTATTCAAACAACAATAAAAAATAAATATTGACAACTGATTGATAGGTTGCATAGAAGTGGTTATTCCATAACATACAAAAAAATTATTTAAAGGTGAACAACCTCTCAAATCTTTACATACATGGCCATATCCATCTGCTAGTATCAAGACAAGGAAAAATCTTCTTAAAAGCTGCTAAGTGTATGGGTAAATATGGGTCCTGACCAGTGCAACAGCAACATTTCAAATCTTATGCAGCCTTTAATCAAGCCAAGAATAGTGTGTGCTCAAACAATTATAGTGCAGTCCAGTGCCACCTATTGGTAATGAATAATATCACAATTGCAAAAAGATGTTTTTATATGTTACAATTTAATTAAATGTAATGCCACTTATTTGTTACTTATAGGGGGTTATTTATAAAAAATCTGAATGTTTCTGATTTTTTTTTAAAAATCAGAGCAAACTAAAATCCACAATTTGCCCTTATTTATCAATAAAAATGGATCTTACACTAAAAGCAACAGTTAAGTGACATTAAGGGTGGTTAAATATTACAGTCTGATTTTTTCTGGTCAGAGTTTTAAAGGGGGGGAAAAACCTTGAATATATAGTGATTTGTTAAACTCCAATGCTGCTAAAAGTCCAAATAAAAAAGTACTCCATCTCAAACCTGCCGAAGTCATGTAGAAGTAAGTGGCAGATGTCCCATTTACAACTGCAAGATATCCTTATCTGTGCTGGGTTTCATATAATAATCCAATTAATTCATGGTTTGGGCGTTAAATCCGGAAAAAAAAGATATAATTCTGATTTTGTAGAATTTTGTGTCTTTTCCCTTACCAGATTTTTTTTTAGTTAATTTACAGTAGAAAATATGGGGACAATGTGAATGGAAGTTTGTTTGAAGTGTTTGTAAGATTTTTTTTGGATTTAGTAAATAATTCCCCTATAGGTTGGAGTGTTTTCACTAAACTTACCTCCTACTTCCAGGGCAAATCTTTCAGTGCATTTTCCATGATTAGAAGCATAGTCAAAAAAAGTATGTTAATTGAGCTTGTGTTGAAAAGTGATATAAACGGTTGCTTTAAGCAAGCTGCGCTGGGTGGTTTCCTGGAAAAAAATGCTGGCCTTATTTGGAAGGGAAGCAGATACAGTCATATTATTGTTTATTGATATTAATGGGTTGATATCCCTTCAGTGTCCCTTATTATGCGAATGAGGCACACCTCTCTTAGTGCAGAGGTTAATTCTTCATTTCTGATTGAAATGTTGCTAATAGAAAGTAACTGTTTCCTAATTCCTCTGAGAAATTGATTTAATTAACATATTCCTATAGTTCTTCATGAAGAGAAGAGTTTGAAGGAGCAATGGGCAGGATGGAGGATGATGCGCCATTCACAACGGATTTGCACTAAATTGTTTGATTATGTATTTATTCATATGCTGATTGTACAATACTAATAAATTTTATTGATTTGGATGAAATTCAGCACCATAAGTCATGGGTGAGATGGAAGGGAAGAAAGGATTTGGGCAGATCAGAGGAGGGTTGGAAGCAGAATAAAAAGGGATTACAAATTTAACAGCAATATATAGGGTAAGTATTTACCCTATATACAAGCAATCATGCACTGATATTCATGCACAAAAGCAGTTTATTTTTTAATAAGCAACTAAACTATGAAAATGTATGGCAAGGGAAAGTCTGGCTGAGATGCCCTAAAGTGACATGCATTAGAGGCCCATACATGGGCCGATAAAAGCTGCCGACAGACCGAGAACCAAAAGAGATGAAATGAGGCAGAACTCATAAAAAGGATAAAATCCCAGTTGGACCTTTCTAAATGCAGAGATGCCCAACAGTGACTGGCATCCAGGTGAAGGGAGAATTCCTCTTTGACAACCCTACCAAAGAGAAAAATGCTAACTAATTCATATCCCTACACATGGATGGTACAAAATACAGGAAAATACTTTCATTCTGCTGAAGAATGGAATATTTCATTAGGATAATTATCCCAAACTCAAGGCCAATATTACAAGTAATGGCTCCGAATAAAAAGGTGAATGTCCGAAAATGTCTCAAAACCCATCTCAGTCCAACTGAGAATAGGTGGAACTATTTAAAAAAATGGAACAAGCAACAAACAAACCTGAACCTTATCTGCCTGGAAGAGTCTGGTAAAGTAAAGATGTGCATGGACATAAAAATATAAGAGAGAACAAAAGTACAAGCTTCAAATTATTGTAAGTTCATCTCTTATAGTAACAAAATTTGTACTTTCTTTTGCAGGATAACACGATAGACTTTTTGGAATACGTGGCAGCTTTGAATCTTGTTTTAAGAGGACAACTAGAGCACAAGCTGAAATGGACATTTAAAGTATATGACAGAGATGGAAACGGCTGCATAGACAAGAGAGAACTGCTAGAAATTGTTGAGGTGTGCACAACATTTCTATATTTTTTTGTTCTAAATAGCTCTTCTTCATTTAATCTCACTCTTTTTTTATGCAACCCAAACTTCATGATGATGACTGTTTCACTACTTGAATTATATTAAGCAACTCTGTTTCATTTACAGTCTATCTATAACTTGAAAAAAGTCTGTCGTCAAGGACAAGATGAACGAACTCCCTTGCTTTCTCCAAAAGAAGTCGTAGAGAGGATATTCCAGTTAGTGGATGAAAATGGAGATGGTAATGTTATTCATGACATATATGGATTTATAAGCTTTTGTATATAATCACAGGGCAGGCAAGACCTAGATGTTATTTTATTTCATTATGTATAGTGTGTTACACTGGGCACTATACTGTTACACCAAAATTTTACAGCAAGCAGATGATAGGGGTCTTTTGCCAAATATGGGAGCACTTTTCAGAATAGCTGCATGTCTTTGTGCTCCATTTCAGAGTACAGAGACCTGTGACTGTTCCAGTGTATATAGTTCTGCCTGTATTCACTACATTCATGAGGGATGTAGGCATCCCAGCTCCAGCCCCTAGCTTCCGTGTCATTTAGACCAAAAATTAGGGAGAAGCACAGGATACAGTTTGTAATGGGCCCTTATGCTGCATTGTGTACCTTGGAAGTGTTGTTTGACTAAGGGGCGCACTGTTGTTCCCCTTATTGCTCTTCTGTATCTGCCTGGGGCATTATTAAATTACCCTTATGAGAGCAATAGGAACAAACGTACTTGAATGGAACAAACGTACTTGAACACACTTGCTGATAAGCTAATTTAGTGTCATGGTCCGTGCTTGGTTGATCTTTAGCAAATCACCTTATTTTCTCAATCCACTTCATGTAATCTTGTATTACATAACAGTAACTGCCTAGTTAATGCATATGAAAGTAGCTCAAATACTAAAAGTTGCTTGCTATATAACCTGTACTAACCTTGTGTACACAGTTAAAGCTTTAACATTGTTAAAGCTCCTCCTTTACACAATCTTTATCCTATAGAAAAACATGCAAGGGGAATTGGAACTGTCCTTGATATGCCCACCAAACGCAGGGCGATATCAGGCTAATCTGATCGTTCAGCCCCAAGGGAAAATCAAATCTGTCTAAAGGACTTATATTGACATCTTAAATCTGCCTATATATGGGGCTGAATCAGTTTAAAGGAATTGGAACTCCTTGTATGGAGTTCATCAAGCACCCCCCTGAGAATATCAGGCTGCAAATCGACCAGATATCAATGGGGCAGAACACATATTCAAACGTTGAAGCAGTCCTTGTCTGACAGGCCTCTCTAGGTCCCAATATTTCATCCCAAAATTCTGAAGAAAACCTGTTTAGTTGCTAGTGGAGATTTGAGTTGGAGATATCTTTAATCTAGTTGTTTGCAGTTGGTGATATCTTTTTATTTCTGTCAGTAATACATTGGATGGATGTAGTTGGTGATTCCTTTGAATCCTTTCCTTTGAAGGACGCAGGGGTTGATACCATTACTCACTACTTTGTAGGCTTGGCAATATAGTATAGATTATGGCAAAAATTCCGCTGTTCTTTATTATTTTGAATGTGGGAGGTTTATTATTTTACAATAGACCTCCTCTCATTAATGTATAACAAGATGTAAGTTTTGAAAATAAATGCTACTAAGAACGCAATCCCATTAAAGCATTAGCAGCTACATTCAGTAGGATTTTTCAATAGATAATTCACTAAAGAGATCATTTTACAATATACACCTAAAGAATTAGAACCAAATTCTATAATAATAATAAAGTTCTTAGAGATATAAAAATAAATACAAATGTTGGGGAAGACACAAAACAAATATTTTGTGTTGTATTATGGTTACGTACTGTCACGTTTACTTTCATTTCTATTTCACTAGGCCAACTGTCCCTAGATGAGTTTGTTGATGGAGCACGCAAAGACAAATGGGTGATGAAGATGCTTCAGATGGATGTGAGTCCAGGAAGCTGGATTACTGAACAAAGAAGGAAAAGTGCTCTCTTTTAATGGCATGTGGGTATTTCTGTTTCACTTTCCACTCAAGCTATGGAACTCTTCAAGGAAAGCCAAGACTCCGAACTGAACATTAATGAGAGGAGTTCTAACAGTTGAGAGATAAAATGGACTCAGTCAAGCCATGAATTAATGAAACTATGCACAGTCAAAATAATGCTCAAATGTATGTATCTTAAAATAACGGTGTAGTAGTTTTTAGATAATTTTAGAAATTTGAGATGGTTCATCATTGCAAAAGTGTAATATAGCTATTCCATATTGCAAATATGGACTGTTACTAGTGGTCACTAATCTTGTAATCTGAATTTATTCAGATTGGCTATTTGTATCGTAATTTATATAAATTGTAACACCTAGTAGGCCAGCCTCATGTGTGACAGATAGACATTGTTAATGTAAATATGGTTAGGGAGGTTTGGCCATTTTGTGAGATAGTATGTTCAGAACAGTTGCATTAAATTATGTATGATATCTATCTGTCTATCTATCTAGCTATATATATATATATATATATATGTGTATATATATATATATATATATATATATATATATATACTGTATAGACAAATACAAGCGATCCTCTGCACACAACCCATTATCAATATATTAAGGACATTAAAACATATTTTGTGCCTTAAGCTACTAAAAATGCCTTCCCTCTTAAACAAAACAGGGATTGTTTGTCCATGTATTGCAATATATTGAAGCTGGTTTTTGTGGTCACAACTTCATTGCATCCCCATCTTTTTAAAAATTAGTGGTGAGCACAACTTTCCCATGTTTGTTATAGCTCAGATAGGAGCAGTGGCCAGCTCCCTGTTGTAGCTGTTGTAGGTGGCTAATTAAAGGGTAACTTAATGAATCAGATGAAAGTTTAGTGTAGGACATGCCAGACCAGGGATGACTTTGATGTAAAGGGCAACCAATTTTGGGATTTTTACTTTGAAAGCAGCAAGTAAGTTGCAGGTAAAACTAAGGGGCAGATAGATTTACAAAATTCATGTGAATAGATCGAAGTTCGATTGAATTCCGATTGTACGATTTTTTTGGATATTCGAATAGGCAAATTTGGCCACTTCGATCATCGAATACGCAAAATTCGAGCGTATCGAATAGATCAAATGATCGGATATTCGATAATTCGACCATTCGATGAACGAAGTACTTTAACTTTAAAATTTCATAGAGAAATCAAATATCAAAGTAAAAATAGCCTAAAACTATTCGAATGCTTATCTAATTTCGGCCAAATTTGAGGGCTAATAGCACTTGATTTAGGGAATAATAGTAAATGTGCCCCTTAATGTCTGTGTAAAGTGTAAAATTAAGTAACTGAATTCTTAATGAATCAGATGAAAGTTGAGTGTAGGACTTGCCAGACCAGGGATGACTTTGACTTAAAGGGCAACCAAGTTTTGGATTTTTACTTTGAAAGCAGGTAAAATGTAATGTCTGTGTAAAGTGTAAAATGAAATAATTGAATTCTTAATGAATGTAGGACTTGCCAGACCAGTTGGCCAGCTTAAATATATTGCAATATATGGACAAACAATGCCTGTTTTGTTTAAAGGGTTAGGCATATTTAGTAGCTTAAAGCACAAGCATGTTCTCAGTCTGGTCCATTGTGACAGCAGACATACTGCACAAGGTAAGTGACGTTAAGGGCTTTTATGTCTAATGGGGTAATGTAATAAAAGGCACTAAGTTTGCCCATGGGGCAGGAACCTATAGCAACCAATCAGCAGGTACAATTCACTAGTCACCTGTTTAAATGCCAGCATCTTATTGGTTTCCATGAGTTACTGCTCCTGGGCAAACTAAGTGCCTAATATTACATATAGGGGTAAGAATTTTATCTTGTATTAAAGGTTTTTTTATGAGCTTTTAATTACAAAGCACAAATTATTTATATTTACCACCATTTTAGGAATATATATTAGAATATAAAAACAAATAGAAGCTGCATAATCAGTCAAGTAGCGCATGGGAAGGTCATGTTTAACATAAAACACTAGTGCCCTAGAAAATTAGTCCAATATACTATTTAAAAAACATTATCATGTATAACCATAAAGAGATTTGAAAAGAAATTGTTTCTATTCATCATGATGAATTATTCATTCAAACTTCTTTCTAATGCCAGTGATTGACTTAGGGATTTATAATAAAAAAAAACCCATCCCAAACAAGGTGCTAAAAATGCTTTAGTTCTATGGAAAACAGATACTAATCCCATCTGAGCAGTTACCAAACTTGACTTCACCTCTAGGCAGATGTAATCCAATACCAATGGATTTCCTTTGATCGGATTTCTTAAGTGTCCTAAATTAGAAAGCTAAGGAGCAAGGCAGAGGCCAGAAAGGTCATTGTGACTGCCAATAATTGTCAATACCATTCTTAAATAAATATAAATATTAAATACCTGATGTGTCTGTATTCCTAAATATTAGGACAATTGTAAAACCACTAGAGATCAAGGAGGGTACCTGGGAGTACCTCTGTTCCATCATTATAAAAAAAAAAAACACTGATTAAGGTGTAACAAACTTGGCAGTTTTCTGCAGTATTTTATAGTAACAGAGGACATTTGACTTTCTTTAATTAGATTTTACTTTTGTGACTTGATATGCAGAACCCCTGGTGTATAGCTAAATTACAAGATAATGAACAATTGGTGATATGGATTATTTATGTGGTTTGTCAGAATGGATGTTTAAGATCTTTGTATCTTGCACAATGAGTTCAAAAGTTCCTTATTCCTTTCTTTGCTTGCTAAGAAGTCTGTAATCTACTAACTTTTAATTTACTGATCAAAATATTACTTATGGTATAAGGACATTCAGTTGTCGCCATCAAAAACCCTTTTAACAAAGCTCTTAACTTTTTCTAGCATAGAATGTTAAATATCACATTAAAAAGAACAAGGTATGGAGTGATATAAAGGAATTGGTCAAGGGTTGGAATTCTTTTGCAAGACACTTAAGAACTGAAAAAAGAAAATAAATACAAAACTACATCAAAATAATAGTTTATGTAATTGAATCACAACACACAACATTTTTCTTAGCTCATTAAACTGAAACAGCAACTATAATGATACATATACAATATGTAAATAATTTCTCCTTTACTGTATATTTTGAGTTGAAAGACATTTACATGTATGCTTTACACATAATGGAACCGTTAGCCAGTTAGTGAATTCTGTGTTATACAGATATATCCTGTGGTTTTGATTATACCAGATTGGTGATTTCTTTTGCTAGAACTCCTTTTAATTAGCATGTATAGATAGATAGATAGATAGAGAGAGAGAGAGAGAGAGAGAGAGAGAGAGAGAGAGAGAGAGAGAGAGAGAGAGAGAGAGAGAGAGAGAGAGAGAGAGAGAGAGAGAGAGAGAGAGAGAGAGATAGATAGATAGATAGATAGATAGATAGATAGATAGATAGATAGATTGATAAATAGATTGATAGATGGTAGATACACAGACAGATGGGTAGATAGATAGATTAATAGAAACATACATGATACATAAAAGATATAGATAGATAGATAGGGTGACAGCAGGCAAGTTAAGAAAGGCAGGTATAGAAAATATATGGTTTGAGATTGTTGTCTGATGAATAAAGCAAATAAATGGATTGTAAATGGGAGAAGTTCAATATCATTGTCCTAACTACTGTCATTTTTCCATACCAACAAACCACACATATGATGGAAGTATATACAGCATGATGGTACACATGACATCACAGCCTTCATAACTTTTATTTATACATCTTCAAACAATAAATTGTGGTATGGGAGCTCTGTGCTTCATAGCGTGGCAGCCCATCCTAACCAGTGCATTGCTTCTGTGTCCTGACTAGGCAGGTATCAGTTCTGTATCCAGTATTTCCGACACAACCTTATTTTTAATAGCATGCAGCAATGTTCCAGACCAGTACCTTTTTTCCATAGTTCCATATTCAAAATGGATGCCATATGTATTCAAAGTGTCAGTAATAGCACTGACTTTCTGTCTTGTGATAATTTCACAATGGATTTGTTATATACACAGTTAAACCTTTTACTGTCAACATGCTTAGCAATAAAAGATTTCATGAATCTTTAAAGAGGCAAATCATTTTGGCAATTTTGGTAACACTACTAATGCAACATTTCTTACTGGGTTTTAGCCCAGATTTTTGATTGGTTTCACATTGTCTAAAGTGCTAACCTTTATCCCATGTCAGAGTTTTAGTATTTTAAGATGGTAATGTAGTGGCAATGCATAAGTGCTCACTATTTCTGAGCATGGGTCACAGGCAATATAAAGGACTTTTAATATAATGCATACATAAAATGTTCATTAGTGAAAATTTCCGTTGATTTCCTGCCTGGTTGATTCCGTATGAATAGTCTGACCATCGTTTTGGATCATGTGGACAATGTGTTTGAGATCCAGACTGCGAGTTAATATGTTAAGGAGGAATTCATCTCTCTGTACTCCCTCTATAAATTCTTCCAATGATAGTTCACCTGGACAAAAACAGAGACAACATACTACAGTGAGCAGTGGGAACGCAATATGTCTGGGAATGCAATGTTTATCTAGGGACCTATTCTTAAATGAACTTGCTTTTAGGCTACTAATGGGCAATACTAGAAGGTATTTTAGGAACATTTTTGCTAAAGTAAGGCAAAATGCAACTTTTAAAATCAAATGTCTTCTATTTTTAGAGTGGTATAATGCAGTGGCAAAGACTTAAAGGAGAAGGAAAGCCTAAAAATGAATATGGCTAAATACCATATTTTATATAACAAACTTATTGAGCCAACCTAAAGTTTCAGCTTGTCAATAGCAGCAATGAGCCAGAACTTCAGACCTGTTATATTGGGTCACCATCTTGGAAAGTGTCTGCAACACATTCTCAGTGAGCAGCTGTTGAGAAGCTAAGCTTAGAGGTCATCTCAAATTATCAAACAGAAAATGAGTTTTGTCTGTAATATAAGCTGATGCTACAGGACTGATTATTAAATTCTGATTCTAATTGCACTGGTTTCTATGCTGCCATGTTGTAATTATATGCATGGATTAATTACTAATAAGCCTTATATTGTGACATATATATATCAGTACTTTATATTGTCAGTTGGTCCCTAATCTCAGTTAATGATAGCAGCAAAGAGCATGTGCAGTGAATCAGCAGAAAAGAAGATGGGGAGCTACTGGGGCATATTTGGAGACACAGATCTTTATTGCTAAAAGACTGTGGTTGCCTTGGGCTGGTACAGAAGCCAAAAACATAATGTACAACGTACATTTCTAGTCAACGTCTTCAGTTAAACTTTAGTTCTACTTTAAGGGGTCATTTATGACTACTGTTGCAGTTGTAGTCAAGTGTGAGGAAAAAACTTAATCATGTACTGCCTCCTCTTGAAAATGAAGCACAGTTGTCACTTATCAACACAGGGGAAGCGTGGAGCTACCACTACTTCCAAACCAGGTATTAGCTCCAGGGATCCTATAGTGGCCTGCATCAATTTCCAGAGCACAATTGAATGAAAGCATGCTGAAATTATGCCAGCCCAATTTCCAGTCTGGCACAAAAGTAATCTGCATCCACTAACATTGATCCTCAAATATGTTGAGGTATCTATCTCATGTTTGATTTAACATACAGACAAAATGTTTGAACCTCTACTTACCATCTCCATTGATGTCAATTTTGTCAAAAACCATATCTGTAAATTCCTCTGCTGTCATGTCTTCGTTGCACCTGTTTATGGACCTAATAGCCTAAAGAACACAATTTAAAAGAGAAACTTTATCAAAATAGAATGCTTCTGATTATAATAGCATGCCCAGAGGGTCTTTTTATTTTGGTAAAAACAGCTAATTTATAAATAGCGTGTTGTATCACCTTTGCTAAGACTTAACTGGGCATAAAAGTAATCTGTGTGCACTAAAACTAAATCTCAACTATGATGCTTAATCAGTCAGCAGTCAGAACCTACCAGGTCTGAACTTTAAAAGCCAGGGTGTAAAGAATACATTATTATAGGATATTCAATGAAAAATAAATATTTTGGAGCAAAGCATTGTTACTTTCACAGGATCCCTTCTGTTTAGTGGTTAGTACCATGCTACAGTGATATGTAAGAAAAATCACTGGCAATAATTTATACTTATATAAGGAACAATGTACATTGAAGTATATACTGTACGGGAACTCATCATAGGCAGCTGATGATATTGCTAAGCAACTTTTATATATATATATATATATATATATATAGTATGCTGGAATAATTTGCTGTGAGTGCTTTCATCGCTATGAATATACCAATACTATTTGGTTAGCACCCAGCTGCTGCTATTTTGAATGGTGAGTGCCGTTTGATGTCTCTATATATATATATATATATATATATATATATATATAAACTTAATCCAGTACATGCACTCTTACCGGGCTTAGTAGATGGAGGGTGCGCTGGTCAATAGCTTGGTTATATTTGTAGAGGGACTCGCACTCCAAATGTTCGTGAAAATTAGTGAATCTTTATTATTCAACGCATATCCAACGTTTCGGCCCAGGTGAGAAAGGCCCAGGTGTGGGCCGAAACGTTGGATATGCGTTGAATAATAAAGATTCACTAATTTTCACGAACATTTGGAGTGCGAGTCCCTCTACAAATATATATATATATATATATATATAAAGAAATAATGTAAGCCCTGTCAATATTAGAAGGCTCAAAAAATTCCCATGCCCTTATAAAGGTACAAGGGGCAGGACGAGTGCATTTATACAGGTTGTATAGCCTATTATACCCAAATTTTCAAATACATAATCCAATACCATTTATAAGGATATATTATACATGTTTTTCACAGCACTTGTATTAGAATTCCTCACTCACCTTGATTATATTTAAAAGTTCCCCTCTATCAATGCAGCCATTTCCATCCACATCATACAGCTTAAAGTACCATTTCAGCTTCTGTTCAACCTTGCCTTTCAGCACTAAACTCAGGGCTGCTACATACTCCATGAAATCCATATAGCCATCCTGGAAAAAACAAAAATATAAATACTTTTCAAATTTCAGACTTTCAAAAAAGATTACATAGTTAATGCCTTTACTTCTCGATAAAGTAAAAAATTACAGGCATGGGATCTGTTATCGGAAAGGCGTCTCCGAAAGACTCCATTTTATCCAAATATTCCAAATTTTTTAAAATTATTTCCTTTCTCTGTAATAATAAAACAGTAGCTTGTACTTGATCCAAACTAAGATATAATTAATCCTTTTTGGAAGCAAAATCAGCCTATTGGGTTTATTGAATTTTGACATGATTCACTAGTATACATTATCCAGAAAGCCCCAGGTCCTGAGCATTCTGGATAACAGGACCCATACCTGTATAGTGTTTTTAACACACTCAATTAGTCATCACTATTTATCTGTACTGAATCAAAATATTGCAATGTCAAAATATAATGTTTACAATTCTAAAAATGATAATTGTGACAAATGGTGTGACTGCTGAGCTAATTGGAGACTTTGTTTTTCCTCACTTGATCAGAAGTTATTTTTTATTTTGATTATACTTTGCTTTTCACTAGAAATGGCTAACGCAACAGGCAGGCTCTGGACTGTATGAGTCCTAAAACCATTCCTTTAGCTTATTATTTAAGTTCAGAACAGTGGCAACACTAAAATCATTTTCTACTGCTGGCCATTAATTTGACTGTTTTTTACTCAACAGATTAATGTAATTTAGGTCCTGCAATAACTAGTTCCAGGAAATGGATCCATAATATAGTATTTAAATTTAGGGTCTGGTTGTGTTTTCCTTTACAAGAAGAACAGCTGCATAAAGTGAAATTATTGTTGAAGTCTGTTGAAGTAAAATGAGCACTTAAAGGGGTGGTTACCCTTTAATTTTATTTAAATTGTTATAGAATGGCCAATTCTAAGCAACTTTTAAATTGGTCTTCATTATTTAATTTTTTACAGTTCTTTACAGTTTTTTTTAATTATTTGCCCTTCTGACTTTTGAGCTGAAAAAAAATTGCTGTGTAAGGCTGCATATGTATTGTTAGTGCTACTTTGTATTACTAATCGTGAGAGAGCTGAATTGTCTAAGAATATTACTCTCCACATCATACTAAAAGTTAACACAAAGGTGAACAACCCCTGAGTCTGTAATGTTATTAATCACTTGTGGATACTTGTAATGAAATCATTTGAGGCCAACTTATCAAGCTCATAATGTAGCTATGGCTACATATGTTCAATTTTAGAACTATTCCTTTTGCCACTTAGCATCTGTATAATCATACTTTGCACTTATTAATGGTTTTTGATAGCTAAATGCTCTAATTTAGCTTTGCATAAAGTTTTACAGAGTGTTCAGAGTATTTTTTCTATACATCTTGATCTGTTGCTCTCTCTGTCAACACGGACTTTTCCCCTCAATTACCTCTATCATTTTCACCATTTTTTATCTCATGGAGCTCTATCTCTTGCTTTACAGTACTGGGCATGTATTGACTGGTGCAAAGTTTGATCAGGCTATAGGTAGCAATAGCTACAAGTACATACTGTATCTTGTTGCAATGGGTTACTAGACTTTGAGCACCTGCTATTACAATGCCCTTGCCACTAATATTTTGTATGAATGCTAAGTACTGTGTACCCAGACAAGCCAAGCAGCACATCTATGAGCACAAGCAAACTGACATTTAAATAGATATACAGTTCTCAACCCTCATCTGCATTCCTGCTCTGTTGTCCTCCACTTTGGCAAAAAATACTCTGCAAGTAAAAGCAGATGAGGTTGTGTAGAAGTCAATGGGAATGCTCTCTAACAAATTAATTTATTTCCCCAGTTTATTAAAACATTCGAGATTTTTAGCCTCATTGAAAATGAATGGTACAATGAGATTCTTGTTGGCGTGCAACTTCTTTCTCGTGAAAAAACGCTAGCAGGAATATATTTTCTTAAATAAGCTAGCATTCAAAAAACAAAGTTGCACAAGTTTTGCCAGTGTTTTTTTCCCTTATTTGTATGATGTAAATGCATGAATAAAACACACAGCTTACATTACAGCTGTCAGGATCAGATTTTGTAGAATGCTACTAAATCTTATGCTGTCGCATGACAAGATTCTGTGGGTCAGATAAAATCTAACCTATAAATATTCTGTCTAGTTGAGATGTGTGTTTCTACAGTGTTTTAAAGTGATACTGACGCAAAAAAAATTATTTTAACATATGAATGTACATTAAGGGGCAGATTTATCAAGGGTCAATTTCGAGGGTTAAAAAACCCTCAAATTCGACCATCGAATTTAAAGGGAAGTAAAATCTTTCAAATTCCAATATTGAATTCGAAGGATTTTATCGCAATTCGATCGATCGAACAATCGAATTGAACGATTTTAACCATTCGATCAAATTTTTTATTCAATGCTAAAATGCTTTTAAACACCAACGGGAGCTTCCCATACGGTTTTAAAGCAATTCGGTAGGTTCAATTTTTTTTTTTTAAAGGAGGAAGTACTTCGACCATCGAATGGTTGAATGATCGAATAGATTTTTATTCAAATCATTCAATTCAATTGAATTTTTTTTTAAATTCAATGGTTGAAGTACTCCAAAAAGGTATTAGAAATTCGAATCTTTTTGAAAATTTGATCGAATTTCGAATCCTTCATGTGAATTTGCCTCTGACTTTGCCAACCTGGCTGTCCCATCTCAGCCTGTTAGTTACAATTTGTAACGGACTCCTGCTGCACAAATATGGCAGCCCCCTCAAACAGGAACATGGGGGATCAGACAGGTAATGTAAAAGCATTGTGCAAATACTTTATGGCAAAGTTAGAAGTAGCGGTCAAAGCCAATATTATAATAGGTGTAAAAAAAAAGAGTATAATTTCTCATTGCTAGGGCCAAGATTACCCTAGCAACCATACACTGTTTGAATAAGAGACTGAAATATGAATAGGAAAGGCCTGAATAGAAAGATGAGAAATAAAAAGTAGCAATAACAATACATCTGTAGCCTCACAGAGCCATGCTATAACACATGGAAAGTTAACCACCTCTTTAATAAAGTACAACAATCATTCCTTCTGTACAAGAAATTCTGCAGTGTAAACATTAGCACCTAACAGGCTGTTATTTCAGAGACAGAAATGGTTTCAAAGGTATTTTAATTCAACTCTCTTTGTTGACAAATTTAATGAGACTATTTTTTTGGTGTTAGGAGAATGGTTAGAAAACAATTTAGGCACATTTGAATATGGAAACGTTTCAGTGAAAAAGTATTGATTGATTAGCTGAAATGTTGTGTAGACAGCCACATACAAGGAAAAATATTCTTGGATTCTGGTTGCAATTACTTAATTATTAAGTTATCAAGCTAGCAAGCCTTACATTAACACTTTGAATATAGAGTAGAGAAACCAAACATCTCCATTCTGCTACAAAACATTGTTATATCTTATGTGCCTACATGCTACAATACATACAAGCAACAGTAACTGGTCTAGACTAGTAATTATGTCTATAAAATGTTAAATCTCCAGCAAATTACCTTGTTGAAATCAAAGGTGGTAAACATTTGCTCGATGTATTGGCTGGAGGCTGGACTCAAGTTCTTAAGGCCAAAAAACTGCTTGAACTCATGCTGTGTAAGCTGACCAGAAGGACATTCCGTCATAAATTTCTTGTACCATTGGTGGATCTCAGTCGCACTTAGTTCCTCTACTGCCTTCCCATCCATATTCCCCATTTTGATTTAGAGATTTAAAAGATTCCTAAAATATTGAAGGATCCAAATAAATTTGTGAAGAATTCAACAGAAACAGCAAAAAAATCCTCAAGCAAAAAATATTTCAGGTGGAAAAAATCAACTTAGTTCTGGAGGGCAAGCAGTGTAAATAGTCTGAAGTATGCTGTTTTATGTCCAGAGGCAAAACTCATCTAGGAATAGAGCAAGTTCTTTTAAGGTATTGGAGAAATTATCTGCTGGCCAATCCTAACGGTTCCTCGCAGAGAAAACCCCTTGTGTTCACGTAGGAGGGAATCCTGCAGCAGAAAAAAAAAGAAAATCTTCAACTCTTTCTTGTGATTTAGTTGGTATAAACATATAGGAAGGAGATTATGGAAGCAGAGAATGGTGCTGCTGAAAAGATTTCTAATCTGTTAATCAGGGATCTGTCTCTGACATTACTAATGACCTAGAAGGACACTAACTTTAGCTTTAGGTAATACCTCTGTTTCTTCATCTCGGGCTTTTCTAGCAAAGAATCATTGGAACAACTTGTACAGATTATGGAAGAAGGAAGAGATATTAGCCAGACCTTATGTAAGGTCTTTATGAAGTACTTTTGTAGAGAGGCAAACTAGCTTTATAAGTGGTTAGTATATTGAAAACTTTAGTATAATGGATCTTTCCATAATTTGGATCTTTATACAATAAGCCTGCTAAAAAATCGTTTAAACGTTAGTGGGGTTATTTATTAAAAATTATGTTATTTCTATTGTGACTTATTATACCCAAAAGCTGTTCCAAGTCCAAATCTGAAAATACTCCATCTAAAACCTGCCAAATTCATGTAAAAGTCAATGGCAGATATCCCCTTAACCATTTGAAGATTTTTCAATCTCTGGTTTTTCATGCGACAGTCCAAAAAAGATCACTTTTTTCCTGACGTTTTCAAGGTTTATTATACACATAAGCTGATAAAAACTATTCCAGCTAAAAATCATGTATAAGTCAATGGCAGATAGTCCCTTCAACAACTAGAACATGTTTTTTACCTTCAGGATTCTTGATAGTTTCTTGTTGTTTGCACTGGTTTTTAATTTGATAAATATGTGTTTTCAGGGTAAAAAGACGAAGAAAATTGAGT
This sequence comes from Xenopus borealis, assembly GCA_024363595.1. NCBI lineage: Eukaryota > Metazoa > Chordata > Amphibia > Anura > Pipidae > Xenopus > Xenopus borealis. The sequence goes on along the minus strand of CM044434.1, from coordinate 41,441,559 downwards.
TTTTGGGTCATCAATTAAAAAAATCAATTCCAATTGACGCTTGATTTTGTTGCAACTTTTTGTCTCACCAATTTTTTCTCAATCTAATTAAGTGAGAAAAAGTCAAGTCAAAAACCCCAAGGGGCAGATTTACTAAATTCACATGAGGGATTCGAAGTTCGATCGAATTTTCAAAAAGATTTGAATTTTCTAATGTTTTTGAAGACCACTTCGATCAGTGAATTTTGAAAATTTGATCGAATCGAATGATTCGAATAAAAATCTATTCGAATATTCGACTATTCGACAGTCGTAGTACTTCCCCTTTAAATTTTTATTCAACTGCCTAGTTCGGCAGATCAAAGCTACCGAATTGGGTTTGGTTATTTTTGATCGCATAAAAAATATTCGATCGATAAAATCGTTAGAAACTATTGATTCAAACGATTTATCGATCGAATATTTCCTATTTGATCGTTCGACCAATCGAATTGCGGTAAAATCCTTAGAATTCGAGGGTGTAGGTTAAGTTTTTCATGAACTGCACATTACTAAACTGCATATACCTGATCATGTGTGGTAGGCTATGAGCATTGCAGTGGAACAAAGAAAAGGAGACAGTATTTGTAAAACAAGTGGCTAGGAAATGATAATTGTCACGTGGCTGATTATTACATTCATTAATATCATGGTATGCATATCAGTCTGAAGCTGCCATAGCTCTTTTATGACTCATTCCCTTTATAATCACAGACATGACACGGCAGAACAGAAGTTAACATAGTTACATCACTCTCAAGAATACAGTATGTCTCTCCCTGCACACTCATATATATGGCTTTAGCATTACTTAATTTGCCATCACATTTCATATTCAGTTTTTGGAACCTGGCCATGTATTGTAACCTATCATTTACTTGAATGGAATCTGCCTGAAACTGGCTTTTACAGGCAGTCATTAAAATCGGAGCAATAGTGTCTTGAATTGATGGGGTCCTAGGTTCAATTTCAGTGAGGTACTGTGATCTAAGGGCAAGAGAGGTAAGTGACAAGGGAAGGTGTGGTAGGATTTGGTCTGCTACCCAGTTCATAATTTACTTGTGTGCCATTTTCTATCTATTCTGGGTAATAATAATGGGAGTTACTAAAATAAAACAAAGCATATCCTAGAGACTTGCTCAAAAGAGGTGTGTTCAGCTTTACTGTTTATTGTATCATATAAAATGGCTCTACATTGACCATTTCTCTCCTGCAGTCTTGGGACAACCTATACACTATACACAATCGATGTTATTTTCTGAAAAACAAAAGCAAAATAAACATATGCACACAAACACACACAGTTTAGATTTTTGTTCTTTGCATGTAGTTTTGCCATACTTCTAAATAAAAGTGTGTTTGCGCCACATGTCACATTCCAATAATCTTTTCTTTTAATTGTTTTGTACAGGCTGATTACACAAGCATACACACATGCTCTTGCATGAAGTTCTCCACATTCATCATCCCATTACAATTATCACATCTAAAACAAAGGCTTAAAAGAGAATTAATCGCCTTTGCAATGTGCTCTAAGGGTCAGTGTGCTCTTTGCTTGATTTCTGTGCCTTTTAATCCCTCTTGCTTTGCATTTCCTTAAATGATTGTGACGTGATGTAGATATAAAGGACAAATCAAATTAGAGACAAATGATTTTCTAATCTTTTATCCATGTCACGGCAAGTAAGTGGTATTGCCTTAATTAGTAGTATTGTCATGCAGCAGGAACTATTTTTATAGAGACTTTGAGACATTGGAACACATTGGAAATGTTGATCCTTCTCTGAGGGACAACACAGCAATACCCACAGCGCTACGAAATACGTTGGCGCTATAGAAATATATGTTAATAAAAAATAAATATCTACTTTGTGACTCAAGTGTCTGCCATGGATATTGTGTTGCCAGTGTATAATAAATATAAGTAGAGCTACTACCTATTTGGCACGACAATTTTTGGTTATCCTGTGTTAAGATATGTACTGATATGTGTGCTCTCATACAGATCCTGAAGTAATCTGATACTGACACAATGTTATGTGACATGATCTTTATCTGCTAATGCAGAAGTGTTAATAAAGTTATGTCTTCTTGAAGCAAAAAAAGCGCGGTGTCTGCGTGAGCTGCAGACTCATGTGAGATTGAGCTACCAGTTATCACATTCTCGTAGAGTGGCAGCACCCTAGTTCTCGCTGAAAGTATAGCAGTGACCAGAACACCTTAGGGACCATTTATCAGGCACAAGAATTCAAAATGCAAAAATAAGTGTAAGCCACAATGCTTTTTTCCCACTTAGCACTCCCATGGGTGAGTGCTTACCTATGCAGGTCTATGTCCTCAAGGATCGAGCCCAAGGACCTAAATTTCCCTAGCACTTGTATTTCAAAGGCCTTTATTAATTTTGGCTTATGTTAAGAATGCATTTTGGCAACTTAATTTAAAAAATATATAAAGAAATAGAAAAATTGCCAGCTAATGGCGTGCCTTTAAAAATAATTATTACAAAAAATGAGGTGTTAATACCACACTTAGGCCAAAATATATAAGTTCACGTGCCACGTCAAGGCCCTTCATTGCACGTGAGTCCTACACTATCCATGCGCATTTTAAGACTGTAGTGCATTTAAAATCATGCCCCCCAGCACCAATGTGACTGAGTAGTAAGACCATAATGCACTCACCCTTAGCTCAGGAGCTCTAGTGAGAAAGCAGGGAGCCTTTAAGCCCCAGTGGGTTTTACTACTTGGTCACACATGATGTGGCAGGTGAGCTTACATATTATGGCCAAAGTGTGGTACTAACACCTAATTTTTTGTAATAATTATTTTTAAAGGCAAACCATGAGCTGGCAAGTTTTATCTTTCTCTTTGTGTTGAAATATTGGCTTTTTATCATTTATAGCAGCTGATCAACTCCAGAATGTGGATGAGACCTGAGTGTAGGCACAAAGGTGTTTATAGCAGCTCGTCAACGCCATAGCATGAGTTAGACCAAGTGCTGACAATTTTTTTCTATGTTTCTTGATAAAATGTTTATGGGTTTTACTACAGTTTATGCAGTACTCCTAATGGAATATTCCAATCCAGCAAAAGCCCAGGGGAAGTTATCAGTTTCTTTCAACTTTATGATAAATTGCTCAAATTAAAAACAAATAATTATTTTCCATTTCTATAACATTTTTGTTCCATTTTTTGAAAATGTTTTTACCAACCCTAAGAGCACAGGATAGCATTGCACAGTATAAGTACAATAGAAGAGAGAAATAGAAAATTCTTAACAAACAGAAATTTAGAACAGGGCATTCATGATCATTTCAAAATAGCAAAATGGCACTTTTCTAAAGTATTTCAGTATCCCATTAGGTGTACTGCATGTACTGTACTTTAACCCATCTATATATTTAAATACCATGTATCTTGGTACCATATACAATATCTTGGGGTTGGCTAATAGCATAATTATAATATTAGTCTGTGCAGCCCTTGGAAACACTGGGCCCTATAATTACATCACAGACAGGAACAGTTATCCAGAAATCTGTTATCCAGAAATCTCCAGACTACAGGAAGAACATCTCACAGACACTCGATTTTAATCAAATAACTAAAATTTAAAAAAATAATTTCTCTATATTAATAAAACAATATATTATACTTGATCCCAACCAATATAATTAATCCTTATTGGAGGCAAAACTATCTTTAAATGATTTTTAGTAAACCAGGGGATCATTTACTAACAATCAAATTTCAAAAATTTGTGGTTTTCTTATATTTCTTAAAAAAAAAGTGAGATTTTTTAAATGTACAAACCATGGGATCTGTTACCCAAAAGCACTCAGGAGTCAGAACCTTGGGTAATCTGGTAAGGGTTATTTCTGTAATTTGGATCTTGTGACTTTGTTTGCTTAAAAGTCATTTAAACATTAAATAAACCCAAAAGGATTGCTTGGCCTGTAATAATAATTAATTATTTCTTAGTTGGGATCAAGAACATGGTCCTTTTTATTAAAGAGAAAAGGGAAATTGTTTATAAAAATAATTAAAGAAAAATGTGTAATAGTTTATAAAAACGTAAATTATTTGATTAAAATTGAGTCTTTGGGAGATGGGCTTTTATAATTTGGAGTTTTCTGGATAAGGGGGTTCCAGATAACAGATCCCATGCCAGTACTGAGATAGGTAGTCTCAACTCACCACACCTTACCAGTTAATTGCTGTTACTCAAACATATCGATACCTAGGTCAGTGAATGACCTCAAGAGCCCTCAGAATTGGCTGGCACATCTTTCTTCTTTTATTTGATGTCAAATTCTTGCAAACACTGCATTATGTAAAATAAATTGTTTATTGTGCTGCCTGTTACAAAACTAGTTTGTTAACTTCCGATTAAGATGAGTGGAGTGCTCAGTATTCATTATACTCACACAAATACAATCAGAAAAAGACATTGAATAGAAACAGTTGTCTGCAACCTAAGTCAATTACATAGAAACGATTAAGGGGATTTTGTGCCTAAACATAGGAACAATCAGCAGACAATTTGCAATTACACAGTTTAAGGTAAAATGTCATAACAGTCCAAGCAAATTGGCTGTTTGGATTATGAAACTGTAAGCAGCAAATAGAAAATCCCTTCAGGTATGTCAGATCTTGAGATCTTCCTGATGGCTTGATGTAAATACATAAATGACACCCATATAGCTCAGCAAACAAATATGTGAACAGGTTAAAATTAGCATGTTTGTTTCTGGGAAGAACCATTACATATCATTGATAATGAATGTTGCTATTTGGTAATTTGGTAATTGATTTTTGTACCGTGCTATTAGCCTTTCTGAGTACACAATAATAAATGCAATGATTATGTATTCTGTGTATTTTTCACTAGGAGGAATCGTACTGTACTGTGCAAGGCCCCCAGTATTTGATGTCATCACTCATGCACACCAGAAACCTTTGAAAGCTCAGCCCTGCCAATTGCAGGCAGCACTGTATTCATGCGGTAAGTGCAGGTCCTGCGCCTGTGTTAGCCGCTAGTGTATTATAATTGGTCTTGTATTAGGACTTAGGATTGTTCACCATGTAGATTTAAAGACCACATTCCAGAAATATTTGCAACAGAAGTGTTCTGCTCTAATTTCTATATCTTCTTGAAATACTGTACCAAAAATATCCAACCCAATGGTAGCCAGAGAGTGCCACTGACCTTTCTAAGTGGGGCAATGGGAACCTGTTTTTATACTTTGAACAATGCCCCTGACTTTGTAAATAAGCAGGAGGATGTTTTTGCTAACTAAGCAGTTACACATACGGGAAGAACAAATGTATCTAAGTGACCGGAAAAAAAGTTACTTTTTGACAGATAAGGTACCTCTATAATTAGAACTGTTGGAATGTGATATGGGCTGTGATGATGTGTTCATGTAAAGCAAATGCTATTTGACGTTTCTTTGCTTAATAGTCTATATATTAAAAAAGTCTTTTTGTGCACATTGCAGGGTCCCCACCAGTAATTAAGGGGGCCTTACTACATTTACTTACTATACATTAGCTCTGCCTTCCCACAGTGGTCCTATATTTTAGGAAATAATCATTTGGGTACCCAGGGGAAAGGGCCCTCCTAGCTTAGTAGTATAAGCTCCAATGATTATAGATGTCATCCCTGTAATATTTGTGGTGAGCACTGCCAGCATTAAAATGGGAGGGCCCTCACATCCTCAATTTTCCTGCTACACGAAAATGTTGGATATTTCTACTGTGGACTAAATCGTTGCCATTCTACTTCAGTTTCTAACATCTAACATATTTCAGTAAATCATCATTTCAGAGGACACAGTCCTGTAGTATATCTACTGAGCTTGTGAATGCTTTATAAATCAATAAAATAGGAAAGAAAAGAAAAAGAAATAAACAATTATTGGAGAAAACTGATAAAAGACACCATTTAGTATCGCACATTTTCAGATTATACTGTATATTCTGGATGCATACTCCTAGAGTATTGGTGCTATATCAGCTCTGCAAAATATGTTGGTGCTATATAAATACATGTTAATAATAAAATAATAAGAATGTATGTGGCAAGCAATACAATTGCGGAATAACGGTAGAGGACAGTGTGTGGCTGGGTGTTACAGTCCTGAGAGAAATCAAGTGGCCAAGCTGTGCAATTCCCATAAATCCCAAACATCTAGATACTGGGGGTTTTGTTATGGGGAGAAGCAATACCATATTCAAATAACTTGAATTTACCTGTCTGACTTATTCTACTAAAATATGTGCACATGGAGTTTTCCATGTGGATGCGCTGTTTCAGAAATGTTAAAACTCCTGTTCATCAGTCATAACAGAGGACCAAGGAATATTCTACACAGCCAGCAGAGGTAGACTATTACACAATCAAATTTTTAATGAAATTTGCACTAGGAAAAAAATGATTTATGTTACTGAGATCTTGCACACACTGCAGCATGCAAAGTGTAATATTCCATCACATGTGTGTCCAGTCCAGTTTGTCCAGTTGGCATAAGTTTTTTTTCCATTTGGCGTGTAATTGATATGTGCATCCTATCCCTTTGGTGCAACTGTGCTTCTGTAATCGATGAAGGCTGCTGTTGGAACCCTGGTGCAACATGTCTGGTTTGGGGGTGGAGGTTAGTGCCAGGGTTCCCTTGCATCGGTTGGAACAACTGAGAAGGATTTGGAAAAGGAGGCATGAAGGACTGAGCTATGCTGAGCAACTTTACTCTTCAACTGAGCATTATTCACTTAATTGGACTTTTAGTTGTTGGTGGGGGCCTATGGACAATATTGATTGAGCCCAATTAGCAAATACAGCACTGTAGCGTGAATATCTCATTAACTATTTATGTGTGTAGCTGCAGATACAGTTATCACTTTAAATACTTTGTAAACTGAGACAAAAAATTTTTCTCTCGCTCTGCCTTCAATGAAGTTTAAGAGTGCTTCAATCCTCCAGTGGGTCACCGCAATCCCTTATGGATATGGAATCTTCAGTATACAAATGAGGAGAGCACTCGAACAGCAATTCTGCTGTGAAATGCTTTATTTGGTGACTACATAGTACACGACATGTTTCGGGCTTAACCTGCCCTTTCTCAAGTGTAAACTGGTAATGTAACTAAGAACAGACTTTTTATTTTTAAAAGGATTATTTCCTTATTTCTGATTGATTCACTGTAAACATTAAGAACCAGCACAAGTCAAAACTTGTCTAACCTAGAGCATGCTGTGTTTTTTTCTGCTGTTTCCTGGGTAACCAGTGTATCAGTATTGTCTGTAATTGCCATTTGCTCATGAGCACCATACACTAGAAAACAAACTAAAAATCCGGATCGCAGAGGGCCCAAATTAGAGTGGAGGAGACCACTCAGTAGAAAGATTTTAGGGTATGTATGCCATTTAAGAAGATAATGTATAATTATGCAAAATTATAATAACACCTTTTTATTGTTCATTTTGTTCAAGCAGACAGCTGAAATGAATGGAATAGTGAAAAGTGATTAAGTGCTGTAGTTTTTCCCCCTTCCTCAACTGGCAATGCATCATGCACTAGTGCAGAGGCAAATGTTCTGAATGATGAACCGCATTCATTGTTCTTAGATATTATAATGGATCTTCATACAGGAAGAGTAGACATGACAAAAATGTTGCTGTGTGTGATTTTATTGGTACAAAACCAGGATAAGGAATGAATGCTTTTAGGGCTCGGACTGGGAGGAAAAAGCAGCCCTGACAAAAGTATCAAAGCAGCCCATGTTTTCACGTTCATGCAAAGCATTATATATATTTCCAACCCCAAGGTTGACTAGAACTACTGTTTATTAATACTGGGTTCCCAACCTTTTTGACTTCGGGGACCGGTGTCGAGGCAAGGGTCAAGAGGGCGTCATCAGGGATGGGAGGGGGGGTTGGCGTCCAATCCTGGTGCGCCGGCATCCATTTTGTTGTGCCTGCGTCAATTTTGTTGCACCTTGTAAAGGCTCTGAGGCCCACTCCAGGACTGCCCACAGACTGGTTCTGGCCTCGGCCAATGGTTGGGGACCCCTGTATTAATAGATGTTTTAAGATTTCATTACCATATAATTCCCAGCAATATTATACACTCTATGTGTTAGAACTGGTCCTTGCAACAAATATCCCTAGTTTCTATCACAACTATTCTATCAGATGAATTAGTTGCCCTATACTTACAGTATATTCTAAAATTTTCCTTTCTGTGCCCCCAGCTAGGCCATGTACCCTAGCAGATAAGATAACTTTAATTACCATAGTGTGGCTTGAAGAGACTAGTAGTCTGTCTCATGCAATTAATGCTACATATCACAGTGTTCCATATAAAGGCTGAAGTGACTGTTCTGAGCATGGATCCTCCTTTTGCCAACATACCTATCATAAGCATAAGGGATTGGGTATATAGCAATTAATCTAATATTACTAACTGAAGTTGGCCAGAATTCCTGGTTCCATCCATATGCATGTGCACTAACAAATGCAGGCATTGGCTTAGCTGTGGCTGGCTATTATGCACAGCTCATTTACATTTCTAAAGTGAGAAGCTCATTTACAAATTAAAGACAGACCTAATTTACATTTTTAGGAAAGCAGTCCATTTAAATTTTAAAGCAAGCGCCCATCAGGCATTTGCCCAAACCCACAGATTGCCAGTCTGGGCCTGCTTTTAATAAGCAGTTTAATATCTGGGCTGTGGATTCAGGGAGATGGCCTACCAAGGTGAGAATCATGCAAAATGTAAGACATACTGTACTATAACTCTTTCATCTTTAGTGTTATAGGGCTGCTGTACAAAGTTGGTACAAAAACGTATCCATAAGGAACATAGCTCTATATTAGCTTAATGAATTCAATATTTTTTATATATGAACAGTTTCTTAAAGGAGAACTAAAGAATGGGCTAGACATGTTGTAAATTATGTTTTGGGCTTTTGTACCAGCCCAAGGCAACCACAGCCCTTGTAGCAGTAAAGATCTATGCATCGAATGATGCCCTGGTAGCTCCCCCTTCACCGCACATGCTCTGTACTGCTGTCACGTACTGAGCTTAGGGACCAAAATATACAGTGTACATAAAATATACATAGAATATAAATATCACAATATAAGGCTGATAATGAATACAGGTATTTGCTGCATGATGGCAGCATAGAAACCAGTTAGTATCACCCTTGTAGCATCAACTTATATTACAGACAAATCTTATCTTGCTTTATAATTTAAGAGAACCCCTAAGCTTAGCTTCTTAACAGCTGCTCAGAGCCAACTGAGCATGTGAGTGTCACAGACACTTTCCAAGATGGTGACCCCCTGTGACAAGTTTGAAGTCCTGGATCATTGCTGCTATTGAAAAGCTGAAACTTTAGGCTGGTGCAATTAGTTCAGTATATAAACTATGGCATTTTAGGGTTTAGTTATCCTTTAACAGTGGGCCTTTATTTTAGGCCATGGCAAGATCATTTCTTAGATATTTGTGTGTATAGAATAGATTTGCAATGGATGTGATCAGGAAGAAAATCGATAACCTCCCATCATATGTAAATCAACAGTAGTGGCAACTTAGGCATCATATTTCCCCTTCCCAAGGCCTTCCCAGTTACACCCAGAACCCTCTGCCTGAATTCCCTCACACTTCCAAGGCCTAATGCTTTTGGGACACATTATTCTGGACTGTCTCACATAAATCAGGCTCATTAGGCTAAGGGTATATGTAATGATGTATGAGCTACATGTAACAACAGCTGTCCAGAGGAACAAGCTACAATGTAATTCTGCCACAATGAAAACAATGTGTATGTGCTAAAATAGCAGGTACAAATCTCCACCTAGGACATTAACATAATGATTCACCTGAGCTTTAAGTGGTTAAGTGAATAACAGGTCTGGAGTTGCTTTCTAAACAGTAAAAAAAAAGCTGTGTTGTGAAGTCACAGGCTCATGCATGAGATATGTAAAAATGTTGTCTAAATTAATTCACCCTTTGCTCTGGTAGGTCATTGGATAAGGTAGGACTGTAGTAGGTGAGATGTAATTTTCAAACTGTTACCCACAACATTAAAAGGAGCAGTATAAACCTAAAAGCACTTTTTTTAAAAGGTGGCTTCTCAGAATACTAGCTATTTGATTTATTAGCTTCTTGTATGCTCAGTAGGATTGGGAATTTATAGGAAGTACTAAAGTGTGATGGGTTGGCTATCTCCCATAGACTTTATTTTTAGCAAACACTGGTATAGAATTATCCAGAACTCCAGAACTCTAACATCTACCATCTCTATTATAATGTCCCATCTCTATTAAAATATCCCATCTCTATTTTAATTAAATAATATATTTTTTTTAAATTCGCTTTTCTCTGTAATAATAAAATAGTACCTTGTACAGGTATGGGGTCCATTATCCAGAAACAGGTAATCCAGAAAGCTCCAAATTATGGAATGACCATCTCCCATAGACTCCATTTTATCCAAATAATCCACATTTTTTAAAAATAATTTCCTTTTTCTCTGTAATAATAAAACAGTAGCTTGTACTTGATCCCAACTAAGATATTATTAATCCTTTTTAGAAACAAAATAATCTTATTAGGTTTCTTTAATGTTGCAATCAAGTTTTCCCTTCTGGGGGACTTCCTAGAACCTGGAGTCAATTGGTGGACTCTACTTTTTTTATCAAATCCGCAAAAAAACAAATTTGATCAAATATAGACCTATTTGATCGAAAAAAATTTTTAATTAATTTCGGTTGGGCTTTTTGAATTCTAATTCAAAATTTCGCACGTCAAAATTCGAGCATTGATAAATCTGCCCCTTAAAAATATGGTTAATGATAAGCGAATCTGTCCTTTTTTGCCTCAAAATTAGCAAAACTGCAAAAACTAAATTGAGAAATGCATTGACGTGGGTGGCAACATTTTTTTTGCAAGTAACTTTCTTTCTCATGCTAAATGCATTAATGTCAATGTGGCGACATTTTGTCCACATTCATCAAAGTCACAATAGGTGTTTTTTCTCAAGTTTTCTCACTTTAAATGCATTAAATTCAACAGGCGTTTTTTCTTATGGTGACTTTTTTGTCTCTGCACCAATTCTGTCTTTGCTACTTTTTGTTGCACCAGATTTTTTGAAACAAATTGCAGATGGCAAAACTTAGAATCTTCAGAGTACTTTAGAAAAATACTGGCACTCAAGGTAATTCCAAGCAGGGTTACCCCTTGCAAGTTTAATGTGAACAGACGTGCAACGTTTCAAGCTTGACAAAGGGGCACGCCCCGAAACGTTGCACGTCTGTTCACATTAAACTTGCAAGGGGTAACCCTGCTTGGAATTACCTTGAGTGCCAGTATTTTTCTAAAGTACTCTGCAGCTTTTGGGGTTTTGCCGAATCCTTACTTTGAGCTAGGTGAGTGGGAGCTAAACTGACTTTATCCAAAACTTAGAATCTTGCAGTGAATTCCATGCCTGGTGAAAAAATTTGCTCATCATGAAGTATGGTGATCCAAGTTACAAAAAGACCCCTCATCCAGATATTTAGATCCTGTGCATTCTGGATAACAGGCCCCTGTAATTCAAATGTTTAAACATTTTTACTATTTCTCTATTATAATTAAATTTGTGACAGACGTTTTCTGGACTATGTGGTAGAGGGACAATAATGGAAGCCAGTGGCAACCTCTCCCCCTTTTTAAAAAACCATACCCATGTTATCACAAGAGATGTTAAATCTACATTAATGGTAGTAGCATTCCAAATAGCAAAAGGTTGGTGCTCACTGCAGGGATATAACACATCATCACTCATATGTGAAAGTTGTTTAGGGCATATTAAGACATACCCTAAGACATTTATGCCTACTCCTCCCCTGTCATAGCACAGCAACCCCCTATTTACAAACCCCCACAAGGTTCATCTTATACAGGTAGACCGGGACAGGCTGAGTAAGGCACACACATGACAACATGGGCAGGCAGAGTATGACACACACAGGGAGCACAGGGCAGGAAGAGTATGGCACACACGGGCATAGTATGACACACACAAGCAGAGTATGACACACACAAGCAGAGTATGACACATACAGGCAGCATAGGGCAGGCAGGTTATGGCACACACAGGCAGAGTATAGCAACCAGAAACAGGGTAGGGCAGGCAGAGTAGGGCAGACAGACCATGGAACAAAGACAGTATACGGAAGGCAGAGTATGGCAAATATAAGGAGCATAGGGCAGGCAGAGTATGACACACAGGGAGCATAGAGTATAGCACACACACACACACACACACACACACACACACACACACACAGGGAGCAGGAGGCAAGAAGAGTATGGCAGACACAAGCTGCATAGGGCAGGCAAAGTATGGCACACAGTCAGCAGAGGGCAGGCAGAATATGGCACACACAGGCTGAGTAGGACAGAAAGTGTATGGCACACACATGCAGAGTAGGGCAGGAAGAGTTTGGCACACACAGAAAGGGTAGAGCAGTGAAACCTATCAAGACCACTGTAAGATGAACAACATGTATAGTGGCACAATGTCTACAATGCTACAGTCTATCTGAGGTGGAACAGGGGGAGAATGAGGGCACTGACAGTCTGAGGTGTGATCAATACAGGTTCTTATAGGTGTGGAAAATACATGGGATTACACAGTGCCGACCTGTTGGAGTGGAGGCCCACTGGGGCTTCCAACACAGAGGCCCTACCCCCCTTCAAGGCCCCTGCCTCTGCCACATTCCCCTACAGCCCCCCCCCGTGCCCCAGATGAAACCCCCCCTCCGGGCCCATCGTAGCCATAGATGGGGCGAGATCAGGGGCAGCATGACCCAACAGGTGCCCACTAGGGCTGGAGCCCTTACCAGTGTCCCTCAGGCCCAGTCTGACCCTGTGACTACAGATGTGAACCATGCAGGGCTTTTACTGCTTTTCAATAAAGGGACCAGTTCCCTTTTAAAGCTTACACAAAGGTAAAAAAATCACAGCAGTCAGGCAATGGAGTGCACACAAGTGGCACCAATTGGACATCCACATTTCTGAAAGTCCCCTTATCTTGAAAACCATGTCCCCAGCATTAAGTGTGAATTTGTTAAATGATTGATGGAAAAGGTATCCAATGAGTATCCCATTTAACAACATCAAAAAGGCCAGTGGCAGCCTTGAGGCTGGGGACCTAAGATAAAGTCAACCTTGAATCTAGTTATACCATATAAAGATACTACTGGGAACCTCTCCTTTGTTCACATGTTAAACTACGGTCCAAGCTGAATTCTACAGTGATTACCCACAAGTATGCAAACACAGACATGCTCAGAAAAGCCATCAAGAAACGTGTATGAGCCACAGAACAGGAATGGCGGGTTAAGGTTTGACATTACCTTGGCATTTTCTAAAGTTTTAGTCTTGCTCATCAGTGCATTCACATGAGATCTTGTAATAAGGAGTGCGATTATGCATGTGTGATGCACAAAGGTGCAAAGGCACGTGGATGAGCAGAATTCCATGGCTGCAGATTGTATTGCTATTTATCAACCATTGTGATTCCAGCCTCCATAAGCCATGTGATTTTAAAGTCTGTCTATTATGAAAAAAATAATTTTGATATTTAGTCCTGCATTTGTGTGTGTGTGTTTGTGTGTGTGTGGGGGGGGTGTTTAAATAATTTTGTAATTGCCAGTTAATTCTGAAAGAACCATCAAGTTGTTTGCAGAGGATTTGTAACATATTTAAATGATTGATCTTCTGAATGGAGATTTGATAATAAGAATGTAGGTTTGCAGACCCGTTTGGCAAGTTAGGAAGTTTCCAAAACTCTAGAACTTCTAGTAAGTGTAAAGCAAGGTACACAGTGATACTTTTCATGAAATGTGCAATAAAGAAATTGGTTCTCATTGGATACACTATGTAGATCCTTTCATTTGTATTATATTCTGGTACCTGAAGCCAGATAAGTGGTCAATGAATTGAGCACAACGGCAGCGGGCGCAGTGAAATAGCATGAAGAGAATCACCCCTTTCCAACTGCAATGATGCCTGAATTCTGGGGAAACACTGCATTGTTGGGGGGAAAATGGCAATTGTGCTCGAAATTGCACTTTGCTCTCGGCACTTGCAGGTGTACACTAGATGTGCCTTAGTGGTTTCTGTAGACTTTGAAACTAATGTACATTGGGGTGGCTATAGTCTGGACTGAGATTTAAAAATGCCCTGGTATTTCAGGAAAACATGACCTAAACAGTCCCTATAAACCTAAAAATAGTGACATACCCTATGGCATTGTTCAGCAGCCCTTGTGGAATTAGCCAGTCCAGAACTGGGTGGCCATACAGTATACTGAGAAATATGGATGAAAAGTTCACCTATTCTTGCCCATATTCCTTGATCATTTCTTAATATATGGGGCACCAGGGAGGCAATTTTCTAAAGAGGTTTTTACAGATCCATTGGATCACAAATCGTATGTCCACAGAAGACACTGCCGGCAGGTGTCGAGGCTGCTGCATTACAATACATTTCATGTAGCTTGATGGATAGGTTTGGACAATTTGATTATTCACATGTACAGGCATGGTACCTGCTATCCAAAATGCTCGGGACTTGGGGTTTTCTGGATAACAGATCTTTCTATAATTTGGATCTTCATACCTAAAGTCTACTAGAAAATCATGAGAACATTAAATAAACCCAATAGGTTTAGTTTTGCTTTCAGTAAGGATTAATGATATCTTAGTTTTGGTCCAAGCTACGGTTTTATTAGCACAGAAAAAAACGAAATAGTTTTTAGATTATTTGTATAAAATGGAATCTATGGAAGACAACCATTCCGTAATTCAGAGCATTCTGGATAATGGGTTTCCTTGATAAGGGATCCCATAACTGTATATGCAAATAGTTCAATATGCCTTAGGTCAAGGCCCAGATATCTAAAAATCACGCCTTTAATGTTTTTTTATAATATCTGACAATGTAAAAAACTACTAATATAGCTAAAAGTCCCTGTCCTAGTCATTCTACCACAACCTTATTGCAGACTGCTGGGAAATCTAATTATTTGTTGGAAGGCTGTGTGTACACAAAGAGATATACTAGGTATCTCTTTGAACTCTCAGCCCAGTCTGGGACTCTCACATGTACCCTTTCCTATCTGCTACATTAAGGATAAAGAGCCGGGCATGAGCGAAGAAAAAGATCTAGAAAAAGGACTTTGCTCCCTGCAGGTGATTTATCTCAATTAAATAAAAAACACCAAGACACAAAACTTCCTTTGTTAACCGCAGAGAAGGAATGTCCTTGATTTGTTCTTTTAAACATAATTATTTTGGCACCAGAAAATGATCCTCCTCTTTTACCTTTAGAACTTTGGCTTATCAACTAGGAAACACTTTCACTTACCCATGGATAGACCAGCACAAGCTGCAATGTAATGAAATTCTGATGGTGTATGCTTCTGATACACACACATATATATATATAAATATAAATGAAAAACACTGATGTATCAAAGGCTGTTGTATCAGACGAAATGTCAGTGTTTTTCATTTTAATAAAACTTCTTCATTTCAGTCCTGAGAGTGCGGCTACTTTCTTGAAGGATTCGTATGTCTTGTGGAACTGCACCCAGGCAGAATTGACAATCATTATCGTGAGTGCCGTTATGCTCAACAGTATATATATATATATATATATATATATATATATATATATATACACCATTAAAATATAAGGATTTTGTTATTCAATGAGGAGTTCTTGAACCATATAAAGGCACAAGGTTAAAAGCTTATAGAGGTCATGGAACTCTCACATGTCTAACAATATCCTAATTTATTACAACAGGGAATACATTATTTTTAATAATACACAAGTGTCAGTGGGGCTCATTTACCAACACTGGGCAAATTTGCCCATGGGCAGTTACCTATAGCAACCAATCAGTGATTAGCTTTTTGAAGCCATCTGCAAGTAGAACAATGAATTCAGCAATCGGATTGGTTGCTATGGGCAAATTTGCCCAGTGTTGATAAATGAGTCTAGGCAAATGGCATAAATGAACACTGACTGTAGCTGATATAATTTATTTCCTACTATATGTATACTAAGGGGCAGATTTATCAAATTCACATGAATTATTCGAAATTTGATCGAATTTTCAAAAAAGATTCAAATTAAAATTTTCGAATATTTTTTAAGGCCACTCTGACTATCGAATTTTGAAAATTCTATCAAACTGAATGATTCGAATAATTTGAATATTCGACAGTCGAATTTCTTGCCCTTTAATTTTTTATTTGACTGCCTAGTTCGCCAGATTAAACTGAAACATACTGAATTGGTTTTGGGTTTAACTATTTGTGATCGAATAGAAAAATTCGATTGAATGGTTAAAATCGTTCGAATCATTCAACTTACATATTTACTATTCGATCATTCTATCGATCAAATTGCAGTAAAATTTTAATTCCCTTAAAATTAGATGGTCGAATTCGAGGGTTTTTTAACCCTCGAATTCAACCCTTAATAAACCTGCTGCTAAGTTGCTATACACATGAATTTATTTGTGTTAAACAGTATTTTCTGGTGTTGGGGATATCTAGTCTAACAATCTTTGCAGCCTGAATGTGGATTGAGAAAGACATATATAGTAAAATATCTGTCCTGCACAAAAAGAATCTTTTGAATGCCGTATGTAAAAAGTGAAAGACTGACATTCCTTCCCTATTGTACAAATGTAAATAGCAATTTAGCACTAAGCACTTGAACAGTGCTACACATGTATGATGGGATCCATGAGTGACGTCATTCATTCTTGCTTCATGGTGAAGTAATTGCACAGTCGAGGAACATCATTCACAAAATGACATATTCACTTAGCCTGGAATATGCTAATTTAACAACATCCTATAATTTAGTTTTTTTTTTATTGCCCAAAATGATAGACTTGCAATTATAGACTTTTAAGAGTTGCTTTAAAGTGTTTTGTTTAAAGTTGCCTGTGAACGTTTGCTCTATGGATTGTATAATGGCGTTGGTTATCTAGGGCTTCATAAAGAATAATAACTAAAGTTGATATGTAGGTGCTAACTTAGGTATGGAGCCCCAAATGACAGAAATATCCCTTATCTGTAAAACTTCAAGGGAAAATTTACTAACTGGCTTTAGCAACAGCTTTGCGCACATTGCACACATTGCAACACTTCGCCAGCGTTTTCATAGCATTACTTCGGCAATAGCCTTGCCTAGCGCAAATTTGTTAGAGGACTTGCGCTCAGGCTAATTTGCATACAGTGTGAAATTTTAAGTTGAATGGGTCTCCTTATGTTACACATGTTGCATCAAATACATTACGTTTTCAGGAAAAAGACTTGAAAAAAATTAAGGATTCATGAATAAAGCCTAAAACACTTGGGCAATTTGGGCAGTAATGTAACTAGAGGGGAGTGGTGCGAGACGTGCAGGCGGGCCCCCCCACCCCCCTCTGTACGTGATTTTTTTTGCCCGGAATCAGCCCTGACCCAATTGCACCCCCTGCTCCCCCCCAGTAGTTCCGCCACTGAATTTGGGTCCATTTTTTCCATGGTCGTGGATTTTTAAATAAAATATGAGATAAATTCAGATCTTAATAAATAACCCCCTAACATTATGCGGTGGGACACTTTCAAAACTGACCAAAAGGGATTGCCGGACAAAATGTCTGTCTATACAAGCCCTAAACATAGTTATAACTGATTTTGGCACACATCTGGAAAAAGTTGGACAGGTTGCTGTCTTATTGGAATATATATATATATGAGCCACTATCAATTGTAAGCAGTGTATAAATAAGAGTTTGTCAGTACATTATTAGGGGAATGTAATATGTCGGTAACGCAAAAACTATTCGAAATGTGAAAGCGCGAACTAATTTTGCTTTGCGTGAATGTAATATTCCTTTTGCGAACCCGGAAACTGTTTAACGACCACTTCCACCAGTGGAAGGCCATTTGCTAAATTTCTAGTTCGCTCTAATGCGCTGTCAATGTAATAAAACTTCCTACTGCTTGTTTGAAAAGATTACAACACCTTCAATCACTTCTTATGAGTGTGCAATTACAATTCGCACTGAGCAATAACGATTCACAATGCAATAACCGTTTAAGGAACAATATTGCGTTGCGAGATGTAGATTTTTACTCTTATTGGTGAGCAATGTTTTGCTCTTAGTGACTTTAATTTAGGGATGCACGATTTGGCCAAAACCCCTGAATATTCCCAAAAGATTCGTCCGAATACCGAACCCTAATTTGCATATGCAAATTAGGCGTGGGAGGTGGAAAACATTTTTTACTTCCTTGTTTTGTGAAAAAAGCCACGTGATTTCCCTCCCTGGCCCTAATTTGCATATGCAAATCAGGATTCAGATTCAGTTCGGCCAGGCCGAATCCTGGCCAAATCTCGAATTGAATCCTGGATTCGGTGCATACCTACTTTAATTACATTTCCCCCTATGTGTGAATCTAGAATGGACACTGCTCATATAAATAAAATAACATGATATTGTAAAGGTCTTTAATTGCAGGGAAGAATGTGGCAGAAGAGAAGATATATTCATTTATGAATGCCAAACACTCTAACCAGTAAACCTTCAACTGCATACGGGTCACAGAGCTGGTTTGTATACTAATAAATATCTGCCACTATTTCGTTTGCCCATTTTTGTACAGTGACCGTGCTTCTTTATATCAGGCAGGAAACAGGCATGTCTCAGGGAACTATAGCTACCTGTTCTACCCAGAGGTATGCATTTATTTTATTGCTGTGGGTCTATATTCTTACTGCTTCACATTTTGCCAGATAAGAAGGGGAGCCAAATAACTGAAAGCATAACCCGGAAATGTCTATAGTGTGGCAATAAGGAACTTCTGATTTATGGTGAGCAAGCCATAAAAGGGTACTGTACAGGATTGTTTTTTATTTTTTCAAGCTACAAGTCCAGAAGGAATACATTACTCATATTTGAAGAGCCAGTCCACTATAAAAATCTATATTCTTAATTTTCTTCTACTATTTACTCAACATTTCAAATTATATATTGTTGCCAAGATCATCAACCCTAGTGACCAGGGCATCTAGTCTAGTCTAGTTTTTTAAACCATTGCCTAATTGTTAGGGTAATTGGAAGCCTTGCAATTAAATAATATTTTATTACAAACAAAGAATCATATTTAAAAAAAAAAAAACCCCACAAAGAATATACAGTATTTTGTATATAGTCCTAGAACATAGGAGCTTCAATCTGAGCAATCCCTTTATTTTTTATATAAAATTAATTCAGATTTAAAGTTTTATCTTTGTTAATTACAAGTTGCAAACATAATGCTTGCTCTGACTTTGGAGACGAGAGACGTATTTTGCTTTGCTTATGATCCACGTGACACTGAAAAAATATATTGTGTGAGGGCAGAATTCCAGCAGAAATAACTGACAGCAATTATTAACCACACTTACACCGGTAGCATGATGTGGCTCACAGATATGGAATGAGTGATAAACTACCCCAGTGCTGGAGAGGTTAAACCTAGATAGTCCTACCTCTGCAAGGTAGTGCTTGGTAAGAGCAGGAATGCGACCGGTTCGGTTTATGTAGGGAGGGAACAGGAGGAAAAAGGGTGTCAGCCAGTGAACCAACAGGAATGAGCTATTTACCTGTAACATAGGTGGGTCTGAGGTTTCAATTCCTCCTGTGAATAATCCTCACATAATAGTTTTGTTGCTTTCAGCAGGCAGCTTGCTTGCTTTGGATAAAAAAGGATGCCTTAATACTGAAGACATTTCTTTCTACAAAGGCTCATAAGACACACTATACACCATGAAGAAGGGAACCCTGAACAAGATTTTTGGGAAGAAAAATGCCAATAACAACTCACTGTATGCAGAAAATCCACCATGGATGCTTCCCCAGGGAAATAAGAAAAATTCAGCTGACTATCATGGTTAGTGACTGGGGTTGGGGGGAGGAGTGACTTTAGCACCTGTGTGTTTACCTGTGTATTACATTTAAACATGAATTAGTGACTGCTATGATTTAGATAAGTAGGAACTCTAAATATGATGGTTATCTCTGCAGATCAAGAAGTGCCCACCCTTGTTGTGTATTTGATTGAAAAGCAAAGTTCTAAATTACTTTCTCAGCTGTAGACTGTGTGTGTGGGTCAGAAAACATTGACTAAATGAAGGCCTAATTTGTAGCTATTGTGGGTGCGTAACCACCTGCTTGTCTCTTGTTGTTTTTCTCTGGAGGAAAAACAAATCATTAGTAAGGTTTCTGGAGCTGTATATTTTTTGAATGACAGACAGGAATATGAACTGAACAAGAACTGAAGAGGATAATAACTGGCAGTAATAATTACGGCTCTAATACCACAACAACAGATAGTTTAGTTACTGGGGCAACAAAACCCCAGTCAAGGATAGAGGCAAGCAGAACAGAGTGAGAAAAATTAAACATATGTCATAAAGACTAACAATATATTACTGTTTTTGTCATAGGGATAAACATCAACTTTTCCCTTCACATGTTTTATTTCATATTTTGCATTTGTAACTGCTATTCATCTTTTCATCCTAATACATCCCAACTGTCCATGTTTCTGTGGGACAGTCCTGAATTTGAGCCTGCGGTCCAGTATTTCTTACTGAAATGTCCTGAATTTCTCTTAGATCTTCTGCAATGATGAAAAATTCTGAAATGTAATTAAAATAAGTAGCATTTCTGCAGAGAGCCCAGAACACTGAGCAGCTGCACTTCAATACATTTGCAACAATTTAAGATAAGCAAAAGATACAATTATAACTCTGTAAGATAAGCATGTCTCTTGGAAGCTTAAAGGGCAATTTCAGCTTCATTAGAAAAACTGTTTTAACACCAAAAACATGGCCCTAAAACTCTCAGAAATGTATTCAAACTTTCATAACCTGAAAAGTTCATCACTCCCCATTTTGCTGATGTTTTGCAGGTTTACATTTACATATATAAAATCTCTCAAGATAAAGAGCTGCTAAATTTAGGCTTTGGTTCCTTCTTGTCACATTGTCAACCTTTTCAAACATTTACCACCATCTGACCCTACCCCAACCACCCATATCTCTCCAGCTTGAGCTTTAAAGATGCTGTACACTGGGTGATAGAAGCAGACCAAGTCAGCAGCTTTTTGGCCCGTGTATGGAGCCCTCTGATGGGCTTCCCCAATCGATATCTGGGCGAACGTTGGCCAGTGACTAGAACATGTTAAGATAAACAAAGGTCCGGGGCCAGATAGTATTCATCTCAGGGTACTTAGTGAGCTTAGCTCTGTGATTGCCAAACCTCTTTACTTAATTTTTCAGGATTCATTTAGGTCTGGCATGGTGCCAAGAGACTGGCTAATTGCTAATATGGTGCCGCTATTCAAAAAGGGATTCAGTTCTCAGCCTCAGTTAGTCTGACATCAGTGGTTGGCAAACTTTTTGAAGGGTTAATAAATAAGATACTAGACTTCATAGCAAAAAACAATACTATGAGTTTGTGGCAACATGGTATTTATGCGTAATAGATCTTACCAGACTAACTTAATTTCTTTTTATGACAAGGTAAGCAGGGACCTCAAGTCTGGGATGGCAGTGGATGTGATTTACTTAGATTTTGCTAAAGCATTTGATACAGTTCCACACAGGTTCAATTAAGGAATGTTGGGCTGGAACATAGTATTTGTACCTGGATAGAGAACTTGCTAAAAGATAGACTACAAAGAGTGGCGGTAAATGGAGCATTTTCTAATTGCACCAGTGTTGTTAGTGAGGAACCACAGGGCGATGTACTGAGTCCCTTGCTTTTCAACTTCTTTATTAATGAACTGGAGGTGGGCATTGAAAGTTTATATTTTTGCAGATGATACTAAATTGTGCAGAACTATAGATTCCATGCAGGATGCTGCCACTCTGCAGAGTGATTTGTCTAAGTTGGGAAACTGGGCAGCAAACTGGAAAATGAGGTTGATAAATGCAAGGTTATGCACTTTGGCAAAAATAACATAAATGCAAGTTATACACTAAATGGCAGTGTGTTGGGAGTTTCCTCAAATGTGAAGGATCTTGGAGTTTTTATAGATAACAAGTTGTCTAATACTGATCAGTATCATTCTGTAGCTACCAAAGCAGATAGAGTTCTGTCTTGCATAAAAAGGGCATAAACTCAAGGGATGAACACATAAATATGCCTCTTTATAGATCCCTAGTAAGGAGTATGCAGTGCAGTTTTGGACTCCAGTCCTTAAGAAGGATATAAATGAGCTGGAGAGAGTGTAGAGTCATGCAACTATGCTGGTTAGATGGATGGAAAACTTAAATTATGAGGGTAGACTTCCAGGTTGAAGTTGCTTTCTCTGGGAAAAAAAGAAGCTTGCGAGGGGACATTATTGCGCCTATAGAGCAGTGATCCCCAACCAGTAGCTCGCGAGCAACATGTTGCTCTCCAACCCCTTGGATGTTGCTCCCAGTGGCCTCAAAGCAGGTGCTTATTTTTGAATTACTGGCTTAGAGGCAAGTTTTGGCATAAAAAACAGATGTCCTGCCAAACATTCTCTCCTGTAGGCTGCCAGTCCATATAGGGGTTACCAAAAAGCCAATCAGAGCTCTTATTTGACATCCCCATGGACTTTTTCATGCTTGTGTTGCCCTCCAACTCTTTTTTAATTTTAAATGTGGCTCAGGAGCAAAAAAGGTTGGGGACCCCTGCCTATAGAGGATATTATAGACAAATATCAGGGGACCTTTTTACCCATAAAGAGGATCACCACACCAGAGGCCACCCCTTAAGACTAAAAGAAAATAACTTTAATTTGTATCAGCGTAGGTGGTTTTTCACAGTGAGGACAGTGAGGTTGTGGAATGCACTGCCGGGTGATGATGTGATGGCTAATTCTGTTATTGCTTTTAAGAGGGGCTTGGACGATTTCCTGGACAATTTCTTAATATCAAAGGCTGTTGTGATACTAAACTCTACAGTTAGTATAGATATGAGCACACATAGTTTATGGGAAAGTATGGTGGGGTGTGTGTATGGATGCTGGGTGTTCATTTTTGAGGGGTTGAACTTGATGGACTTTGTCTTTTTTTCAACCCAATGTAACTATGTAACTAAATGTACTTCTAGGACCCACAATTGGATGAGCCTGATATCGCCCACCTCAAGGAGGGCAGATCGAGGAGAAATCTGCTTGTTTGGCAACATTGCCAAAATAGCAGATCTCTCCGTGTATGTCCACCTTTACATTGTGCATCTCTCTGTACAGACAAAAAGCAAACTAAGGGATACTCCCCAGTACCATTCTGCAGTCTTTCACATTACCAACCATTCTTTGTCTGACTACATCCACACAGATGTCATTCCTTATCTAACTAGCCCTGTAGGAATGCCCCCTACCAAGTTTGTGTGAAGATTAAGAGAATAGTGCATACCTTGTTCAATGGTAATTATGTAAGCACAGAAACCAAAAGCTAATTGGAAAAGAAGAAAAGTGTCCCAGAACAAAAAATTGGTACACAAGGTTTTTAGGGGCACTGTGAAGCATCCAAATTATCCCCCCCCCACCTATAAAGGGAATCTCTTGAACGAGATTTACCTGTAAATTCCAGATTGCTTAAAAACATGGTGCTCAAATCATCCAGTGTATAAGTACCTATCCGAGTCAGGACACCCTCCCTCCTGCCCACAACCACACTGTCTGATCCATTCACTTGTGGGCACAGGAGGGTAGGTGGTTGCGGTAACACCACTTGGATGGAAACCACAAACACTTCTTTGCAGGGGCAGTTGAAGTTACACTGCTGCCATGTGCCATCACCCTAAAGGAAAATTGAAAGATTTAAAGGTCTTAAAATGTTTTATTGGATGATCAGGAGTGTAGCCATAAGCTCTGAAAAAAAAAGCTATAATTGTGTGTTAGAGACCTGCCATTCATCTCCAGAGTAATACATATTAACAAGGTAAATCATTAACATCAGTTTTCTGTGTTAAAAAGAAAAATGTATTAACAGTTAGCAGTATTATGTTGCTATGTCTGTAAAATTATACATTGGGTTGCTACCTGGTTGATATTTTACCAAAAGTCAGAACCAGATCCTCTTTTAGCACCCGACCAGAATTGAAGCAGACAAACATGGAAATTGCTCGCTATTCAGTTCTGCCATTCTGGCACAGGGGAGCAGGACTTCCTTTCTAAACCTGGAAGCTGCAAGGATCCAATGGTGTATAAATGACTTTACTTCTCCTTTCTTTATTGGGTAGAACTACACAAGCGCTTTTGCAGGATGGTGTTGGATCCACAAAACGCATACTACAAGTCTAATGTTGTCGTGTGGGTTAAAATCTAATGGGACTGATACAAAAATCAGATGCATAAAGTACATGTAAAATATCTGATCTGACTTTACATTCTAGCCTAGGGGCATAAGGTTTTATAGCATCCTACAAAATTTTGTGCTGTTGCATGGTGTTGCATGCATGACCCACAAAATCTGATGAAATGCACTCGTGTAATTACAGTATTTAATGTTAACATGGTTTTCTGATAGATTTATAGTATGAAAATCCAGATTACAGAAAAATCTGTTATGTTAAAATCCCCAGGTCCAGACCATTCCTGATAACTGGTCCCATACCTGTATTTGTATAAAAACACTTCCATACTTGCAGCCTTGCTGGAGAAAACTTGGATGTTATTTTACTTTCCTGTGATTAGTTACTTAATGTCCCGTGAATTTATCTTGTGGTTCAGGTTTGGCTTCCCTGTGACTCACTCAGCTGCTGTTTGCATGAGCACAAGGATGTTGCACGCTCTGTTGTTTATCATTTCTGTCTTGACCAAGAATATCTGGTACTCTCTATAACTGGAAGAACATTTATTCCTTTCTGTGTCTTACCATGTCTTGATTGTTGTGACATTCAGAGAATGTCTTTTTTGCATATAATTCTGTTCTATTGTACAGATCTGTGAAATCCTAAGGTGTTTCAAATTTTACATTATTTGAGGGATATTTTGCAGATCCAGATCAGCACTTCAGGTAATTTTTGCATTTTAGATGGTTTCCAGTTTCAGAGTCCATACTCTTTTTTGAATAATATTATATTTTATTTATTATTATTATTATAGTAGCTATATGATGTAAACAGTGTGTATGTGCAGGCCCGGCCACACCCACATTGGTTCAGAAACACTGGGGATACGCAGAAGATACAATAGTTTATTAATTTCCCATGTGCCAGTCCCCATTGTTTCGTTCCTGATGATGAAAATTTGCGAACAAAGGGCAGAGTATGGGGGCGATAAACGGCAGTGGGCCTAGGGGCACCTGCTGTGTAAATCCGGCCCTGTGTATGTGTATCTATATAAAGTACTCCTTTTTCAATCAGTGATGTATATTAGTGCAGTGGGAATAAACACTGTAAATATTTTCGTTTTTATTTATTGCAGTTACAAATATTAAGAGACACTGGAGGACGAAAGCCTCTGTAGAGTGTGCACTAAATTAGTGGTCGATTTTTTTTCTTTTACATGGCAATAAACAATGTCCTTATTTTTTTCCCATAAATATTTTGGATTCTGTTTCAGGATCACCATGGACATATCAATGATGGCACCGTTATTACTGAGCAAGTTCA
>CM044434.1:41383019-41396335 GCA_024363595.1 Xenopus borealis | reverse complement strand
CAATAACCAGCTGCTACAGAGTGCATCCAAATGGAGATCTGAAACTGTTTTGAATAATCTGCCCAATAATTTACCAGTGAGTTTACCAAACAGAATCTCCTTAAATCCTTCAAATTGTCAACCAAGTCATGGGCAAACAAATTCCAATATGGACCCCAGTTCCAGTTTGCCAAAATTATTCAAAGTACCACCTCCTGCCCCAACAAGGACATCATCAATACAACAGCAAGAATATATTGGCCAGCAGACTGATAACACCAGATATACTAAAGATCCTCCACAATCTCAAATGCAATCAAGTTTTAATCCAACTATGCAGGCCAAACTTTTTTCAACAGGCCGGGGGCAGTCTTCATTAAATGATTCACTAAACAAAAGAAAATCTATGATCATAATGGATTCACCAAGTGAAGCCAAAAGTATGGAGACCAGTCACACAACTGAAATTGCTAGTGCTTTTAATACAGATACAGGAAGCTATGGTTCAACAGATCTAAAAGCTAAAATGGATGTTACAATGCCAGGAAAAACTGAGAGTGGCAACAACAAACTAAATTCAAGTGGCGCTAACCAAGAAAATCCAGAATTAAATACATCTAAGGAGCATTGTTTAAGTGAAAATCCTGAGAAACAAACCAGCAAGGTCAGGCAAATTAAAAATGACTTTGCATCAACAATGTCTGGGAAAAATAGTGTTAAGGAAGGGCCCAAAGCATTCGAGGATAGGACAACATTAAATAAAGACTGCTATGTATCACAGGCATCTAAAAGCTCAAAGCCTGCTATTAACATTATTTCACTTAAACCTATATTAGGAGAAAATCAAAAACCTAATACCAATCCACATTTTAAAAAAGATGAGGACAAACAGAAGCCGTTAGATGCTATGGCAGTTGAAGTAAAAACAGAACCAGTAAAAGTGATTAAAACTCCTCTATCCCCACCTCCAGTGGCCCCTCCACCTCCTCCAATTGTAGTGGCATCACATCCGCCATCAGTTCCTCCACCTCTCCCTGCCGCACTCACAACAGCACCCGTTTCTCTACCAACAAGTTCACCACTACTACTATCAAAGAAGGACTCTGCCACAAATCTCCCTCCACCACCACCACCACCTCCTCCTCCTCCACCCCCTCCACCAGCTCCTCAACCAACAGGCTTTCAGTCATCACCGAAAGCTGCAGCTCTCTGTGCTTCACCAGTATTGCCATCAATGGCTCCACCACAACTACCTAAAGCACCTCCAACACCTCCTCCTTTGCCTCCATTTGCTACTTTATCACCATCAACTCCACCCAAGGTCTTGACTACAAAAGATGACAATTTTGAAGAGATTCCTAAAAAAGATATATCGGCTGAAGCCAGACATACTCATCCATCTTTTAGAAATATCGATAATGATCAAAAAAGCAAAGTTGGAAAAATCAAACAGGAGCTTGAAGCTTTACTGTCCTCTCCAAAAAAAGAAGACATCAATGTGGGAAGTCTTAAAAAATCTCAGCATGGTCCAGAAAGTCCAAAAAAGACACTTAATGATAAAGTTAGAGGTGGAGAAAACACATTAGTTAATTCATTGATGATGAAAGTTCCACTCCTTCCTAAACACCCAGTTGTAGAGGATACTGATGCATCTGAATGGCTTCCAAAGAATAACATGACTGATGTTGAAATTCCAGAGCCTGATTATTTGCCTGTATCTAGTCAACGAATTGATAACTATAAACAACAGCCTGGATCAAACACCATGACCAAGGAGATAACCGTAGAATCAGCTCCACATCCCATGGCCAAAGAGTTAACAGTAGAATCAGCTCCACATCTCATGATTAAGGAGATAACCATAGAATCCGCTCTATTACCAACAAAATCCTCAGATGAATTAAGTACTGGTGAAAGTCTGGTTCCATCATATAAACCACATCATGCAAGAAGGGTCTCTGATGGCAGTTGGATCACAATACCTGTGTCCTCAGTGTCGTCTAAATCAGAGCCAATTTTGAGTTTAAAAGCAGACAATGATCAAGAGCCTAAGGAAGCTTCATCTCCTTTAGCATCTTTAGTTAAATCTGAATCAACATTATCACTGAGCGAAAATGAAAGTGCATTTAATCACCCTGTTACTGGGGAGAAGGTAGATGAAGGCTCTCCAATGGCATTGCTCATGGCAGCAAAAAAACGTGCACAAAAGGGATCACATTCTATTGAACGCAGTAATCTGCCTAAAGTTTCAGTTTCTAATGGAGCTATGTTAAGTTCTCATAACAGTGATATAAATTCTAATACATTTGTTGTTGTGCCCAGGAAAGAGACCACACAGCATTCTCTACCAGAGGGTAGCTTGCGTTATTTCAAGGACACTGGCACTGTCTCCTCTTTAGGCAGCAGTACAGATAAATATGAAAAGAATTTAGAGTGTATTGATCAAGGTCAACCAAAGTCTACTGTGAGCATTCAAGTGTTTGACACTCAGCATCCCAGTGGAGACAACACTAGAAGGTGGAGTATGCTTAATTCCCGTACTACAAACAATATGCAAGATTCTTTAAGTCCACAAATCAAGCTCATTCACCCTGTGGCTGAAAATAATATATCTCCAAAAATAGAGAAATTTAGTATATCTTCATTCCCTTCACCTAGTCCAGTTTTGGGGACAAATTATGAGATGGAATATGAAATTATTCCACCTCCTGCAGAGTTTATGAATAGTCCAACTGTGCCAAACACGAGCATTCGTAATACAGAACAAAAAGAAAGGTCTTTCATTTATGGCAATAATATTATATCTGATTTTAGTAAGCCCTCCTATGAGCAAAACTATAAATCAAGTCAGACCGTCATTCCCCAGGCAATAAACAGCAGGGACAGATACTTGGAGGATTATTCTATCACTGGACTTTCTAGAGATTCACACAAAGGTTCTCTAATTAAGAAAAGACTGTACATGCCTGAGCCAGAGACTTCCAGAAACTATGGGAAAACAAGTGCCTTAAGGTCTGCAGCTTTGCCGACACCCTATAGCCATAGGCTGCCCCAGCCCAATCCAAACATGGTTCTTGATCCTCGGCGTACCAATTCTACAACAAGGTACCTTGCTCAAGGAAGAAGAGTGTCCACAGAAAATATCAGGGCAGTACCTTCTCAAATTGATATGAAATACAAACCCCAAAATCCTGAGTATCCAGCTTCTAGACCAAGCAGGTAGGTCTTTTTTTGTATAACACCATGGATTAGTGCAGCCCCCCCCAACCTTTTTTTTTTTTACCTGTGATCCACATTCAATTGTAAAAAGAGTTTGGGAGTAAAGTTCAAAGTAAAGTTCCTGGGTGTGCCAAATAAGGTCTGTGATTGTCTATTTGGTAGTCCCCTATATGCACTGGCAGTCTAAAGGAGGCTCCATTTGCCAGCACACCTTGTTTATATGCAACCAAACCTTGCCTAGCCAAGCCAAAAATTCAAAAATAAGCATCTTTTTAAGGCCACTGTATGCAACAGCCAAGGCGTTGGTAAGCAACATGTTGCTCATGAGCCACTGGTTGGAGGATAAGTAGATAAGAATACAGTTATGTTTTATACCTATAATCTTGTTAACTAAATTGTATATACAAAGAACTACCAGCTACTGCTTATTACTTACTGTGCTGAGATGATTCACAATTCATAAATTGCCTCTCACTAGGCATGGTCTCATTATTACAATGAAATGACTTAGAGATACATATAACGTATAGATGTACAGATGAATGCCACCATATGCAGCAGGGGTAATATTCTATGATATGTCTGAAGAACTACAGCCAAGTAACTTTTTTATTATGTCTTCCTGTGGATGGATATGCAGAGGTTTGTTAATTTCTTTTCTTTCCATGCATGTGTTGTTTAATCAACATTCACCTAGAAATAGGTTCAATGATCCCTAAGGCCCCTAGCAAGTGGACAGTTCCCTGCCTGCTCCCTTGAACAGTCCGGCACTGTGCTGCTTAAAGGGGTTGTTCACCTTTGAGTTAACTCTTAATATGAAGTAGAGAGTGATATTCTTAGATAATTTGTAGTTGGGTGTTATATTTTATTTGTGGTTTTTGAGTTATTTAGTTTTCTATGGCTATGTGATCACCTGACGCATTTCATGTCTCATTCTGGCACAGAGGTGATGTCACCCGTTACTCTAGCTTTATATAGTCATATCAATTAAAACTTCAATTAAATTTAAAAACAAGTTTTGTTTTGGCATATACACAGGTCATATCAATTCAAACTATTTTGCAAAAATATTTCGGCATATTCAGCCGGGGTATACAATCTAAACTATACCTTGTATTATATTGACTTTAATCACTATTCAATCCTAGTGGATACCTTGATTTAAGGGTAAATATCCAATATACCTCCCTTTGGTCAATAATCCTATGCAAATCTCCTCCCCTTACTCCTAATTTGACACTTTCAATGACTTGAAATGTAATATGATTGAAATCACCATCATGTTCATACATGATATGTTTTCCTATTGCTGAAATTCTTTTCGGCAGGAAAATTTAAATAATAAAAGAATTGCCTTCAAGCAACCCCTTCTTCTGCCAATGCTATGCCTTCCTTTATCCAAAGGTACCGGCCACCTCACAGCCGTCTCCTACCTTGTAGAGCCGAAATTCAGATTTTTATTAACACATCGGCAAGAGTATAGCTAGATTTTGCAAAGGCAGAGGCACACAAGACTAATTTTCAGAAACCTATGCTAATAATGGAAATGGAGGAAGCCATTGTAGCACATACATGAATAACAGGCTAACAATAAACACAGGCAACGTATTCAGTAACCAATCAAAGGAATGTACTGGTCTTGAATAGTGGTGTTATTTCAATCACAATATTGATTGGCTTTTATCATATATTGGACATTTCGCCTGGTGTATGTTTCTATAAGTCTGGTGCTGCCTCTTTCACTATTATGTGACTAATAGCTGCAGCCATAGTCTGACAAACACCCAGCTCAGTCAACCTACAGAATTGCCTAATTATACACACACAGCAGCATATAAATAGAATGCACCTACACCCAGACAATTATTTGCATAA
This sequence comes from Xenopus borealis, assembly GCA_024363595.1. Classification (NCBI taxonomy): domain Eukaryota; kingdom Metazoa; phylum Chordata; class Amphibia; order Anura; family Pipidae; genus Xenopus; species Xenopus borealis. The sequence continues at coordinate 41,391,262 of CM044434.1, read as the reverse complement.
ATATTTTATTGCTAATGAAGTAGAAATCAATACAAGTCTAGCATACTGCAAAGGTCTGATGGAGCTGGAAAAATTGCATATTATTATTATTATTATTATGTATTTCTATAGCGCCAACTTGTTTCGTAGCTCTGTAAAGTGAATGTGATTATACAACTAAATCACATGAATTACATACATAGAACATGAGTTACATAGGCATCAACATAGCTAAAAAAAATTGCTTAAAGGGAATGTCAACCCAAAAACTAAAATTTGTTTAACTATGCAGTAAACTGGAATCTTGCTTAGAATTATGTTTTCTTGTAATATGCTAGAAAATTTCTATATTATGAGGTTCTATGGGCTACACCAGTTCCTTTGTAAGTTTAAACTACTATTTTCATGCCATACATTTCAATGGTCTTTGCCAAGTCCAGGGAAGCATGATTCCCAGGGAGCACTTCATTCAATGTTTGCCAGATGAAACTTTTAAGGTTATGGTGACTTTGACACTTGTAGACAATTTTTGTAAGAAGTGACATTGCTGGAACACACTCTCCTTTACTGAAATCAATGCCTCCTAGCTCATTCACATAGAGTCACTCAGGGCAGCATCCCAAAAGGGGACCTGCTGTATCAAATTTGAGTGTTCTGAGACACTTCCCAGTTCAAGCAGATGTAGGTTTTTCAAATGCTAATGCTTTTAAAACGCAGCACAGTTTAACCAACTATGGACAAGCTATTTCTGCCTGTACATTTTTTTTGCAAATGAAACACAAAACTGCTAGTGACAGTGGTTATTTTGTACCCTAGGCATTAAGAAATGACAGACCCCTTGTTAAGATCATTAAGATATATTTTGGTGATCATGGCAATTAACTTTTTAAGTGCTTTTAATATTTTCTTGCAAAATGTTCTCTGATTTATAAATATGTTGCCTCATGTTCATGAGTTTGTATCGACCTCTGTTACTTTAGTATAGGGAATAGGCAGACTGTGGCACTCTGCTTATGTAAAAGTACAGTTTCCAAAATCCACAGCTGGGGGGTTACAGGTGCTTCACTTTAGGATATCATCTGAAAGAGAAATCAGTGACACATCGAATAATCAGTTGGTAGGGTTAGAGCAAGGATCCCCAAGCTTTTGCAATAAAAAGGATGGACTCTGGAGAACCAGTTGGTGCTTCAGTGATTCATTTATTCAAAAACAGTGCACGACATGTTTCGGGCCCAGTGGCCCTTCCTCAGGTGCTAGTAGAGGAAGGGCCACTGGGCCCGAAACATGTCGTGCACTGTTTTTGAATAAATGAATCACTGAAGCAGCAACTGGTTCTCCAGAGTCCATCCTTTTTATTGTGAAAGTCACTAGGTCTGGCGGTGCCTAACTCTGAAGTTGAACCAAACTAAAAACAACGAAAGGATTACATCATCCAACACTACTTATCCCCAAGCTTTTGAACTCATGAGCAACATTCAGAAGTAAAAGTAGTTGGGGAGCAACACTAACATGAAAAATGTAATTGGGGTGCCAAATAAGTGCTGTGATTGGCCATTTGGTAGCCCCTATGTGGATTGTCAACCTGCATTGAGGCTCTGTTTGGCAGTGCACCTGGTTTTTATACAACCAAAATATGCCTCTAAGTCAGGAATTCAGAAATAAGCACCTGCTTTGAGGCCACTGAGAGCAATATCCAAGGGGTTGGAGAGCAACATGTTGCTCACGAGCTACTCGTTGGGGATCACTGGGTTAGAGTGATTGCAGTGTAACTGCATTTTAATCAACACAAAAAAAGGTTTCATTTGTGTCTGGCTGCAGCTACTGTTGGTGTTAGATGCAGAACTAGGTGCAGATGACAGTGTCAGGAGCCTGCCTGATTTTTATGTACATAATAGTACTCGGTGGAGGAACTATAGAGGTAGAAGTAGACCCAGTGGTGGGGGGCCTGGGCAACATGGGGGCCTGCTTCCTCTATAACTGTAGATCACCCCTTCCCAGTCACTATACATGAGAGTGAATGGGGAGAGCAAAGTACGCTAGTGGGCGGGGAGCATGGAACGTGGCATGGTTAGGGGTTGCAACGATTGCCTGGCCCCACTGAAGATGTTTTTGCAGAGTGGAAAGTGTGAAAAACATGACAACTTGTGCCTGAAGTTTGGCACTTTGCATCTTGCCCCACCACCAATAAATTACCTTTGACCTAGAGGTTTTGTAGACCTGAGTTGTACCTGCAACAGTGAGCTGTTGCACAGAAGTTTCCAAATTATCTTTGCTGTAAAGAAAGCCAGTGTTGTTCTGAGTACTAGTAGAGGTTATTGGTTAACCCTTTTGAAATAAAAAATAACAAAATGGTATAAAGGTGATACCTTATTGGAACCCCCCATAGGCTTCTTTAGCTAAGTCCTGCTTGAATACCATTTAAACAATCGAAGCGTTCGTTCGAATCGTACAAATTTTTCGGAGGCTCGAAGGAAATTACACTATTTTTTTCGTGAAATCGAACGATCGGTATCCGATCGTACCAATTCATCGAGAAATCGAATATCGAGCAAAATGATGGCCTAAAACTATTCGATAAGCATTGGATATTTTAATGCTTATCGAATTTCAAATACATTTGTAGGATTTTGGGTGAATAATAGTTAATTTGCCCCTAAATATTGTTGAATAACAAGTACAGTCTTCTGCCCCATCAAGTACAAATTGGGACTCAAAAGTTGAGGCAATATCAAGAGTACTGATCAGTACATAGAAGGTAGTGTGGGTATTTTTCATATTCACACTTCAAACTGTATTTCAAAAGGTCCAACAAGAGGTTGGCTGTTTAGCTATCTGAGTACATCCTGTATCACTGTTTGGAGTGCTGAGTAATTCTGTACATATATCTACTTTTGAATAAGGTACAACAGGCATTTATGACTTCAGTTAAGGATTAAGACTGATCGCAGGCAAGCCTGGAATTGTAGTGAGGCCACAAAGGCCTAGGGTGCCAAAATTTTAGGGGAGTCATGCCCCAGCAGCTGCATTGTAAGGAGCACTGGGGATGCACAGCTCCCCAGTGCCCCTGCACATACGTGCATGGTGGGGGAAGGGGGTTTACACACGTGAAGGTGGGCATGTGCTAGGACAGCACTGCCTAGGGTCACCCAGAGGTGAGGAGATCTGGGTCTTATCACAAGAACTATGAAACCAAATGTATGAAGCATACAGTTGGTGGGGTTTTCAGTATAAGGGCTTTTTTCCGTAATTTGTTTCTCCATCCCTTAAGTATATAATAATTTTCATAAGGATCATTTATATTAAGTTCAATGTACTATTATTATGTATTATTACTGAGAAAAGGGAGAATTTGTAAAAATGTGAATAATTAGATTAAAATTGAGTCTATGGGAGATGGCCTCCCTGGTGGAGCTTTCTGAATAATAGGTTTCCAGAAAACTGATTCAATACATGTGTTGGATAAGTAACTTTTTAATGTACAGAACTGTGTGTTTTATATGTTTTTTTTTTTTTCCATATAATATCTACTGTAATATGATATATTGTGGCTCAAAGGAAAAGGATTGTTTAGAACCTGCATGGCAAGAATATTGTGTAGATTTTCCAATAATTATTTATTTATCTTCCTCATTCTTGTACAACAATGTAACATTACTAAGCCTTGTGGGCCCCTAACCAGCAAAGCTTTCAGAGCTGTTAAAAAATGTGCACAGTGTGGTTTGTAAGTTACAGATGGCTGACACTAGATTATGGGTTTTGCCCTTCATGTGCCTTTAACACAAATTGGGCAACTGTTCTCACCAATGAAGTCCTGAGCCAATATTGTTAAATAATGTTAAAATACTAATATAAAATAAAGCATTATAAAATATTGATTTTTGTTCATAATTGCAGACCTCAAACTTCCTACCAAGGTATGACCTTCACTGTGAGACCCGGCGCTAGGCAGCCTATTTCAAATACCTACCAAGGAGGATACCTGTGAGGCATCGAGCATTTCCCTGGTGGAAGTGCAACCATTACCTCGTTGACTTGACATTGGCTCACCCAAACCAAATCTCCATTAAGGAACACTGAAATAATCTTATTTGGTTTATGCTGAATGTCCTTTCTCTTGATGTAGTCTGCCTTACAGGCCTACCCTAGATGAGTGGCAGGTGTCAAGTAACTGCTAAGCTTATAAAGCATTGCTACTGTTGTATAGGTTAGTTTTCATGCACACCAAGTGCCCATTAATGCATATAAAACTATCTGAATAGGAAAAAAGTATTGAATAGTTATTTTAGTTATGTTAGAGAAAACAAACTCTAAAGACAAGTGTAGTTTTGCTGGTTATTATTATGTCTATTTAAGGCAAAATGACTAATTATTTTTAAATGTTTTAATGCCTTTCCTCTAGTTTCAAACTGCTTGTCTCCTTATTTCCACTGGGTTTTGCCCTTTCATGTACATTTTCCCATTTCTTGCCTATGCTTATTTTGTAAGATTAAAGAAAGATGTTTTTGTTTTATAGAGAAGAGATATAAATATATTTTGGGAATATGACAGTCCTGTAAAGATAGTGTACATAACTACAAAGATATCTGTCTATGATGTACAGAAAGCACTTTTGAATGTATGTTCATTATATTTGTATATTTGTTCCAGTTCTTGTTCCTTCATTTGTAATGTTACAAGAAATGTACTTGCTAAGCTTGATTTTGACTACGAATGCCTAAAGCATTTGCATGACTTTCCAAAATAATATTTTACAATAATAAAATATTTTATGTAGTATATTAAAATGGTTTCTTTTAAAGTAAATTTTCAAGGCATTTTCATGAAGAATTGGTGAATTTCCTTGACATTCATCAAAATACTAAAGGATGTATACCATCAGACTATTATTAGGACACCTCTTTTCACTGATTAAAATAAGAGGCCTGCCATTATGTTTTTAAATACACCTCTGCATGTGCAAGGAGACCTGTTTTTTATAGGATGCAGAAGAACTTTGGCATTTAAATGTTCAATTCAATGTTCACTTTTCAATTAAATATCTTAGAAAACTCCTAGTTTAATCACAAGAAAATGCTCTAAAGCAAAGGGGTGCTACCCATTTAACTCTGAATAATGTTCATCTATGGATAGATCTAGAAATATATACTATAATATCTATAATATATATGACAAACGCCTTGTATGTGGTACTCTGTTTTTTTTTCTTCATTAAGAGAGTCCTTGTCTAAGGGAAGAAGTGGTCACGGGGTTGTGAAGGGGGAGTGAGCCGTGGGGTCGGGAGGTTGAAGTGAAGGGTTCAATCTAGTTATGCGGCTGCAGGAAAGCTTGCAGTCTAAGGGTCTTGCTACATAAACTAGACTTCATTTAGGGTGTGGGAAGAAACCATTGGGGTGAGGGGGCTAGTCTACACAACTAGGCAAATTCCTTTGAATGCTGTCACTTTTTTCAAATTTTTTTAATCAAACCTCAACAGCAGCTGAGAGCACCCAATATGTGCAGTGTTACTGGCAGGCAAAACGAGGTTATAGGATTGGGAGGTGCTTGAAAGGCCTACTGAACCTCTGCTGCCACCTGCTTTTAATTACATTATTGCATGAACTCCTGAGGGTATATATTCATGCTCCTGGAGATTTTATCCAAAGAAACAATTGGGGCAGCACACTCCTGGGATTTGTTTAAAAAAAAAAAAATCTTTTTAATACATCATAGTACAGAATCAACGTTTTGGCTCACATCCAGAGCCTTTATCAAGATTTTATATATTATATAATGTTTGTATTGCAGATCTGCACACCAAATATTTCTGTGAATCAAATGCTTTTTATTTCACATGTATTCATAGACAGGAATATATGTGAAATAAAAAGCATTTGATTCACCGAAATATTTCTGGACACAGAAATCACAGAGTTTTCAACTTGGGAATCTATGACATAAGAACTTATGGGCATAAAAGGGCATTACAATTGTGAGAGCAGAGAGATATCTCTATCACAGCACAGAAAAACTGCCCATAAAACCAATGAGCTGGTTCTTCCTCAAGGTCGGGATGATAAGGACCAAGGCTAGCTTCAGAACAGAATCTATTCAAGTCAGAGAGCCTGGAGGAATCGGTGTACACAGAATTTTATTCTTTCTCAGTTGTGTAGTATGCTAAAGCCTTCTAAAAGGAGTAAATAATAAAAATGATTGCATAAAGATTCCATCTTCAGGTGTGTGCTTCACTGTTAATTGAGTTGTTAATTTTATATATGAATGCCTACATTATGTCCATGTATTCATGATCTGATGACATATTGGGTGTGCTATGAGAGGTGGGGTGATCTCATAGTTTCAACATGTTGCTTCAAACCACTGGCTTGCAGAGAAATTACCCTCTGCATGGGAATACCTTGTACACATTATAGACAGTACAGTCTAAATGTGCAGATTGCCAACTCTGTGACTCATGCACAGTTTATGCCTATTTTAAAGAGCTGCAGTGATCCGCTTTGACAAAGAACCAATAGAGCCATCACCTATACAGGACTTTATTATGGTTAATATCAAAGGTTTTGCCCTAACTTTAAGACTGGCTAAGATAGTACAACACCTGTACCTGCTTTCTTGTTTGTCTATAAAAAGCCATTAAATGCAGCTTACTCATTAAAACTTTAAAAATATGTAGCCTTATACAGTATAGCTAATTCCACTGTACAATATGCAATGCAGTAATTTAGTATTTTTTAAATAGCTTGCATGGCAGCATACATACTGACAAGGAAGCTATCTCTAAAAGCTCAATTTGCTCTAGGCAGCAATATACTGTATAAGTAGCTTTCAAGATTTATTTAAGCAGTCCACTAAAAAAGCCATGTGTATAAACAAACCCTCCCTTTTCCAGAGCTGCAGCTTATCAAAATTTCTGATGAAAAATTTTACTTTTAACCTTCTGAACATGTGTTGCCACTAGGAATATAGAACAGAAAATGTAATTATCTGGGATATCTTGAGAAAATGTTTGGGAAAGTCAGTGCTCTATATACCTATTCCTTCCTTTAAATTTATATCCCCTATTTCCTTGCACAGCCAAGTTTTTAGAGTAGTAAGGGCCCTTACACACAGGCGTTTTTCCCTGCTCTCCCCTGCGTTCCGTTTTGCTGCGTTCAGCTGCAGGGAAGCGCAGGAATAGACTCACTCAATTATTTTCAATGGGCATATACTCACACAACTGCATGTAGGCGTCGAACGCAGGAAAAATGCAGCATGTTGAGTCTGAACCTGTGTTTGGCACCTACATGCGGTTGTGTGAGTATAGGCCCATTGAATTTGAATTGAATGTGTCTATTCCTCCGCTCCCCTGTGGCTGAACGCAACAAAACGGAACGCAGGGGATCGCAGGGAAAAACGCATGTGTGTAAGAGCCCTAAGGGAATGACTTTCTTCTCCGATTCTTTCATTCATCTTGCACCTTAGAAACCACTGCTTAATATGCAGGAACAGTATGAAGGCTCACTAATGCGAGACCAATTAAGGCACACATTGATCTGAGTCATCTGATAATGCTCTGGAATTACAGCTAAATTATTTTTTACATTTTTCAAATTACATATAATGGTATAATGCTTCATAGAGCTCAGTGTACAGGGGAGTTTTAGAAGAATTCTGAGCCACTCACCCCAGGCCTGGCAGTAAAACTGATGAGCAGAATGATGAGTCATTTTGGTTATGTGCTCCTATGATTCCATTGTCAACATTTACTATAGGTCTGTAACTCATGGGTGTTTCTCCTAAGTGGTTAGAGTTTTATAAAGCAGCATAGGAGTTGCCAGCTTTGCATTACTCATCTCAAACTATGGGAGTTTGTGACTTCAAAGCTTTAGAGCTGCCAGTCTTCAGATCATCTCGTCCAACTATTCAGCATTGTTTTTCTCAATAAATTTGGTAAGTGCCAGTTTTTAAAGGTCAGAGTTGGAAAATATGGAATGCAATTACATAGTTACATAGTTAAATTGGGTTGAAAAAAGACAAAGTCCATCAAGTTCAACCCCTTTCAAATTAAAACCCAGCATACATACACACACCCCTACACTCTTTCACACAAACCATATATGCCCATAGCTATACTAACTGTAGAGTTTAGTATCAAAATAGCCTTTGATATTATGTCTGTCCAAAAAATCACCATTCCACAATGCATTCCACAACCTCTCTGTCCTCACTGGGAAGAACCACCTACTCTGCTTCAAATGAAAGTCCTTTTCTTCTAGTCTGAAAGGGTGGCC
>CM044434.1:41368118-41381591 GCA_024363595.1 Xenopus borealis | reverse complement strand
GAGGCAGGAACATTCACCAACTTTGCATAACATTCAGAGGCATAATTTGCATGAGCCGCCTCCAGCCATTGAAAACACCAAGCTCCGTCACGAGGCCGCACCTCCCCTCCTCACCTCCCAAAATGGCCTCTGCTTGGAACGCAAGGGACCCAACCAAACGTCGGAACACAAGGCGAACACTTCTCCCTCGCCGCGACTTTACTTCACGAACTCGGTAAGTAAGTTTATGCGTGTAATTGCCGATTTTCTTCACAGGGCTGCAGCGTGACTTCCCCTAAGCCTCCATCCACGCCAGGCGCCGAACCGGAAGTCTCTTTTTAATTTTTCACATATCTAATTTTCCCCTGTTAGGTTTCGAGATATTTACATTTTTTTCATATACGCAATGGTCCCCCCTTACGTCTTGTACACAATGGTCCCCCCTTATATCTTTTTCATTTTTCACCTTCTGTTCCTCTGTTAGGTTTCGAGAATTTTCAATTTTTTCAAGGTCAGGACCTAGAATTGGCACTCTTAAACTTCGGAACAACAGCCCTAGAAGGAGGCAAATCTCCAGTAGATTTTTTCAGTGCAAGACAAATGCAAACAAAATTACCTGCATGGGAGCTTAAAGCTGGCCCTAGATGCAAAGATCGGTTTGGTATTGTTTTTGGATTTTTTGTTTTGTCCCAACATTTGTCTTGCCATGCCTATTGCTCGTTCGGTCGATCAGACAGGTTAGAAGATTTTTGTTGGATGCTAAAATCTCAAATTTACACTCGTCCAATATTGAAGGTAAATCTATGGCCAGCTTAAGTGTTAACACTATGATAAGATCCTACATAAACTATACAGAGAAAAGAAACAAAAGATGTGTGAGAGTCAAAATTTGGAATGGGTCTACCTGGTATGAAAAAGCACAAGTGCTACTCCTAGTCTCCACTCATTCTTATGAGGTTAAAACAAGTGCTACAAAACAATTAAGGTGAAATAGGTGTTTTTATAAAATCCCTAAAATACCAAGCCTTTTTCATTCTGATGGCAAACACTGTAATCAGTCAGAAGAAGCACAGGACCAGGATTAGATTCACATGGAGCAGCATCTACCAGTGGATGCTTACTGGCCAGAGAAGGACAATAAAGAAGAAGATGCCACTGGAAATAGGCAGTAGATAACAGTGAGGACAACCAGTGAGACACATCAGAACCTTTTCTGAGAAATACTGTGCACATCCAAGGAACAAGAAACTCAGATCATGCCATAGTTTATAAGCACAATACAACTGACAATAACCAGGCGGCAAATACTTACTCATAATGTGCAAACATGTTATGTCCATATTATCAAAAAAACTAGACTAGTTGAACAATATTAGTGACATGGTCAGTTGTTACCATAATATAATTATATCAAATCACCTGTACTAAGTTACAACTATTAATGGTTTGTTGTTATTCCCAAAATTGATGTTTGAATGTTAAAAAGGGAAGGATGTGTTAATAATTGTTTATGTTAATACATAGTTATGTAGTTCAACCCCTACAAATTAAAACCCAGCATATACACACACACCCCTCCACTCTTTCACACAAACCATATATGCCCATAGCTATACTAACTGTACGGTTTAGTATCAAAATAGCCTTTGATATTATGTCTGTCCAAAAAATCATCCAAGCCCCTTTTGAAAGCATCAACAGAATCAGCCATCACAACATCACCTGGCAGTGCATTCCACAACCTTACTGTCCTCACTGTGAAGAACCACCTGTGCTGCTTCAAATGAAAGTCCTTTTCATCTAGTCTGAAGGTGTGGCCTCTGGTTGCAGTGATCCTCTTTATGGGTAAAAAGGTCCCCTTATATTTGTCTATAATGTCCTCTAATGTATTTGTAAAGTGTAATCATGTCCCCTCGCAAGTGCCTTTTTTCCAGAGAAAACACCTGGACAGTCTACCCTCATAATTTAAGTCTTCAATTCCTCTAACGAGTTTAGTTGCATGTCATTGCACTCTCTCCAGCTCATTTACATCCCTCCTGAGGACTGGAGTCCAAAACTGCACTGTATATTCCAGATGAGGTCTTACTAGGGATATATAAAGAGGCGTAATTATGTTGTCATCTTTTGAGTTTATACCCTTTTTTATGCAGGACACAACCCTATTTCCTTTAGTAGCTACAGAATGACACTCCCCAGAATCAGACAACTTATCTATAAAAACCCCAAGATCCTTCTCACTTAAGGACACTCCCAAGGCACTGCCATTTAGTGTATAACCTTGCATTTATCAACATTGAACCTAATTTTCAAGTTTGCTGCCCAGTTTCCCAACTTAGACAAATCACTCTGCAAAGTGGCAGCATCCTGCATGGAACTTATAGTTCTGCACAATTTAGTTGTTTGCAAAAATAGAAACCGGACTTTCAATGTCCATATCCAGGTCATTAATAAAAAAGTTGAATAGCAAGGGACCCAGTACAGAGCCCTGCTATACCCCACTAACAACACTGGTCCAATTAGAAAATGTACCTTTACCACCACTCTTTGTAGTCTATCTTTTAGCCAGTTCTCAATTCAGTTACAAATACTATGTTTCAGGCCAACATTCCTTAATTTAACCAGTAACCTTCTGTGTGGCACTGTATCAAATGATTTAGCAAAGTCTAAATAAATCACAGCCATCCCAGAATCAGGGTCCCTGCTTACCTTCTCATAAAATGAAATTAAGTTAGTCTGGCAAGAATTATTACGCATAAAACCATGCTGGCACAAACTCATAGTATTTTTATTTGCTATGAAGTCCAGTATCCTATCCTTTATTAATCCTTCAAAAAGCTTTCCTACCACCGACGTCAGCCTAACTGGCTTATAGTTTTGAGGCAGAGAATGGGATCCCTTTTTGAATAGCGGCACCACATTAGCAGTTCACAAGTCTCTCGGCACCATGCCAGACCTCAATGAATCCTGAAAAATTAAGTAGAGAGGTTTGGCGATCACAGTGCTAAGCTTGTTAATAACCCTGGGATTAATCCCATCTGGCCCTGGACCTTTGTTTAGTCTCTTTTGAATTTTATCATGTGTAAACCATGCATCATTAGAGGTATTATTATTGGGAACAATAATAAGGACACCTTCATTAACTGGTTCCTCATATGTGTAGATAGACATAAAGTATGCATTCAGAATCTGAGCTTTTTGCTTGTTCTCATCAACCAGCTGACCCCTCTCTGATAATAAAGGTCCTACCCCCTTTCTGTTTCAATATTTTACTATTAATATATTTTAAAAAATTATTTTGGATTATTTTTACTGCTTACTGCTATATCCTTTTCCATATCGATTTTAGATTGTCTGATAGCTTTTTTGCATGATTTATTGGCCTCCTTGTACCTTATAAATGATTCAGCTGTCCCAGCTAACTTGAAAGCCTTAAAAGCACATCTTTTCTTATCCACCACAACACCAACACTTCTATTGAACCAAAAAGGTTTTGCTTTGCAACAACGTTCCTTTCTGAAAAGCGGAATATACTGACGTATATTTATTAAAGGTTATCGTAGATTCAAAGAAGGAAAAAGGGAGCAGGCACTCTCATCAAATATCTAGACAGGTGCTGGCATGCTGTGGAAGCCACCGGTCAAGGCTGATTCTTGAGAAGATTGTAATGGAAATAATCAGCGGAGCACTCCATCGGTAACTTGAACTTAAGCATGGGGCTTGTTACACTCACGATTGCTGCTTTTTAACATGATCCAATAAACATGAAATTTTAACTTCAAGTTACCGATGGAGTGCTCCGCTGATTATTTCCATTACAATATTTATTAAAGGGCAAGGAAAGTCTAAAATAGAATAAGGTTAGAAATGCAGTATTTTGTATACTAAACATAAACATGAATTTACTGCACCACAAGCCTAATCAAACAAATGATTTATGCTTTCAAAGTTGGCCACAGGGGGCTGTCATCTTGTAACTTTGTTAGATATCTCTGCAATATCAAGACTCGCACATGCTCAGTGTGATCTGGGGTTGTCATATATGATCAAACAACAAAGCTGCTTGAGTTCTGCATGGCTGGTAAGTAAGGTAGGGGCTCCCCCTGCTGTTCATAAGTGATTGTTTCCCTGCCAGAAGCACTAAATGAAGGGAGATTTTTACTGCATACAGTCAGGTTTCTTATAAAAACAGTACACATTTTTTGATTTTGAAAAAACAAAGAAGGAAGTTATGAGTCAGATGGTCAAGAAAAGGTCTAAGAAGGATGATAGACTGGCATTTGTAAGCTCTTATAATACCTTGTCTAGAGATATTGGTAAAATAATTAACAGACATTGGGACATTTTGAAAGCAGCCTGTCAAGGGATACCTGTTTTTCAAAATCCCCCCCTATTATCATTCAGGAGAGCTCAATCCCTGAAGGATAAATTAGTACGAGCTGATGTTGGAGTGGGAAAGGAGATGATACAAGGAACTCTCTGTAACAAAAAGAATGGCACCTATCCTTGTCTTTCTTGTAAACAATGTAATAGTTGTATTAAAGGGGATACGATATACCATCCACATAGGGGCAGTGTTTTTAAGATTAAAGGGTATTATACCTGTTTAACTACATTTGCAGTATATGCTATAAAAATGTGGGTTGATGTATATTGGACAAACAACCAGACAAGTTAAAGAAAGGATAGGAGAACATAAATCTGATATAAAGAGAAAAATTAAACAGAACCCGGTTGCATGTCATTTTGCTGATGTAGGACATTCAATTTCCCAGTTACGGTTCCAAGTTTTACAACAGATCAAGGCCTAGGAGAGGTGGTAATAGGGTGAAACAATTGTTAAGGTCAGAAGCAAACTGGATTAAAAAACTGGGAACCCTTACACCAGGCGGTCTGAATAAGGAATATGAACTGTATACTCTGTTGTAAAAAATCTTCTGATGTATATATGGCATTTTTAAAGTATTTTTTAAGTGTTTTTAATATGATACATTATTTTGCTTACTTCCTAGTGACTACTAGATACTGTATCACTGAAGCGACATAAAGTCAAGTATGCTAAATGTATTGCAGATAAAAGTAAATAGAATTGCAATTTAATTACATATAGATTGATACTTGTTTCATTAGAGAGAACATTATGATACCTTGTGACCACTAGGTGGCATTATTATGTTGGATATTTAAGGAAGTTCAATTATGCAGTTTTTAACTTTGTCAGCTTGAAAAAGGACCTGGTGGTCCGAAACGTTGCTGTGCCAGATGAATATTTTGTAATAAAGGCAATTTTAATACTACATGGGAGTGCTGCTACCTACTTTGGAAATTTACTACAAGGATGTGAAGGTGAACACATCAGTTGGCGTGCACACCGAAAAAGTAAGCTTGTGATTCTAAATGCTGGATGACTCTCTATATGAAAAAGTGCCCAAGTAAGTAATTTTTAAATATATTGCTCTAATATGTTGGAAGCATTCATCACAAATTCTAAAGTTTGCTAAAATGACCACATCTCTTCATAATGTGGTTTTATACTGTACTAGAAAAGCTTTATATTGTCAAAATCAGTGAAATTTTAAACCTAACAACTGACAATGTGTTTAAAAGGGTCAAGAACCCAAAAAAGAGCAAAGTGCAAACATTACAAAGGAAGAACATGCTAAAAAACACAATATTTCCAACGTAAACAGGAATACATAGATAAGTAAAGTGGCATGAAATTGCCAAAAATGTATACCATTCAAGAAAACTAACAAGAACTAACTAACATTAACTAAGCCAGTGGATGTACAAATAATAAAGAAAAGAAAGAAAAAAAGCCCATTCAACGACTGGAATGTTGAAAAGAATATTTTACAATTGAAGAAACCGCATTATTTGATCACCAGTATTAGAATTACCGACTTCAAAATAAGGACACCAAATCAGTCTAAAAGAATCTTTGGACTTATTCACTTTGATTTTAGTCAATAAGGCTTCTTGCCAGCTGAGCTGATTCATATATCATATGGTGTCCAATAATGAGGGGGGTTCTTTTTGTAACCAGGAATTAAATAAATCTTTCCTAGAAGCAGCTAGAAAAAAACAGTCAGTAATTTATTCTCATGGGAGATCAAATTTGTCATAGGAACTGAAGAAGCATTACATTATCTAAATGCAATAAAGCAATCTTTGGACAGGACCATGGAACATATGTAATGAAAAAGTGACACATTAGTCTCATCACATTTAGGACAAAATGATTTAGGGCTATTGGAGGAAAAGACTAGGTGGATAAGTCCATTTGATCGAAGATTTTGATAGTAGGTTTGAGTCTGAACCATAACCATTCCAATTTTAGATAGAAAGCTAATAGAGATCAAACAAAGGAGTTCCAAAAATTCTGCCAAATCATCTACTAGCTTGTGGTCAGCTAAAACCAGGTTTTTGTTATTACGTAAGAAAAAGACCATATTTACAAGCTAAATAATATTATCAGAATCATGAAGTTTGTACATTTCTTTGAGTTTTGACCAAGATATTAAGGATTTCTGAAGTGGATCAAATATGTCTTTTACTAAGACCAGTACATTTTTCTTTATAACTTCTGTAAGAGTTTAGCTTGCATGAAAGGGGTTTCTGTATAACTATATCTATATGTCAAGAAAAGAAATGTTTCCACACAAAAATGGAATCACGATAAATAGGATTGCTCTTAAAATCACAAGGAACATTTCCCCATTTGCTATGCAAAACAGATAATATATTAAGGTAGGGTTCTTGAAAGATCTCAATATCAGGGTTTGTAAATGTATTGCCTTGAGAGATCCACTCAATAAGATATCTGGTGAGGGCTGATAAATTAAAAGCTCTAAAATCAGAAAGGTTTAATCGTCCAAGTTTAACTGGAGCTCTTAACTTATAAAGTGCAATTTTTGCATTTTTACCATTCCAAATAAATTTATTTAAAGCAGAGTCAAGTTTCTTAATATCATAATGTTTATAACCAAAGGGGAATTACTTAATGGACATATGAGCTTGGGAACTATCAAAGATTTCTAAAAGAATACTTGTCCCTTAATTAGGCCTTTTTTCACATATGGAATAAACCAGGCCCGGACTGGCAATCTGTGGGTTCGGGCAAATGCCAGATGGGCCGCTTGCTTTGAAATGTAAATGTGCTGCTCACCTAAAAATGCTAATTAGGTATGTCTTTAATATGTTAATGAGATAATCTTTTTAGAAATGTAAATTAGCTGTCTATAATAGCCAGCACCAGCTAAGCTAATGCCTGCATTTGTTAGTGCACGTGCATATGGGTGGAAACAGGAATTCTGACCAACTTCATTTAGTAATATTAGAGTTCCTTGCTATATACCCAATCACTTATGCTTATGATAGGCATGTTGGCAACAGGAGGATCCATGCTCAGAACAGTCACTTCAGCCTGTATATGGAACACTGAGATATGTAGTTTAATTGCATGAAACAGCCTAGTCTCTTCAAGTATGACACACTTTGGTCCTGGTAATTACACATGGTAATTAAAGTCCTATCTGCCAGAGTGCATGGTCTAGCTGGGGGCATACAAAGGAAAACATAGAATATACTGTAAGCATAGGGCCACCAATGCACCTGATAGAATAGTTGTGATAGAAACTAGGGTGAGATATTTGTTGCAAGGTCCAGTTACAGAATCGAATATTCGAACGATTTTAAGTGAACAATCAAATTTTTTATATTCAATCTTAGGGGAAGTATTCGACCATCGAATTTTCGAATATTCAAATTAAATTTTATTCAAATATTCGAATAATTCGAATTCGAATATTGGAATAATTCGAATTCGAATCATTCGAATATTCAATGGTCGAATTTGCATATTCAAATTTGATAGAAATCTGATCGAATTTCGAATTCCTCATGTGAATTTAAGGTGAATTTAGTAAATTTGCCCCTTAGTATAGAACTAGGAATTTTGTGCTTTTTGGCAAAATATAAATCAATGCCCTAATATTCGTTACTCCTGATCTATTTTTAATAAAGCCATTTTGGGCCTTGGATATTATAGAAGGAAGAATTAAAGAAAGCCAATCAGCAAGGACCTTGAATAATATCTTGATTTAATAAGGAAATAGGTCTATAGGAGGAAGGAAGGGATAAATCTTTGTATTTTTTGGGATAACTCTTAAGATTAGATATTTCACTAGAGGGTAGACTTTTTCCAAAGAAAAATATATCATTAAATTGGTGTGTAAGAAAAGGTGAGATTTTGTCCTTCAAACTTTTGTAAAAAGAAGGAGTTATGCCACATATGTATTTTTGAGTCATTATGCAATGTAATTGTGTTAGCAAAGATAATGCTCAGTATTGTCTACGGCAGGTTATTGTCTGGTATTTTGTATTTACGACAAAATAGTACCACATTTCATTACCCTTAGTTCCGTGTAGGCAGCAGAACTCTAAGACAATTTGGTATTGTTCTATTTTACTTCTTTCTTCTGCAGTTAAATTGGAATTAAATCTAGTTATAAGGGTTTCATTTTCCTACCAACCAGGGAGCTGTTTTGTTCTAAATATGCAACACTAACAGGAAAGACTCTGAAAATAGTTTTTAATAAATTAAAAAAAACATACAGAAAATATTTGTAATAAATAAATAAAACCCCTCTATATGTAATAAATATATAAAACAAGCCTCAGAAAACGTCTATAGCATACTAAAATCATGTAAATAAAGGTTTGACTTTTAACTCATTAAAGGGAAATGTAAAGGCATGAATGTAAAATTATGAAAGGGCTCTATAGGCATCGCAACACTTCGCCAGGTGAAAATTCGCTAAAACAATGCCAGTTCACGAAAGTGCAAAGTTGTTACTTCATCAAGCAAAGCGAAGTTGTGCTAGCGTTGCCTAATTTGCATACAGCAGTAAGTTAAAGTTCAATGGACGTATATGTTGCAGCAAATACATTACATTAATCAAGCCTGGGAAACCTCAATATAATAAAATAGAGTTGTTATATTGCCCTACACATGTGCCCACTGTATAGTTTGTTCCATATGTTAGGAAATGTAGGGGGGAAGCCGGGTACCCCCCAAAAAAATTTACGATCTTTTGCAGCCTGTAAAAGTTGAAAAGCTAGCGTTTTTTTGGGACTTAGAAGTTCATAAAAAAAGTTGAACATTTTTCTGTCTATTCTATTGCACGTCGCCTGGCGTGAGGTGGCAAAGGCAAGTCTGGTGCAAAAGGTAACATTCAGTAAAATCCACATATTAGTGAATTGGTGTAGTACCACTCTTTTCCCAGAGTGAAAATTCGCCTGGTGTTAAAGGACCAGTAACATTAAAAAATTTAATTGTTTTAAAGTAATAAAAATATAATGCAATGTTGCCCTGCACTGGTAAAACTGGTGTGTTTGCTTCAGAAGCACTATTATTGTTTAAATAAATAAGCTGTTGTGTAGCCATGGGGGCAGCCATTCAAAGGAGAAAAGGCTCAAGTTACACAGCAGATAGCAGATAAGCTCTGTAGAACATAATGTTATCTGTTATCCATTACTTATCCGGTGCCATATAGCCCATTTTCAATTTCCCCCATTGCTACTTAGCAGCTTGTTAATATGAACTATAGTAGTGTTTCTGAGGCAAACAGATACATTTTAACAGCACAGGGCAACACTACATGATGTTTTCTTTACTTTAAAACACTTTCTTTTTTTGGTGTTACTGTTCCTTTAAGAGTGTGAAGCAACACTAGCATACCTCTCCTTCGCTAGAGAAGGGGCGCTTCTGCACGTTAGTAAATCGACAAAGTAACGAAATGATGTCATGCTTGCCACTTCGCCCTTTAGTGATTCTGCTCCCTAGCTTATACAATGCTAACATTTACTAAAAATTTACATTTCAGCAGCGCTCAAAAGAGCATTATGAACAATAGTTTACATTTACAGTTTACTTTTCCTTTAAAAATGGGACTATTTTTCTCTTCCACAGTTTACATTGCAGAAGGTGCAGATTGTAGCCAGATGGCCCCCAGGAATGGCAGAGGCAAATAGTTTTTCCACGCAGGAAAGGCCTATACAATGCCTGTGCCTCTCAGTGGTCTTTGCCCATATCTGTCTCTTCCAGGCATAGAGTACAGTTTAGGGTTAGTGTACATAAACCCTGTTTCCTAATTATTTGTGTGCCCATGAAGTTATTGATTAGATCAACCAAGACCACAGGTCCAACAGCTAGCAACTTTCCTGCTTGGCATCCTACAATGCTGAACTGCTTGTTCATCCCAGCTATAGAGCTGCTATTTAATAAATTATATATATGCTCAGTTTCAGCAATGCTAGAGAGACAGAGGTGATGCAAAAGAAATGCTATCCCATTACCCTCTGTAGAACTGCATGTGCAGCACCCTGCGAGTAGTTGCAAGATGTCTGCAACTAACATTGTTTATAACATCAAGGAAGATTGTATTTCCAAATGCTTCATTGTGATTAATTAGCTAGAGCTTCATTAGAGTTTTATTGCAAAAAAAAAACATATACATTAAAACACTATAATACACTGCACCAAACTATATAATCCATTCCATAAGTCAAATGAAAGTATTAGAAAGCAAGTTTTTTCTCAGAAAGCCACAGTAGATCAGTACATACCCTGATGATCTGTAGCCATAGTTGTGCATAGAGGAGTACATACTCAGACAGCCTGGAAGCTAAAGGGTTGCTTATGGAAAGGGCTGATTCTCTTTGGAACATGAATTATTACTGCTGTCTCTTTGATACATACCCAGAATTTCCATGTTACATCAGGGTTTCCGCAGTTAAATTAGCTTATATACAAACAGGCAGCCCCAGCTGTATAGAACATAAAGGGCAGTACGAAAAGGACTTCTTTTTAACCTTCAGGTGTGAAGAAGGGATTGGCACTGAGAAGGTTTCCCATTATATAGGGCATGTGATCTGCAGATTAACTGTGTGAGGTATCTACTGTGTGTAGAGCTAGTTCTGTTTATTTGGTTTCACCTTTTCAGCATATTAAGGAATTTGTAGGCCTGATTTTCCTACCCTGTTGACCTAGCAGGTTTGTTTTTACTTTAATGGGAAGCCTGGAGTGTCAAACAGTAGGGAGCCTGTTCATAGTGGTACATATAAATACACACGACAGGAGCTTTAGAAAACATCTGCGTTATTTGAAAGCTGAGAGAGCTTAGTAGCAGCTGATGAAACTGCAATTTAATTATGTTATTATATAGGGAATGGCCCAGTCTAGGATAATGGAGACTTTTTTTCCACCTAGCAAAATCCTAAAAAGTCCAGGTGGCAAACAAAATTAATGACTTGAAGGGTTAAAAAAAATAACATTTTATTATTTCTAGTAGGTTTGAAAAATCACTGCCATTATCACTAATAATAATTCAAGCAGTATCAGAGCACACAAATGATCTCTTACTAGTTAATAGTCCTAATTTTATAAAATATACAATGGCTTAGCTGCATTTGAAAGATTGTGCTTTAAACTGAGAATGTTCCATATGTGTATGTTTCCATGGAACAACTTTGAAAAGTGATACATGTCTGCAGTAGCTTTATATCAGGCAACCAGAACCTAGCAGCAGGTTCCATGAGATACAAATAGAAGCCTGTCTTCTTGGCACTTGACTTCATACCATCCCTCCTGCTAAGAGATCCTTGCCTGCCTATGCTAATAATAGGCTAATAGACTATAACCTTGTGGCCTGTTGCCTGGGGTATTCTGTGTCTCTAGATATGAAAGGGTTACCCATGGGTTATGGTGATAGAGTATTCCTTTACTAAGCTAGTCATTCTCTGTGCCCACTCATATATTAAGATCAAAGATAAGGCACAGTGATGGCTCTATCTAAAAATATACACAAGTTTCAATAGTGTCACATACTGAAATTGGCCTTATTCATGGTGTTTCGGAAACCCTGGCAGCACATCTCCTGAATCCCTGACTTCATTCATTTCCATGACTGATGTAGCACAAGTACAAAAGGATTAAAAAGTGAAAGATCATTAGATGCCATTCTGGGCTATATTCTGCAAAACTACATGATAAAATAAAGGTTCTACTCAGAGAAGAATTGATAAAAGGGGTGAAGTGTAAATCTTGGGGAGTGGGCTCATTCATTTTAAACATGTGAATAGACTTTTTAATTCAGGTTTAGGCAGCACGCAGCTCTCCAGATACCACCCCACGATCCACAGATGAAGACAATCAAAGGCTGCTGGGAATTGTAGTTCAATAACATCAAGCCCACCAAAGTTTAGTTCTTTTTAGTACATTGTGCAACTGGATTCCCATGGATTTATAGAAGAAAACATATGATTTAGCATTTTCTTCCTCCAACATGGACCCATCTGGACAAGCTCAGCCACTGCAACCAGACAGGTATACTATTGAAGAAAATGGAACAGAAGATAGTCCATAGTCTTATTTGAACGCCAGTGATTCCATGTGCACAGGATGTATAAACATACAGTGGACTTTCAGGAGTGTCATTAAAACACAGCAGCCATTTTAAAAAAAGGACCAATATAGGCCATTTCCGTAGTACTAACAGCAAATAATCTGGTAAAAATAGTCTGTCCCCAGCACCTTGTGAATAGTCTTGTCTTATTTGTTGATGAAGGCCAGAGTGTCAGTGGAGCAGAGACAGATAGCAAGAGAGACTCTTACATGTCCCTGTCATCATGTCGGATGGGTGCTGGTCTCAGGAGCCGAGAAGCGTGTGGGGGACAGAGGGTGCTGGATAATGTAAAATACGTTGAGTCATTGGGAAATGGATCTCACTCAAAGCGTCTAAGGTGGTTGTACAATGACTGCACATAAGTAAACACACACATTGGATCCGGCTTTCTTCCCATCATCAGCATGTCTTCTACCTCAATAAGACGATCACAGTTAGCAAATTTCCTGGAACGATAGAAGAGAAAAAAGGAAATTAACCAGACTTTCAGTGGCTATAATATAGAAAAAACAAGTTACAGCTTCATATCACTAAGTAATAAATTGTCTAATTCCAGCAGTCAACCACAGTGGAGGAAATGAAGCAGCAGCATTTAAAAATAAACAGCTAATGTCTGCTTATATTCCGTCGCAAATCTTTAGGATACTGTACAGCAAAGGTCCCCAACCTTTGTTTTTTTACCACATTAAAATGTAAAAAGAGTTGTGGAGCAACACAAGCATGAAAAATGTCCCTGGGAATGACAAATGAAGGCTTTAATGGGCTACTTGGCAGCACCTATACAGACTGACAGTCTACAGGAGACTCTACATGGCATTACACCTAGTTTTTATGAAATTAAAACTTGCCTCCATTATTAGAATTCAAAAATAAGCACCTGGCTTGGCAACATCCAATGGGTTGGTGAGCCACTGGTTGGGGACCACTGCTCTACAGTTACAATATGGTGCTTGGAAAACAGAAAGTAGTCACTGCTTTAAAGGAGTAAAGCCGGGTACAAACAGGTAGAACTGGTGTGCAATGTGTAGGG
>CM044434.1:41334784-41368108 GCA_024363595.1 Xenopus borealis | reverse complement strand
TGGGAATCAACTCCAATTGTTTGTTTGGGATAACCCTTAGCAGGACTTATCTACGAGTCTTGAAGTACGCTGCATGTCCTACTGCCAGGACTGGAAAGAAATATGAAGAGGCCCCTAGGCATTGCAGGATACAGGTGTTTTAAAACTGAGGGAAAAACACTCCAAAAATCAAGGTTGTTCAATCTTTTCTGCTGTAGAGGTTGGGGGCTGATATTCGTGAACTACAAAGGGCAGAATGTTTGGATATCCTTGCTTTAAATACAAGAAAAATCATTTGCTACCTTATAAACCCTACATCTCATCACAATGGACTCTCTTATTTATGCACCAACTCGATGGTCCAGTAGTGCTGCATTTCTGCCCTTAACTCAATTAAGAGTTAAGTTAAACTTCCACTAGATGTACACATAGCACAATAATGATTCTTGTCGCAGGAGGTGGGGTGGGGGGGGGATGAGGTCACTGTGAAAACATTCCTGAAACTCTAACACAATAACTGTGCTTGCGGGTGCGTGTTCAAAGAGGAAGAATGATTACGTGAGTTAACCAAGTTCATACTGTAACATAATGTGCACTGTGACATTCTGTGCAGGACAGCTGTTAAATACAGAATTCCAGCTGTTGTACACTATAGGCACTGGCATTCTCAGCTGGCATATATAAGAATGCTGATAACAGACAGAAAGGCTCTAGTAGAGAATAATGCATATGGGAACTTAGGTCCTCGTATTAGTTTTGGCAAGAAAGACAACCGTGAATCACTGGGAGGTCCAAATTAAGTGGGTAAAACCTATATACTGGAAGTATATCAGTTTTTTCGCAGCTCAGGGAATTTTCAGTGATAATTTGTTTACCTATTTATCTATCTTTTGTACATGAAGGATAGAGGAGGCGGCCTGTAGTCCTTCATTAAGTGACAATGGTACTTACTGTATATTGCAAATGCAATATTGGGGAAGACCTACTGTAACTTGCCTTGTTACATCTGGTATTTTTGATCCACTATTAATAATACTGGCATCATATATTTCGGTAGGTTCAATCTGGCGAAGTAGGCAGACGAATAAATAAAACATTTTGAATCCTTCGATCATCGAATGAGAGTTATAATAATGAAACATTTAAAGATGCAGTTACACCAAAATTTTTTAAAGTATTTTAAAGTAATGAAAATATAATGTACTGCTGTGCTGCACTGGTAAAGCTGGTGTGTTTGCTTCAAAAACGATAAAATAGGAGAAAAGGCACAGAATACACACCAGATAACAGATACGCTCTATTGTATAAAATAGGATTCTTCAGCATGTATCTGCTATCTACTGTGTGTCCTGTGCTTGAATGGTTCCCCCCCCCCCATGGTTACACAGCAGTCTGTTTATAAAAACTATAGTTGTCTTTTTCAAGCAAACACACCAGTGTAACCAGTGCAGGGCAACAGTGCAGTATATTGTCTTTAATTTTTTGGTGTTCCTTTAAAGTATGAGATAAAAGATGCCTGGCTTACTTCAAGCAAAAAAAGAAAAGGGAAAGAAAAAAATAAAAAGCAATGACAAAAAGTCCACAAAGAAGTATAGCAATATGGTGAATGCTTTGGAACAGGACTGACCACCTGCATTTAGTGTTTGTCTTATACCTCACTTCTCTTTCTCCCCTCTAGCCATCTAACATTGCAAACTAGAATCCTGCAAATAGAGCAGTACAGTATTTCTTGTTTTAATTAACAATAATAAGTCTATCTGAGTGTGTCACATGGAATGAAACAAGTGAAGGTAATGCACATCTAAAAACAGAGGTTTTTTGCTTTAAAATGGACAATAATAAAGCCACCTGTACAAACCCAGTATTGCCCCAAGAGCTGTACTTTGGAATCAAGTTTAAGATTTTTAGATAGGACTAAAATCAATACAATTCCAGCAAGTTATTATAGTACATGCAAAATTCCTTTCCTTGGACAAAGAAATTTAGGTAGAGAAGCTGTTGAGGTGATGAATGTTAGCAATATTATTGCAAATGTTTTCACAGGAGGGAAAAGCATTAAGTTGTGAATGATCTGAATTATGGCAGCCCATATAAGACTATAGACACCTGAGAGTTTAGCATTAGGAGTTTATGGAACATATTTCTTACTCTGCTGTGGAGAAAGCTTGCTCAAAGTTATGCTTGGCATTGCTAGGCTTCAAAGCATCATAGTCAAAGGCTTCTGGGAAGAAAGAGTGAACCAGGGCACAAAAAGCCATTCCATCATTCCAGCTGGACGAGAAGTTCTGCAGCTCAATGTTCTATAATACAAATAGTCCAAAGTTAGGTAGGAGGGATGATATGTCCAGTTGCAGCGGAAATTGATGCATTAGACTTGCACTAATTTTAAGAATTTTACATAATCAGCTTTACATGACACCAAAAACTGTGCCTCGTGGAACACATAGCCATTCTGCCTTCAAACACAACAAGCAATGCAGAACAAGGCAAAATCATTTTGCATTTCTAAATCTTCAAAACAAATTTGTAGTGATTGTATCTAGAAACTGGAAAAATTAAGGCAACCCCCCAAAAAATTTAAGTTTCAGTGACGTTGTTGAGCTCAACTTTGTACTCTAGAATCCTTCTCTTCTTTGAATACTTAGACTTGACAAGAGTAATGAAAGAACAAAACATTTACAGCAGACAAATATGGAACAGTATCAGCCATTGATTTTAACAATTAGAAACCCAAAAGACACCATAGTAAAGAGGTTGAAAATATTAAAGGTCAGACAGAAAAAAAGAGAGAGACAAGAATGGAAGGTCAAAAAGGAACCACATGGTTAAAGGCCTTGATGCAAGATATATATTTCAATCTTTTTGTGTTGAGATGGCCAAGTTGTCCTCACAAACAAGTGCATTAAATCATGCTTTATTTTAGGGATGCACCGAATCCACTATTTTGGATTTGGCCGAATACCAAACTGAATCTAAATCCTAATTTGCATATGCAAATTAGGTGCTTAGGTGCAGGAAAGATGTGAAAAAAAATGTGTTGAAAAGTTACGTGAAATCCCACCCTGTCCAAAATGTGCATATGCAACTTAGGATTCAGTTCGACCAGGCACAAGAATTTGGCTGAATCCAAATCCTGCTGAAAAAGGCAGAATCTTGAACCAAAACCTGGATTCGGTGCATCCCTACTTCATTTGAAGGTTACAGGGTGATTCTTTGTTATATAAAGATTAAAGGGTATACATATGAACTATTTGAACTGTTGAATCAAAGCAATAACCCAATGAATTACTTTCATTTTTAATAAATATATTGGAATTTTTTCATAAGAAATAGCTTGTCTTAAGTGGGCAGAGGAATTATACCTACTAACATCCTAACCATGGCTGATCTTTTGTCCTGTATTTAAGTGCGTCTCAGGAATCTTTAGATATGTTATTTCAGATCAGTTTACTTAAGAATGGCATGGGCTTTAATAAGCCAAGATGTACTGCATCAGTGCCCGCACTCTGCCCCTGCCATTTCAGGTGATCACAAGACAGCTTCAGAGCACTGGCCAGTAATTTTCTTAACTTGGAGTATTAACTGTGAATTACTTTGATGTCCTTAAATGCAAATTTAGAAGGATATGAAACAAACTTTACTATAGTTTTTTTGCTGAAAGAAACAAAGGCACATCTGTGCCATCTGTTTGAAATATCTGGGTGGGATTGCAAATGTAAGTAGCATCCAGGACACAAAAGATTTTAAAGCTGTCAACATTTAAGTACAGTATAATTAAAAAAAAATAAATACATGTGCACATAGTACACAGTAGGGCTCATTTACCATGATAAAGACACAGTTGCTGAAGCATGAACACATTGCACTTGAACCTGTACCTCTATACAGTGTAAGGCACACACTGTGCCAGAGGCCACCCACATACCTTGAATATAGTATGATCCATTGTGAGAGTGCAGAGTTGTGGCTATAGAGCCTAAGAGATGCAATATGATGGTGGTAGTGACTAGGCGGATGTTGGGAGAGGGGCCCTTGATTTTGCATGGGGAGCTTTGGTGGTCACAGCCAGGTGGACCCTGGACACCTTAGTCCATTGCTGCTTTATCAACCTAAACCCATTTTTCCAAATTGGTGACATAAAGGAGTCTAAAGTTACAACTACCCAAAGACAAGAAATATACTGTGCAGTCCATCTGGCCCACCATAGATACTGGTATATACAATTGTAGTGCAGAGACATGCAATGACATGTTTATTATAAGATGAATAAAGGGAACTAAAGCTCTAACTATTAGTTTGTTTGATATTACCTTGTAGCCAATGGTTTTGGAACGGCACCATTCCAGTAAGATCTGTTTAATGCTGGTTGCGCTGGAAACACCAAAACTCTGAGAACGTTTTAGTTTCACCTTAGATTCTCCTTTGCCCCTATAAACAACAACGAAGAAGCAAATCTAATTATAGTAAATACAATAAAATCAACAGTATTACAGCTAGATGTGTTTGACTGAAATGTTGGTTCCATGAAAACAATTTACAGAAAGATCTTTTATCCAGAAATCCCCTGAGCATTCTGGATAACAAGCCCCTAATCTCTACTTTATTTTTTACGCACTGGATTTATGGTAAGTGCAATCTATTTTCTAGATACTTGCACAATACGTCTCTGTAGGATACCGTATGTACACCATAATGGTCTAGTTGAACTTGATTTCTCATTACTACTATACCAGAACTCTCATTTCAACTACAATAAAAATGGTACTGCTACAAACATTACTGTACTTCTTTCTAGTGTTAGTCAATTTCCTTTGGTACTTGTAAAATGTCACCACACTTTATTCCCTAAGTGTCTTATTTTATTATGACACCATATGACATGCAACATATTTAAGCCATTAAAGTGATTCCCTCCACTTAATTCCTCATAATAAAAAAAATAAACAAAAAAAATGATTCCTGCTCCTATTCTTGCAAATCACATACACAGAGAAGTATACTGTACATTCACATATGAACTGGTACCATTCTGCATGCACAGAATCAGGCAAAACCATGTCAAAGAAGATTATAGGTAGCAATAAGACTCCCTTTCTTAATAAGGGAGAGGTCTTTGTTGTTGGTTTAGGAAAAGTAACTTTCTATAAAGCTTTTAACTCAAAGAGGACTCAATCCTTTAAATAACTGCTAATTGGTAAAGAAACCAGCATGACCGACACCTTGGGCAAAATGGTACACCAACAAAATTCTGCAGTGATAGGAGACCGTTAATTTCATTTTGCAATCCCTTACCAAAGACTCGAATTATCTGTAGGAGCAGAGAATAAGATATTTAGTAGTTCTTACTTGGCACCGTCTTGATCAAACTTCTCAAAGAAAGCCTTGCGTACTTGGGTGCCGGAAGAACGTGGTAATGTCTGGGATCTTACCAGATCCCGTTTCTTCTCAGCTTGGCAGCTAATGGCTGTTGGTGGAGAGTGGGATTTGGGAGTAACATCAAAATATCTGTCCGAACTGAAATAAAAGAATTTTGATTAATAATAAAAAAAAACATTTGCTTCTAGAATTATACCAATTCTTTCTACTGCTGGCTATCTTTGGGTGCAAACCTTAACATAGTTAGTTCATACAAATCAGCAATGCCAAGCATCTCTTCAAAGGTAATGCAAGATATAAGATGTGATATAATGGAAAACTTGCGTTTCTAGATGACATGACCAAAGCACATTTAATTAATGGACAGTATACCATCCTTAAGGTTCACAATGACAACATACGGAGACGTCCTAATCTTTACATATCCCCTTTCCATCAACTCATCAGTAAAAACCAACATTTTGAACTACTCATTCATGCTATGAATATGTATTATCATTGCATATTACATATCATTCAATTACTTCAACACATTATACATCATGCCACATCCTTAATTACTCATCCCAAAACACAATTTATTTCAACAGTTTGAAGCAAATACAATACAAAACCACTGAACACTGCATACCATCATCTTCCATTTCTAATGCATCCTATTACTATAAATCAACATGCCCAATGAAGTCTCCATTCCACCATTTTTGCCTACCCATCGTAACCAAACCATTTCTGATCTTTAATCCAGTATTACATGCCACCGTTATGCACCACCCATACAACTTATGGCCACTATGGGTTACACAAACTACTGTAGGAATGATACTTGCCCAGTAAATTGAGCTTGATGCCAATTTTATTAATAGAGCAGATAAAAAATAATATAGCAAGACTTTTTTTTTTTTCAAGAAAAAGGGGGAAACTCTATAGCCGGCCACAGTCAAAAACATTTAGTTTTATTCTTCTATAGATTTTCAATATATATTTTACTGAATAACTCTTTTTCATGGTTCTTATAAAGCATTATTCCATGCTTCTGCAGCATAAACTATTCAGAAACTATCCAGCATAAACTATTCAGAAACTATCCAGGAGAAAACATACTGCACAAATCATGCAATTGGCAAACAAAATCTACATATAGGCACAGAAACAAAAACTAAATAAAAAATTTATATGCATTCCGAGTAGATTTTTTTGCACCTTTGAGCTACTAACTATCCTGTATTCTTTCACTACCACAGTGAACTGCCTGAAATGAGTGCAGGAAAAGCATTGTATTTTGTATATCTAGAAATGAAAGCAGCCACTTCAACTGACAGCCCCTGATTTATGAAACGCTGAACGACACTTTTTATAGTTCTGTGGGCCAGCTGGCAAAGTGCTATATACATAAAGGTTGACCAGAAAGTTTAATTAATCTCCTCTAATGACTTCTGAATGTTACATTAGTGGTGCTTTGAAGCTGCTATGCATGCCCCAGACACAATGCTGATTTCATGCCTTTGAAATTGTTTTTTTAGATACATAAATTGACATGAGACTAATTCAAGACGTTGAATAATTTTGGCGCATAATCTAACCCCCATAGGCCCTCCAGCAAAAAAATATTTTGACTCAACCTTTTCACCATGCATGCCAACCCACAATCCCACCACATCCCCCCCCCACGATTACACATTATGCCCTACCCTTGCACCTTCTCCCCCCAATTGTCATTTTGCTGAATTATGTTTTATATAATTTTTTGTGGCATACAAGTAAACAACATGTCTCAAACGCTTTGCTTTACTGTTATGGTTTAATTAACCCAAGCATTCATATAGTTACATAGCTAAATTGGGTTGAAAAACAAAAAGTCCATCAAGTTCAACCCCTCCAAATTAAAACCCAACATACACACACCCCTCCACACTTTCACACAAACCATATATGCCCATAGCTATACTAACTGTAGAGTTAAAAATCACAGTAGCCTTTGATATTGTGTCTGTCCAAAAAATCATCCAAGCCCCTCTTAAAAGCATCAACAGAATCAGCCTTCACAACATCACCCGGCAGTGCATTCCACAGCCTCACTGTGAAGAACCACCTACGCTGTTTAAAAACAGTCCTTTTCTTCTAGTATGAAGGGGGTAGCCTCTGGTGCTGTGATCCTCTTTATGGGTAAAAAGGTCCCCGGGTATTTGTCTATAATGTCCTCTAATGTACTTGTAAAGTGTATTCATGTCACCTCGCAAGCACCTTTTTTTCCCAGAGAAAACAACCCCAACCTGGACCGTCTACCCTCATAATTTAAATCTTCCATCCCCCTAACCAGTTTAGTTGCATGCCTCTGCACTCTCTCAAGCTCATTTATATCCCTCTTAAAGGGGAATTCAACCCCTCCGGCGCAAAACCCCACCCCCATAGGCCCCCCTCCCTCCGGCAAATGACCCTGGCAGGGGGAAGGAGGGGTTTAGGGATGGAGGGGTTGAATTCCCCTTTAAGGACTGGAGTCCAAAACTGCACTGCATACTCCAGATGAGGTTTTACAAGGGACCTATAAAGAGGCATAATTATGTTTTCATCCCTTGAGTTTATGCCTTTTTAGACAGAACTTTATAAGCTTAAGTAGCTGCAGAATGACACTGTCCAGACTTAGACCTATCATCTATAAGAACCCCAAGATCCTTCTCATTTAAGGAAACTCCTAACATACTGCCATTTAGTGTATAACTTGCATTTATATTATTTTTGCCAAAGTTAATAACCTTGCATTTATCAACATTGAACCTCATTTTCCAGTTTGCTGTCCAGTTTCCCAAAGTGTCAGGCTGCATGGAACCTATAGTTCTGCACAATTTAGTATCATCTGCAAAAATAGAAACTGTACTTTCATTGCCCACATCCCGGTCATTAAACAAGTTGAAAAGCAAGTACAGAGTGCTGTGGTACACCACTAACAACACTAGTCCAATTAGAAAATGTTCCATTTACCACCACTCTTTGTAGTCTATCTTTTAGCCAGTTCTCTATCCAGGTACAAATATTAAAAAAACTATGTTGCATGCCAACATTACTTAATTTAACCTGTAACCTTCTGTGTGGCACTGTATCAAATGTTTTAGCAAAGTAAATCACATCCACTGCCATCCCAGAATCGAGGTCCCTGCTTACCTTCTCATAAAAAGAAATTAAGTTAGTCTGGCAAGATCTATGACGCATGAAACCATGCTGGCACAAACTCATAGCATTGTACAGTATCATTTCTAACAGTAAAATTTTTAAACTAAATTTCACATTATGGTGCCTTCAAATAGCATTCTCCCACCTACTACTTTGGTTCCTCTGGAGGACAGTGCTAATCAGTCCCACAGTTCTGCATTAAGGACCTTGGCTCCTGGGGCACTTCATCAACTAGAAGTAAATCTCCTCTCACATGGGTGATAAAGCACCAGACAAGAACTACCCCATCACATTCATTTGAGGCTGAGAACAGGATCCCTTTTTGAATAGCGGCACCACATTACCAATTTGCCAGTCTCTCTGCACCATGCCAGACCTCAATGAACCCTGAAAAAATTAAGTAGAGAGGTTTGGCAATCACAGCTCGCTAAGTACCCTGGGATGAACACCATCTGACCCTGCACCTTTGTTTATCTTAACATGTTCTAGTCTCTTTTAAATTTCATCATGTGTGAACCATGCATCATTAGATGTATTACTAGAATTGGGACTATTAATAAGGAAACCTTCATTAGCTGGTCTTCATTTGTGTACAAAGACGAAAACTATGCGTTCAGAATCGGAGCTTTTTACTTGTTCTCATCAACCAGCTGACCCCCCTCTGATAATAAAGGTCCCAACCCTTCCTGCTTAATTTTTTTGCTATTAACATATTTAAAAAATAATTTTGGATTCTTTTTACTGCTTACTGCAATATCCTTTTTCATATTGATTTTAGCTTGCCTTTTTTGCATGATTTATTGGCCTCCTTATACCTTATAAATGATTGGGCTTTCCCAGCTAACTTGAAAGCCTTAAAAGAACGTCTTTTCTTACCCACCTCAACACCAAAACTTCTATTGAACCAAAAAGGTTTTGCTTGGAAACTACGTTCCTTGCTTACAAGAGGAATATACTGAAATGTAAATTTATTAAGCAGCATTTTAAAGACTTCTGTGTTTAACCCAATGAAAAGCATTTCCCACTTTCCCTCTGCTTTTCATGTAGACACAAGGTGGTATGTATGACATTGCACTGAACCTTAGCAGAGAAAGTAACATGGCGGCACCCATAAATAAATATCCAACAGTTCATGAATTCCATTCAACATGGAGATGTGGAAAAAGCTACCTACTTCTACAATAGTTTTCAGAAGGCTGGTAGACCCCAAACCTGTCCAAAGGTGACTTTCCTATGAAGAAACTGTGAGCGTGCAGATTTCCTTTGCTAATCTATTTATAGCATCACATCAGGAATATGTTTTATTAATTTCAGAAAACAGGTCTCTTTACTGGGTTGGAGATTCTGAACCAGGTAACAATGAGCAAAAAGCAAGGATGAAGGGTCAATTAAAATAGAAGGTGTCTGCAATAACGATTTCCATTATTGAAAGGGTTGTCAGTACACATTTAAAGTGGTGGTTTTCAGAAAGTTTGGGTTCAAGCCTATTTGTTCAGAGATAATCCCTCACCTCATAACAGCTTTAAAAAATAGTTTTATAAGAGTCATCCTTCTGTACATCCCAGAATATCTGTGTTGTACAACAGCAAGTAACCGCAGCAAAACCACAAATCTCACTTTAACTGGACTTCAGTCTAGGTTTCCAGTATCATTTCTAACA
Organism: Xenopus borealis; assembly: GCA_024363595.1. Classification (NCBI taxonomy): domain Eukaryota; kingdom Metazoa; phylum Chordata; class Amphibia; order Anura; family Pipidae; genus Xenopus; species Xenopus borealis. The sequence goes on along the minus strand of CM044434.1, from coordinate 41,357,925 downwards.
GTAAACATTTTTAAACATTATGGTGCCTTCAAATAGCATTCCCCCATCTACTACTCCTCTGGAGGACAGTGCTAATCAGCCCCACAGTTCTGCATTAAGGACCTTGACTTCTGGGGCACTTCATTAACTAGAAGTAAATCTCCTCTCACATGGGTAATAAAGCACTCGACAAGAACTGCCCCATCACATTCATTGGAACCTCAGAAGACACAGCTCAACTATCCTTTAAACAAAAAACTAATTTATCTTAACTACAATACTACCCAGACAGGTGTCTCATTTAACTATAAGGGTAGAACTACATAGATGATTCAGGCCCATTTTGGGCAGATCCGACGATGGACGACAAGTAGGATGTGATAGGAACAAGGTAAGTAATAGAAAGTTGGATGGTGTTGCAGTGTTGATCCAACACGACACAACTGATGGATGCATACACAGCATCCGACAGTTGTTTCGTTTCGGATCAACCCTGTGACACCATCCAACTTTCAATTACTTACCTTCCTAAGTAATCCCATCCGATTTGTCGCATCTGTCTTGTCGTCCAGCATCGGATCCGCTGAAAACCTGACCTGAATTGTCTGTGCAGTTCTAAGAGTGGAGGGTGGAATAAAACACGTTTAAAAAGCACTAGTATTTGAAAGCAAAGATTTATTTTGATTTGTACAGAAAAACTATGCAAATGGGAAATAATTATGTGATGACAGTATTTGTTTAATACTGCAAAATGGATTGGTTAAAGGTGTCGTCCAACAGAACTGAGATAATGAGAGGTTTTTGTTCCAGTTTTATCGAATTACTGAATGGAAAGTTTCACAAAACCTGAGAAGTAACAACAGAAAATCAACACTTGCTGCATTGCTCAAGGGTTCCGTAAGGGTGTCACTCAAACTTTCCGTGTGATTTCCAGTAAATATTCCACAGAGCAGGAAAAGACTGACAGGCACAGGAACTGCAGTTTTACATCCCAAGCAAACTGGAAGCTGGTCAGCCTGCTGGGAGCAGAGATTCATATATGGAGAACCATTCAGGCCAGTTTTCTAAAACTGCCCTAAAATATGAAGACATACATGGTCAAAAGTAACAAGGCTTGCTTTTTCAATTTATTTCAAAACCAAGGGGTTTAATATGATGCTGGACTTCTCAATGCCTATTTAGCAACAATGTCTGTGGAATTTGCTTCCGTTGAGCCACAAACAGCATTAGTGAGGTTGGGCACTGATAATGGGGATGTGGGTTTATTTGCAGGCTGTGTTCTAGGGTTTATTTGAAGGCTATATTCAAATTCATCCCAAAAATACAGTTGGGTTGAGGTCAGGGCTCTGAGCAGCCCAATCAAATTCTTCTACATCCAACCCTATACCAAACCTGTATGCACCTCAGTTTGTTTATTATTGAGCTGAAAGATAAAAGGGCATTCACATTCCCATTGTTAAAAATGCCTTTAAGGGAGAGCTAAGATGTGCTTTAATTTAACCCAGGAACTCTAGCACAGTCCAAAACAGCCCCATACCGTACCATACCATTCCTCCAAATTTTACAGCCGTCATTCGTAGTTAGGTAGTTTTCTTGTGACAAGTGTCAAACACAGACTCAAATTGCCAGATGAAGAAGTGTGATTCATCATTTTCAAAAAAGTGTTTTCACTGTTCTAGAGCCCAATGACAGCACACTGTGCTGTTTAGGACTTTTTAGCATTACACATGGGCTGTTGGGATTTTATTGCTGATCAGAACCAAACTAACCTATGTATAACACTTGCTAGTATGTGTTTCAGGTGAGGACATGGCATTTATAAAATTTAGAGAAAATTCTGTATGGATACATACACCTGGGTTTTGTATTTTAAATCAATATAGGTATGGGATCAGTTTTCTGGAAACCCATTATATAGAAAGCTCTGCAGTACAGAAAGGCTGTCTTGCATAGACTCCATTTTATCCAAATAATCCAAATGTTTAAAAATTATTTCCTTTTTTTCTGTAATTCTAAAACAGTACCTTTTACTTGATCCAAACTAAGCTATAATTAATTATACTACTATCAGCCTTTTGGGTTTACAAGATTGTTTAGTTCAGATAAGGTATGTGGATCCAAATTACAAAAAGATCAATTCCAGAAAACCCCAGGTCCCAAGCATTCTGGATAACAGCTCCCATACATGTAATAATAAACAGGGATATTGTACAGACAGATTGTAAGCACATTCGGATATTCGCTGAGACCAAACCAACTTCCTTATTTGCATACACAAACTGAGAAACTCCAACACAAAAAATTATTTGCAACATTCATCATATAATCTGTGAGCAAAGATTTCAGTAGAGCAGATGAAAATGTTCCTGAGCTAAGGCTTTTAACAAATCAATGTTTCCTATGTGTTTCTACTAGTGGAGGCTCTTGGGTGGAAACATTGCAGTCACTGTTCTGTACAAGAAAAGTACTTGTGTTGTACAGAACTGTTTTTGCAGTGCAGGTATAATTGTCCTGCTAGTAAAAATATCTTCAAGAATGACAAAAAATGATGGGGAATGCAAGAGGTGGAGCAGTTAGGAAATAACAAGATAAATTACTAGAGATAATGAAGGGTTTTGGAACATTAAAGGCTGACATTAAAATTGTCTTATTACAAGAACATTTTGTTTACAGAGGCACTGTATGTTACATGTTGTACTTTAGCTGGTATTGGCCCTCATATAGTTCCCACCTGGGCACAAAAGTGCTCATTCTTTTGCATTTTTGTCACTGCTTAAAAAAAGTAATTTATCAGTATTTTCCAATAATAAAAGCAAGAATAACTAGTGAGTAGTTTTCTTTCCATTATTTTCTTTTGGAGAGTTACACAGATTTCACTAAACCAGTGTTGATTTGTTGCAGAATAGTTTCCAAGCTTATCTCTCATTGATTTTTTCCTAGAATGTTAATCAAACTGCCTGAACTCATGTGTAAATATGAAGCAACAATGTCTGTTGCATAAAACATTCTACACTATTGTTCTGCAAGAAGAGCAAGGGTAGTATTGGCTTCCAATAATATCTAGAAGAGCAAGGGCAATATGGAGTCTGTGGTCAGTGGTTAGCATATAGTGATGTCATCAGTTAGAATCATTGATAGTGATGTAATTTGTGTAACTTGACTCACTAAAACAGAATTCCATGACCTATATATAAACTTTTTATGGTCAATGAACTCCTTCGTGACCTTGATAAACCTTATATTATACAACAGGGAGTGCATGATTCCCTATATATAAAGAAATATTGCAAACAATTAGGTACTAGCTTCAGACCCTGGCCAAAATAGTCCTATTTTGCACCACTCGTGCACCACGTCAAGAGCCCACCACACCACTTACACTGCTATTGGTGCATTTAAAAATATTATTCACAGACTGTGTAATTGTGTATTCTCCATGTCTGTGTTGATTTCCTCATACACAACACAAACAAGGTTAACTGGCTCCTAATGAAGCTGACTAGTGTTTGTGTGTCTGAAAGGGAACCAAAACTGTAAGCTCCACTGGAGTTGGTAATTGTGTGAATGATAAACAACCACTGTTAAGTGTTGACTAAATGTGTCGGTGCTATATATATATATATATATATATATATATATATATATATATATATATATATATATATATATATATATATATATATATATATAAACAATGGGTGAGAGGGATGATGATTTATGCCAAATTTTAAACTAACTGGCCTTCAGACTGGACCTTACCTTAAACTGCTATGGGCCATGGCAAAGAAAAATATCTGCATTAGAGGGCAATTAAAATTCATATATGCATCACAGCATTTATTCTGCAAATGTTATTCCATATCTATTTCAGACAACACAAATTGCCATATTTTATTACCTGCAGCTTTTTTCACAGAACTAATGTGTCACTGGGAGATATTCCCTAATGCGGAATCTAGTTAATATACACTATGTATAAGGCAGTTTGGGACATGGTTTTTCTTACTACATCACTTCTGGCACACAGAGTCAACAACACCATTATAGTATGATTCATTAAACCACAGTCAGTTGGGTGGAAACCTTACCAAGAGCTCCAGAAAGATTTCAATTCCAGGGTATCCTTGCATCCATCATACCCCATACTATACAGTGCACATCTGTGTTTCATTTATTACATCAAGTGCACTGGTCCCTTTCCAAACTGTAAGGGGTATGTATGGGAGCATAGTACCTTTGTAACAATTCCTCAAAACACACACAATTTTACATTCACTTTAGCATATTGCACTTCTGCAGCAATGCTAGGCTAATATAAATATATATACACACACACACATATATCAGTGGATAAAAGCTAATTTGCTGCCTTCTGATCCTTGTACCCGCATGCACCAACAGTACAGGATCAGCCCATCAGCACATACATATAGGCACAGATTTACTAAATTCGTGTGAAGGATTCGAAGTTCGATCGAATTTTAAAAAATATTCGAATAACTTTTTTGGGCACTTCGACCATCGAATTTAAAAAATTCGATCGATTCAAATAAAAATCTACTCGATCATTCAATGGTCGAATTACTTGCCCTTTAAATTTTTATTGGAATCCCTAGTTCGCCAGATTAAACCTACCAAATTGCTGTATAGCCCTATGGGAAACTCCCATAGGGTTATTTCAGCTATTTTAGATCGAATAAAAAAAATTTGATCGAATGGTTAAAATCGGTTGAATCGTTCGATCAAATTTTTTATACTCGATCGTTTGTTCGATCGAATTTCGCTAAAACCCTTCAAATTCGATATTCGAATTCTGAAGGGTTAAAGGAACAGTTCAGGGTAAAAATAAAAACTGGGTAAATAGATAGGCTGTGCAAAATAAAAAATGTTTCTTATATAGTTACAAAAATGTAATGTATAAAGGCTGAAGTGAATGGATGTCTAACATAACAGAATACAACACTACTTCCTGCTTTTCGGCTCTCTAAATCTGAGTTAGTCAGCGACTTGAAGGGGGGCATTCAGCTCAGATTCAAAAGCAACAGTTATGACCAATGTGGCCCTCCCTCAATTCACTGATTGGTTACTGCTTGGTAACCAGTCAGTGTAAACAAAAGAGAGCTGAAAAGCAAGAAGTAGTGTTCTGTTCTGTTCTGTTAGACTTACAGTCACTAGAGCCTTTTATTTTGCATAGCCTATCTATTTACCCAGTTTTTACTTTTATACTGAACAATTCCTTTAAAATTCGACTGAAATTCAATTGGTTGAATTTGAGGGTTAATTAACCCTCGAATTCGACCAATAGTAAATCTGCCCCATAATGTCAGAATGGAAATGCATACTTTTGCTTTTGCATTCACTGTGTGTGCATTGACAGGCTGATCCCAAGCCTATCAATGCACACACATACAGGGAGCGGAAGGTAGGAGATCGGACAGCCGAGAAAATGACCCATCTTCCATTAGCTTTAAATAATCCCTGAATATTTTGGCAAAACTTCAACTTCAGACAAATCTATCAATCACAGTTCATTGTCAAAGCATTTGTTACACTTCCAGTTGTCACGGGGTGGGAGCAATGCTGAACATCCAGAAGAGCAAGTTTAAATTAGAGAATATTTTGTTTGTACTTTTTTCTTTTGTTTCTCCCATAATGATATTTTCTTTCGATTTTTGGTGCCTGCTGTCTTTACAGTCAGACAAAAACATTTCCTTTGCCGCAGGAATCTGGTCCAACAGGGTTGGAAGAATTGGTCACACACTTGTGTTAACAAGACAAGATATCACTGAGTTTTTTTATATCACTTTTTATTGCCTTAAATTTGAATAAGGAGTCTACATGTTCAGAACAAATTCAACTTTAGTTCTGCAAGAGCCCAACCTTATATATTTTGAAGTACCAAAAGAAACATCCCAAAAATCATAATAAAGGTGGAATATCAGTTTTTGTTTTGATATACACTTGCTTTTATTTGATAGTTCTTGTCTGGGTATTAAGATAACAGAGACAGGGTTGGTATTACAAAGTAAATATAGGCCATTCATGGATATCAGAGCTAAAGAGTTTATTACACAGTATGTTTTGACTTATTTGTAACTTAAACCCCCACATCTTGCCATTATTGTTTTCCAACAGTAAATTAGGATAGGATGTTTTGCTGGGTTTGGGTCATAATATAAGCTTTGGATCTGTTTTTACCTTTTTTAATGACAGCACTTCTTATCTACAATGTTTTCACATTGAAACTAAGATTATGTTGACTCTAGCTTTATGTTGGCTTGCAAGTATCTTGTTGGGTTGCACATAACATAACCAAGAGATATGGAACAAAGAGCTTAGAAAAGAAAGTTGCAAGTCTGTGTTGTGGTGTGGCTTGTAATATTATGGTCTTCATATGCGGATAGGCCGTAACTTATAGCAAACATTCAACAACCTCTAACTGCTCAAGTTCTGTCAAGTTCAAGTTTGTGAAAATGAGGAGTAAAAATCATTTGCCATTTGCTTGCTATTGATTACTGCACTAGAGCACAGTTGTACCTTGTCCATGACCAAGACCTAGGATGTAAATAAATCTGCTACCTACACTCCAGATGTAGTTTTGTAAGTACAACTCCCAGCATCCTTCAAAGCCACTTCCTATTAGCAAACCAAGAGTTGCAAATTCCTGGTATTCTCTCACTTTATAGACTACTAATAAAATACTATATATGATGTATTTGTAGGAAAAACACTTGCCAATTTAACTGCCAATGTGGTTTGATAATTTACATTAATTTATATTTTCCCTTTGTTTTCATACAGAAACAGGGAGTGACCACAAATAAGCCACATGAATAGCAGTAAAAAGGGCCCACTGACAACTGGGCCCATTTGGGAATTTTCCTGGCATCCTGGTGGCCCAGTCTGACACAGTGGGAAAGTCTAGGGCATCAAAAATGGTCTACTATAAAACAGAAGCAGACCTTTTGATTTGCAAACGGTCACATTTGTATACCTGTGGTATTATATCAAAGATGCTACCAGGGCATAAATTTAATTCTGAAGCAGCATCTTGGCTATGCTCACCTTATTAAAAATGTATAATACACCCACCACACGTATAATTTAATTCTGCTAAGTTCATTTACTAGAAAGTAGAACATATTTACAATTATTTTCTCAGATAACAATAATAATAAAAAATATTTAAGTGAGGTATTAATGGATTTGCATGTACAGTATATATACATGTCAGCATGTATGTATATATGGGGGGGGGGGATTTACCTCTCACTGCTCAGTGTAGAACTTGTTATGCTGTAGCTTTGAGTTGTCTTTGTTGCAGATACATTTTTTTCTGGAGAGAGAAAAACAGGCAGAAAATGTAACACTTCAGAGAAGAAGCATTCAACACTGGTTCAACCAGATACACAATGATTTTGTATACAATGCGTTCCAACCTATACCCCACCCATGAATTAGAATTTAGTGTTTCAGGTACATGGGGGCTTCTGTTGGCTGTCCTTGCAGCAACAGATCCTATGATACAAGTAGGATGTAGTTGTACATGTCTAAAAATAATGTAATGGATATTCAAGGTTTTCTATAAACTACATGAAGATTGCTATCTGACGTAACAGTGGCATAACCATAGAGGCAACAGAGCACAGGGTTGTGGGATGGGGGAGACGGGACAGGTGGGAATGTACCCCAGGGTCTTCCCTTGCCAGCCACTTTTGTGTCTTAAAATGTATGCATGCACCTGCTGCAGTGTGTGTGTGTGGAGGGGGGTTGTGGGGGGCTGCTCAGGACACCGGGCCCTTCTGTGCATTTTGGGGGGGTAGCTCAGTGAGCGGTAGTTTCTGCTGTAGATTGTGCTGTCCTTTACTCCTTGTATCTAATCTAGAACTAAATTGTGTCACTTTCACTTATGGAATATTTCCAAAATATGATCAGTTATCATCCAAGACACCAAAATACATATTCACACTCCCATCATATCACTAATTGATTACTGTTACTCTGCTAATTAGCCTTCCTCTTCAGATACTGTAACTACTTCAGTCCATATTCAGTTATCTGGAATGTACCCACATTGCAACCAATCTCTCCCAATCTACTGTTAAATAAAGAAGCAAAACTAAAGAAGCTTACTCTCCTCTAGCCTAGCATTCCTGCAGTATACACACCACTTGCTATTGCTAAGCGCAATACTCAACATCTCTCACACTATTGCCTCCTGATTTTGTCCAACCCCACACCTTGTGTCTCATACCCTTTTAGTTTGAAAACTAATAAAAATAACATTGCTGAAAGTTTCTAATATCTGAACTACTATTGAAGCAGAACTGCACAAAAAAAATTAATTGTGTATGTTCATAATTGTGTATGAAAAAAGCGTGTACATGCATCAAATGCAAAAACCAATTAACTATTCAAAGGACTTGTGTTTTGCAGTTGTCAGAACCAGTTGTCACATAGATCTTCAAAAAATTGTAATTCTTAGCAACTTTCTAATATATATTACAAATGTAAGCAGTTATAAAAAAGGTATTTGTAAGTGTAGTTTACTGAAAGCAAGATTTAATTTCTGGTTTGGACTTTTGAAACATTGTTCATTGTTTCAGGAGTAAGAACCAGGCGAACACGGAATATAAATAGTTAGCTACTGAAGTTGCTTAGAACTAATTTTTCTTATGCAGCAGTCCCCTTTATTTGATAAAAATATAATTGCTGTCAAACAGTGTCATTGAAGTAGTGGACTGAATAGCAATTGTCTGTACTCCTATGATTTAACAAACAGTCTTTTGGGGGTTTAACAAACAGATGACTAAAGCCTTACTTTACAAATACATGACCTCAGGGCAAGAATTATGTGCTGGTAAAATAATAACCACAGCGCATAAAGAAATGGGCATTATATGGAGCCCGGTTCGTATGTTACCTAATAAGACCTTGCCTTATAGCACAATTAAAACAGAGGATCCTCACCTGAGCTGTTGGAGACACCCATTGTCCTGACAATGCCGGCATTCCATGTCCTTACACCACCTGGCAAAATTACAAAAGCAAAGAGGTGCATACAATAAAGTACTTTTATACTTTATCTAACAGGTCAGCAAGAAAAGCAAAGTTCATCCACCATCTGCTTTAAATGGAAATAAGTAATTAAAGTGAGTTTAGGGGATTATTAAAAAATAGCTCCATGCCACCTAAACAATACAATAAACCATAAACAGGTATGCAAAGTCTTTACAGATAAACCTTTCTGAACTGTTTGATAGTCCGACAATAGCAACACAAACAGGCTGACATCTGGAAATCAAGCAAAGTAGGTCACACCCAGTTCAGAAAAAATGTTTGCTGATCTGCCTTAATCCTGCCCTTTTTACTTCGAGAGGATGTCTCCTTATATGATGAAAAAAAACACTTTGTTCCACATAGTATGTGAGGCTTATTGGAAGAACATAGAGGCATCAAGAGCAACTGTAGAAACCAAATCAGGAAATAAATATATATTTTGATGTATATAAAATGTATGCGAGTTGTAAACAACAGTACCATGTAAATTTAAGCTATGTTTTTAATTTTTTTTAGATCCCAATTTCCAAATCTTCTGGTTTAAACCGATTTCCTTCTTCCCCTGAATTCTACAATGAAAATCTTTTTCTGGTTGCTGTTTAAACCACTTTCTGGTTGTTATGGTCAGTTATCCAGAAACCTGTCATCTAAAAAAACTCTTAAGAATTATGGGAAGGTCATCTCCCACAGTCCATTATAAGCAAATAATTCTAATTTTATAAAAAAATATTTTTTTTCTGTAATAATAAAACAGTAGCTAAGCTGCATTAATCCATATTGGTGGAATATGTGTGACATATATCAAGCTTTCACTAAACAACTCTGAACTACCTGGTAGTGTTCTCTGTATACCCTATGTGCGCAAAGCATCCTCGAATTGCGCAAAGCATCCTTGAATTGAATTCAATCAATAGGGCTTGTGCTAAACATATTTTTGCTTATTATTTTAATTAAATATATTTGGTCATTGTTATTTCTTGCAAAATTAAACCATTTGTAATGCAGCACCACACTGAAGGCTTCAGTTTGAAGGATATAGGCCTGGAACATAATACTTGCAGTAGAATAAAGAACTGATTGAAGGATGGAAGTGGTGGTAAATGTATCATTTTCTATTTGGATCAATGTTGTTAGTGGAGTATCATGGGGGGGGGGGGGTCTGTCCTTGGTCCTTTGCTTTTTTAAGTTGTTGATTCCGGAACTTGAGGTTGGCATTGTATGTACTGTATTAGTTTTGCACAATATAGTATTAGCAAAAATAAGGTTCCCTGTAAGATTTGCAGAAAACTGGCAAATGAGTTCAATGTGGATAAATGCAAGGTTATGCCCTTTGTAGAAATAATATAAGTGCACGTTATATACTGAATGGTAGTGAGTAGTCAGCCTTCTTAATTGAGAAGGATAGGGTAGGGATATTTGCATGGTGTAACTTTAGATGTTATTGGCTGATAAAACAAATAAAGTACTGATTTGCATAAATGGCAGTAACATGAAGCATGAAAACATAACTATGCCTCCTCAAATAGTCCCTTGTAAGGCCTCACCTTGAGTATGTAGTGCAATTTTGGACTCCAGCCCTTAAGAAGGATATTAATGAACTGGAAAAATTGACATGCAGCTAAACTGGTGAAAGGAGTAGGTTTTCTCTGAATAAAAAGGCACCTGTAAGGGGACAGGAATACTCTTTACAAGTACATTTGAGGGCATTATAGACAAAGCTGGGGATTCTTTTATCACAGAAAAGTGCAAAGAAACAGAGGCCATCCCTTTAGACTTGAGTAAATGAACTTTCATTTGAAATGCCCTGCCAGGTGATTTGTGTTGGCAGATTCTTTAAATGCTTTAGCTTAGATGATTGGGACAAATATAATATTGAAGGCAATGCTGATTTTATGATCTACAGTTAATTCAGTATATGTACTCTGTATGTATGTGTGTAAATATGCACTGGTGTTTGTCTGGAGCTGTTGAACTTCATTGGCTATGGTCTTTATTCAACCCAGATTAATTGTGTGCTTATGTGTACACAAGTCAATACTGCCCTTTAAATTGATTGCCTGAAGGCCTCAATAGGCTTTAAAATGGAGCAAAACAGAACTGCACCTGCCCCATGAATACAATGCTGCCTGTATTTGGCTGTGCTGTATTCATGAGCAGGGAGGGGCTGGGCATGGTGTGTAAGCATGCCTTGCTCCCTCCAGTGCTACACTTTGCACTTCAAACATAATTTTTAACAAATTATCACTAGAGGCCTAGACTAGGGCTTTTGAAAATAAGGGCTACAATGTCTGACTACTAAGGTGTGAAAAGACAACTATATTTATAGAAAAACCCTTTTAGGATATGCTCTAACCCTCAGCCTATATTTCCAAAGAAACCGAGTAACACAACAAATCTTCATACAAAATCTCACCCTATGACTGGGTGGGTTCAGGTGCAGATGCCACAGATCGCTTAGGCAGTTACTCTCAAAAGCATTACGATCGGGTTACTCACCGCTTGAAGTCTATGGCTTGTGTGCAACGCCACGAACCCGTAGCTTAGGGAGATCTGGCACTTCCACAAACCAGAGACCAGCGGTGGATAAAAAGAAGACTTTATCTCCAACATTTCCCCTCATAACGCGTTTCGTGTGTTGCCACACGTAATCATAGGCATACAATGACAAACAAGAATCTCTATTAAAAAGTATTAGGAGTTAGAGTCACATCCGGCGCAATTACTCCTCTAATTAACCCTGTCGGGGAATATAAAGATCAATGTTCAATTAATTATACAGAATGAATAAAAGTCAAATACGCAATGAATTATGATATACTTCTTCTTAAAGGGCAAGCAAAGGCAAAGAAATAAAATCCCATTTTTACTTTCTTTAATGAAAAAGAAATCTATCTCCAATATACTTTAATTTTAAAATGTGTACCGTTTTTATAAGAAGCCTGACTGTATGCAGTGAAATTTTCCCTTTATTTAGCACTTCTGGCAGGGAAACAATCACTTATGAACAGCAGGGGGAGCCCCTGCCTTACTTAACAGCCATGCAGAACTCAAGCAGCTTTGTTTTTTGATCATTTATGACGATCCCTAAGCAGCACAGACCATACTGAGCATGTGCAGTGCCAGTGTCAGGCAAAGATGTATAACAAAGTTACAAGATGACAGCCCCCTGTGTCCAACATTGAAAGCATAAATCATTTGTTTGATTAGGCTTGTGGTGCAGTAAGTTCAGGTTTATGTTTAGTATACTAAATACACCATTTCTACCCTTATTCTATTTCAGACTTTCCTTGCCCTTTAAAAAAATCTATTTCTTTTATAATAATGGTACTATTAAATTGTTATCAGTCGAGTTAGAGGACTATTTCACATATTACATTCCTTCTTAGACATTAGAAAGCAGTTAAAATACTTCACATCTAAATGTTACTTTGTTTTAAACTTTATTGTAACTTAATATCAATTTTTTTTACTATCATTTCATTTCACACAGAGATTTAACACTTGACAAAGGCTCAACTGATTTAGTAATCTTTATTATTTATTAATTAATTTATTATTTCCTTACAAATTAGCAATCCTTGATGCGTTCAACATAAAAAAAAATCAGCAAATGCCTATGATTACGTGTGGCAACACACAAAATGAGTCAGGAGGAGAAATGTTAGGGAAATAGTCTTCTTATCCACCGCTGGTCTCTGGTTTGTGGAAGTGCACGCCATACCATGAAAAGACAACATCATAAAAAGGAAGGAAGAAAGAGTCTGGCGTAATTCATATAGCGTATTTTTCCCATGGGACGCAAAGCACTTTAAAGCAAGCAAGGCAGCCATTATAAGTAAACTAAATATGATAGTTTTAAGATGTAGTATCTTATTAGCCATTTGAAAAAATGCAGAAAATGTTAAAGGTATCACCAAATTCTAATAAAATTAAAATTTTTAATATTAGAATTTCAAGTAATTTTGGGCTGCTTCCATTATCGCATAGCCCAAAATTCGATTTGAATTGAAAAAATTTGAAATTTTAAGTACTTGCCCTTTAAAAATACTTTGTTTCAACTATTCGCCACTTAAAGCTGCCGAAATGCCATTTTAGCCTATGGGGGACCTCATAGAAAGTGTCCTGAAAAATGTTCTAAGTTCCAAGAATTCCAAGAATCAAACAATTTTTTATTCAATCGAAAATGGACCTATTTGATCGAAATCAGTCAATTTTATCTCAAAAAGCCCTTTAAAAATACTTTGAGGGTCGAAAGTTTTTTCACTTCGAAAATTCGTCCCTTAGTAAATCTGCCCCTAATATACTAACCTAACTTTTCCAAAATAAAAGTATTATTGTTCCCCCAGACTACTCAACTAAATATTAAACAAAGGCACCAATTGTAAAATGTAATTGTAATCTCCTTTATGGGCTGAATGCAGGGCCGATCCTGCCATAAGGTGAGGCGATAACCTTGCCTCAGGCGGTAGCCAGTAACAATGGCCACCTCCTTTAACTTTAATAGCTGAATTTCTGGCTTTTAACCAGGAAATTTGGCCTCGCCAGTGCTCTCACTGCACTAGCAATGACTGAATGCTGCATTGGAACTACTGAAAGCTGTAAATATCAAAGATGTAAGAAATGTAAATCTAAGCACCATGCTGATTCCTCATTCCTTATAGAACTTTTAGTTAAAGTTAGGCAGTACAAGCCTAAACCAAATGACCTGTTAGGATAATCATTTCTATGAGATTTTTTACAAGTAGTGATGGGCGTATCTCCCGAGATTCGCTTCGCCGAATTTTTCGCGAATTTCTAGAGAAATTCGCGAAACGGCGGAAAATTTGCGAAACGAGTCGCGGGACGATTTTGTCGCGCGTCGCGTCAATTTTGTCGCGCGTCTGTCGCGCGTCAACTTTGACGCGTCGCGTCAAAAACGACGCGCGTCAGTCGCGCGACTCGTTTTCAGCGAATTTTCGCCAAGCGAAATTTCGTTGGTGATTCGCGAATTTATTCGCCAGCAGCGAATCGCGGGAATTCGCCGCGAATTCGACCTAGGCGAATAAATTCGCCCATCACTATTTACAAGCATTCTTTTCTTTTTCCTGTGAGTTTCCTTTATGAATAAAATGTATCCCTATATGTCACCCCAATAAGCATTCTGTAATGCATTCCTTAGCTCTGCCAGATAGCCGAGAATAAAAGGGGCTTGTATACCTTCCACTATCATCCACCTGTGTCAGGAATGCAGGGATTCCATTAGCATGACTTTCTACTGTAGACCTACAGTTCCCAGCATCCTTCCGGTAGCTATGCTTATGAGTGAGGTTTTTAAAAAAAGTTGTAATTCAGTGATTTACAAGTTAACCTAGTTACTTAGGTAACCAAATATTACCTTTGCTGAGTGACCATAGTAAAATGACAAAAGTATGTATATGGGACTTATACTTAAAGGGAATATAAACCACAAAATATATATTTTTTTCAGATTGAAAGAATTGTAAATTAATCAATATACTTTCATAAAAAATAGTCAGTAAAGGCAACTTATCGACTCGTGTGTGGGGATCTCCGACGGGATTCCCCGATCCATATTTGGAAGACAGAGGTTGATCTGGCAGCGTTAAAAATCGCACCGCATCTGTTTGTTGATGGGGTCCTGCCCTTATAGCTTTTATTATGATCCGGTTATTGGGCCTATCAGCCCTATATCGCCCAGCTCAATGTGGGCATATAGGGGAGAGATCCGCTCCTACATGTATGGCCATCTTAAAGTTATCTGTAAATCTAATATCAGAAGTAGGATCTGTGCATCTTTTACCGTTTGCTGGTTGACACATTTGAAAAATGTAGCTGAAGTCAGTTAACAAAAGGAAAAGAAAAAAAAATCAATGGGGTGACAATATTTTAGACCACCCCCACGCCACCCCTTTCAGTGCTGCACAATAAAAGCTGAACTTCAATGCAAAGAAAGAATGCAGCATTTTGCTCACTAGGATAGATGACTGGGCCAGCATGTCTTTTTTTTCTTTAGCAAAGTATTGCCCAAGCCCCCGGGGTCTGTGGTTAGCTATTATAATCACAGAAAATAGGACAATCCACCTCCAGTGACTATGCCTTTTCTTCTCCTTTAACGGATATGTGAAAATTGTTGATTTTCTTATTGTATTGGTTGTATTGTTTCATGAATACACCAATTTTAAAGTGTTGCTGCATATGATGGTCGTAATTTTGTATGCAAACTGCTTTTTCAATGTATACACCCAGTTATTGTGCAGCACTGTGGATTATGTTGGCACTTTATGAATATGTGTTTGTTATTATTATTAATAATAATAATAATAATAATAATAATAATAATATATTCAAGGCTTACCTTTGATACATTGTTTTAAAAGACAGATCCAGTAGTGCACTGGACCAGCAAAATAGCAATTACATTTACAACTTTTGTAATACTTTTCAATACATTTATATTGAAATGTGTTGTTTAGAATTACATTTCCTTTCATTAGGAAAATGTTGTTTTGCTTGTTTATATTTCCTTTTAAAAACCAGCTGGATCTCATTGCTTAATAAGTTGGGCTAGGTGGGGGGAGGGTTGAAAGAAGTCCAGGCAAACATTACTTGTTTTCTGGCTAGTTACATACTGATTGATAATGCAAGCATACTTTGACCACTACAACACCAGAAACTGTGTTGACAAAAAGGGTTAATGTGCCCTACAAGTTCCTCACTGTGTCCCATTTGTTCCTGGAAAGTTGCTATGACAGATCTGCCTATCATATTTACCAAGACTGAGTTAGCCTCCAGCCAGCAACATGGCTAAGCAGTGTGGTAGAAAAGGGACATGACATGATAATGTGTGCAATTATTAAATAATCAAACAGCAGAGCTGCAGACAGGGGCACGCAACAGTGTAACACATTGCACTGCCACTGACAGGAGAGGCGTCTCAAAAAAACATGATTCAGCCAAGCAGACGCAGAATTAATCATTCTGCATTACAACATTGCATGCTTGGTTTGCTTGAAAAAACACAATGCAAACATTGCTGTGTAATTCAAATAGCATCAGTCAAGCATACCTTACAATGGGGGCATTGTGGCTATTAAAGGACAAGTAGTCATTCGTATCAATGTTCCAAATACCTAACTGGCTGTGTCACTGATGGTTGAGCAATTTCAGGCCCGTTCTGGTCTCTGGACGTTTTTATGGGATACACTTAAGGGCAGAGAAGATTAGTGGCCCGGCAACAAATCGCCTCTTCTTCGGGTGACTAATCTCCCCAAACTGCCTTCCTGCCGGCTAGAATCTAAATTGCTGGCAGGATGGCACTCGGAACGCTTCATTTTCTGAAGTCGCCTGAAATTTCATAGTGAGACACCCAGCAACAAAATCTCCCAAAATCTCCACTCTGCCCTAAGACACAGAGCATGAAGAAGGATTTCTTATTCAATCTTTATTTGCTTAATTGAAATGGGACTAGATAGTGAAAAGTGACATTACCAAGTTCAATATTTGTTTTTCAGGCATGTGCCTTAAAACATTGAGGTTTTAGAAAAGAGAAGGACATGTACAGGAGCAATTCTAAGTCAGCTGCCATGGCCCGGATTTGTGGCAAGGCCACAAAGGCCCGAGCCTAGCTGGCAGTCTAGGGTCCCCAAGTACAAGGTACTGTGTTTCATAATTACAGAGAAAAGGAAAATCTAATAAGAAAATTGTGCAGTCATTAAATAAACCCAGTAGGCTGATTTTGCTTCCAATAAGAAGATCAGAAAAGAAGACACTGTTTTCAATAGCAATTACAGGTATTGGATCTGCTATTCAGAATGTTTGGAGCCTGGAGTTTTCCATTCCCTAAGTCAGCTACAAATCATTTAAACATTGATTAAACATAATATTAGTGGAGGTTAGTTACCATCAAATACTAGGTATTGTATTTTATTATCACAGAGAAAAAGGAATCATTTTTAAAAATAAGAATTATTTACTTTACTTTGCTTTCTGGATAAGGGGTTTCCAGATAATGGTCCTCACTGTACAAATGACCGCCCTAATTTTGCTTTCATATCCCTTTAAAGTGGTGGTTACCTTGTGGTTACCAAGTGGTAGTTACCTTGATAAAAGTAGACTTTGGATTTATGTCATGTAAACTCATTGTCAGTAATGCAATGTGGCAAAGATTTGTCCTGGCCATGTACGCTCATTTGATGCACGAGTCACAACCTCAAGCATCATGTTCAACACAAGACCTATTTTATTGAATTCATGTTGAACAAGGATGATAGTGCCTCTTTGACAAGGAGCACATTTTATTTATCTATTAGAAGTGATATCCAGAGTTTAGCAAAATATGATTATCTCAAGTAGGATTGCAATATTGTAACATAGCAACATAGTAAGTTAGGTTGAAAAAAAAAAAAGACAGACGTCCATCAAGTTAATCCTTTAAATATATATATATATATATATATACTGCCTAACTGCTAGTTGATCCAGAGGATGGCAAAAAAAACCCAGTGAAGCCTCTCCAATTTGCCTCAGAGGGGGAACATCCTTCCCGAACTTCCAGACTAGTCCCTGGATCAACTTGTAATTGTTACCATATTATTATGGTTTGGTATAACTTTGTCACTAGTGATTTTTGGATAGTAGAAGTCACCTTGCAATTCAGGGTCTTTTAATATCTTACAAAAGGGCTTCCTTATTCACTAGTGAATCTTTAAGGTCAAAGTAACACACAACTTATTAACTTACTTTGTGTATTGCTTTGCTTTGGCGATGCCTCTGTTGGACTTTTGGGTTCCTGTCCATACTGGCGGCTACCTCCATTGCTTACACTGGGAGGCGCTTCTCCAACCACTTTTTTCACAGCAGTAACGGGCATATGTGGCATTCTCACGTCGGGGGTTGGCGAGGGGATTCATGTGTTGGAGACAGGTGCTACTGTGTTACTATCCGGTGAGATTTTGTCTTTATCTAAGTGTAATAAAGATGTACAAAGACAACTATCAACACAATGGTCTTAGTAATGTTTTACTTGTAGTATGAGCCAATAGTGCAAAAAATCCAGATCTCAATTGTTAAGTGGCAACAACCACAATAACAAGGGTTATTGGGACTGCTGCCACCTATAATGGTAAACATGAAAACACAAACCAAAACTCGTCCAAATTGAAGGCAAACAGTTAAAGAGCATGAATGCGATTACTGCTTATAAACAAGCTAACTTTGCGATTACCCCATCCTTGGCACAGCAGTTTATATTTCCAGTAAAAAAGGAGGCTGTGCCAGAACCGTACTCCTTAAATACTGCACATACATGGATATTTGTATACCAATATGGAATGTTTATGTATGCTTTATTTGAAAATGACCCTGAGACAAAGCACCCAAAATTCACCTTATTGACCTGTATGTGAATTATCTACAAGATCTACTTAACTGTTTATTTAGTTTGCTGTTGCTTGAAAATGCAGACTGCTGGGCATTTGAAGGCAACATTTAGAACAACTGCTTGTAAAACTGTTTGTTTTACCAACCCAGGAAGTGCAGTGAAAATTGGTCCCAATTGTTATCTATGAGATTTGCCTTTGAACCAAAAACAAAACAAAAAAAAAAAAACAGCAGAAAAAGCACCACATGCCATTGCTTTAAAAGTAGTTTAGAAGAAAGCATATTTGATTCCTTTGGTATTCCAGAAACTATAGAAGAGTTAATATTTCAGTAATATGCTATGCAAAAGTTGACAAGAAATAAAAAAACTCAAAAGGTCTGTTTACCCCAAGCCAATTCAATGCAAACATAGAGAGAAAGCCCTAGCCTAAGACATACCTCCCAACATTTTGGAAACAGAAAGAGGGACAAAAAAATTTGCTGCACGGAGAGAGGTCATTTTGCCCACGCACATTTTTGTGGCCACACCCCCTAAGTACCATGTTAATATTACAAAATTTGGCAGGTTATGAAAGCTTGAACACATTTCTGTGAATGTTACTTATTAAAGTTTTTATAATGAAGGTGAATTGTCCTTTAAGCTGCTTTTCTTAAACTGCTTATTTTAAATAGTTACAAATGTATGTAAGTGCACCTGCCACATATTCTGGACTCTCTGCCAAAAGCCAATTATGTTTTAGAAACACTAATCTTTATCTGGCTGTTGCCCTGTTTTTGGAAGTGCAAAAATCAAAGAGCAAGTTGGGACGTTTCAGTAACAATCAACCCAACTGTGTGTTGAACGGTCAAAATTATGACTGTCCCACTAAAAATTATGACAGTTGGGAGGTATGGCCTAAGGGCTGAACTCCATGATGTGTTCAGGACTGATTCGTCGCCAGACGATGACACGCAACTTGCAGCGCTTGGTTGTTCACATTCGACAATCGGATAGATGTAATTTGTACCTGTGATTTCTTGAGCAGTCCAATGATATTTTGGACATATATCACGTTGCATGTGTGTCATCACCTGGCGACAAATCGGTCCACGGAGTCCATCCCTTAAACACCAGTTCACCTCTTTGATTCAAAAACCACAACTATCACCCTACTTTCAGTCCTTGATAGCCCCATAAAATTTCTGGGCCCAAATTCCACTGCACTCACTAAACTATTGATAGTTCTGCCCTGGTCTCATTTACAGTGTCAGTGGTTAAGAAGAATAAAGAATCATCTATATCAAAAAGAAAATGGTTTAATGAAAAGAACTTCCCTCTTTATTCTGTTCCATAGTTTGTTGTATTATACATACCTGGAAGTGATTTATGTCCATTCTCCACCACCACGGAGGGCATAGTGCATATAGTTTCCACGTCATTCTCTGCCTCTGGCACAGTAGTCTGCCAAGAAATTAAAGTAAACAGTAATGTAAACCTGCCTGTAAACTGTGAATTAGCAATCAAGTTTAAGGCACGAGGGCACAGAGTATGTCAAATTCAATAATAGCAGGTCCTCAGAGGCCTAGGCAAAAAAAAAAACCTTTGAAATTGAATTGATTGCAAAAGATGCAACATTTCTAATGAAGCTATACTTGGGGGAGTTAAACAAATAACAATTGCATGGGCATCAGTCACAAGAACAGTTAGAGAAATATGCTGCGGGGTCAGTACAGACTGATTATTAAAGCAAATGGCAGTTCTAACAAGTGAACATTTTAGCCGTTAGAGAATCAGTAGCAGACTTAAAATATGAAAAGAAAAGGAGCAAAAGCTGAATGATAATCAAATTCCAGTTGGCGTATGATATATCTCCTCCTAACACAATGTAAGCAAGCATATCATCTTACATTATTCAGAACCCACATAACAAATGACAAAATATACACCGGTTTCTTGACATAGGCCAAACTAAGGCTATTGTACTGCTCCCATCCGTCTTTAACCCCATACATGATCTTTTAAACAAACTTTGCTTACTAGAATGCATTATTATTGCTACAGAAACACAAAGAGCCACAAATAACCTTTCTTGAGAACATTGCTTACTGATGACTTCATACTTGCACAACTCAGATATTTCAGTCAGTTTTAAGAAAAAACTTCCCCTATTAAGATATAAGAAGTCAGCTAGGATTTCGATCACCTGTATGAAAGCCCTGTGAGCCTACATGACGCCTGGGGACAACTTCCATTTGCATAACTAAAACTCCTGCTCAGAAATGCATCAAGTTTGAGAAAATTATATGATTTTTTTTTTTACTGATTTCAGTTTGGAAGAGAAGCATTCAAAGTGTTTCTTTCTGAATTTAACAGGTGTATAAAATAGTTCTTACAGCAGCTACATTAAAAGTCACTCTAAGAATAAATGCATAAAAATTTACGCCTTATTTTATGCCTTTTTTTTTTCCAAGAGTCTGGCGATGTGTGGTGTATTATTCTGCTGTTTTTTTTACACAGCTTTATAAATATGCCCCATAAATTACAATTTCAGAGGAATGGTCCCTTTTAGAATATGGAATCCTGCCAACTAAGTCAATAATGATCCATCCAATATTTCAACTGTATCAGAATTGAACTTGTGTAATTATATAGCGAATACTACCCTGTTGTAACATATTATACATCACCTTTATACAAGTCAACTCGGAGGTGGCTTCTAATATTCTAATATCCTCATATTTTAAAATAGGGTGTACATTATTTATCATAATATGGGTATTGGACCTTTTATCCAGAATGCTTGGGACATGTGTTTTTCAAGATAACAGATCTTTCTGTAATTTGGGTCTTCATACCTTCAATCAGTTGATTTTGCCTCCAATAAGGATTAGTTGTTATCTTATTTGTGATCAAGTACAATGTACTTTTTATTATTACAGAGTAAAATAAATTTTAAACTTTTGGATTATTTAATTATAGTGGAGTCTATGGGAGATGGCCTTTCCGTAATTCGGAGCTATATGTATAATGTGTTTCCGTATATTGTATCCCATACCTGTACACACGTTTCAGTGAATCAAGCAACACAAATTACATCACTTAGAGCCGATCATAAAGGATGACATCACCAAGAAATATTTATAAGGATATAATTTACTGGATATTTGTGGCTTTTGTGTAATAAATAAATATATTTGTCACAGAGCACATAAAACATCATCAAACTGCATACGGGTACAGGTATGGGACTTGCTATCCAAAATGCTCCAATAATGAATCTTTCTGTATATTGTATCATCATACGTTAAGTTTACTAGAAACTCATGTAAATATGGGCTGGTTTTGCTCCCAATAAGGTTTAATAAATCTTAGTTTGGAGTAGGTACTGTTTTATTGTTACAGAGGAAAAGTACATTTTAAAATTTTTTAATTATTTGGATAAAATGGAGTCTATGGGACACAGCCTTTCTGTAATTCTGGATAACAGCTTCCATATCTGTACTGCAATTAACATGCAAACAGGAAAAAATCAGTTAACCAAATGTTCTCTTTTTCCCTAGTAGGGATTTTATGTGTCACAGATTAGTAAGGGGAGATTTATTCACTATATAGCTATGTAAACACTGAGTCAGGGATATGTACTCTCTCTCTTTTCATCTTATGCAGGAGGTCACAATACATTAACACATGGCAGAAATAGGCAAGGTTCTTATCACTAGGCATGTAAGGCAGAAACCAAACACTATAAAATAACTTAAAGGCTCTAAGTGAAAGACATATAAGTGAGGCTACATCACCATCATTGTATTTACACTTCAACATACATCAAGCAGAAAACAACAGCCAATGTTTGATTATGGAAAAGCTTGCTGTGTTTTGAAACTAAGCAACTGAATTCAGTTAAAATACATTTACACTAAAGGGAGGAAAATGATCTGTTTAAAACACGCATCTTTTTACCTATAAAAATGAAGTTTATGGGCTACAGCCCTGTATATATAACTGCTGTAACAAGTACCTACTGGTACCATCATACCGTGTAGGCCATAAAAATATGCTTTCTTCACACATTTGTAATATACAACAGAATACATGCCTGCCATACAGAAAGGATATCCTTGAAATGTATTGCATTTCTTATGTAAACAGCATCACTTGGATACATGGTACTTCAGAGCCAGAAAAGGTAAATAGTCAAGGTTATCACTAAGGTCATATATAAGTGCTGGGAAAGTGCATGACATGCTCTGGTCCTCACTAAATCTATGTACCCATTACTAAGGCAAACAGCAGAGCAGCAAAGCTTAGATAAAGACCAAGGAGCAGATTTATTGCTGTTGGTTTTAATAAATGGGCAAAAGAGACCAGGGCCGGGCCAGGCCAGCCCTCCACCGTGCATGCAGGAAGCACGCAGCTCCCCTCCTATATGCATGCATTGTCCTGTATGCACAAAGTACGCAGGACTGAAGAGGAGCGCACTCAGCCGGACTAGGGGTATGAAGCAGAGAAGCCCTAAAAGAGACATGTACCAATCATCCATCAGGACAGATGCACAGCATTATACGTTTGTCTGCTGTAAATTCTGACTTAAGGCGGCCATACACGGCGAGATCCGCACTCTTGACGAAGTTGCCAAACGAGCAAGTATGGAGCAAATACGGGCGATCAGATAGCAGATGCGGCCTTGATCCAACAGGATTTTTAGTCCTGTGTATGGCCACCTTTAAGCTGGCCATAGACACAA
>CM044434.1:41293185-41305239 GCA_024363595.1 Xenopus borealis | reverse complement strand
TTTTTTCTGATATCACAGGAGAAACAAAGTTCACTTGCTTGTAAAGCCACAGAAACACAAAATCAGACTTCATATTCTCCAGAGCCAGAAAGGGGCACGTATATATCCCTCCATGGGATGGTCAAATAGACCTTGGCTATATTTTGGAGAGTGACATAATTATTTCCCACTTGCTTTTTTGATAGATACCAACAGGTTACACAAGCTCCCCTAATACTACATCTCTGTGGTATCTAGTCATTTTTGAGAAAGAAATCAGTAAGCAACGGATTACTATATTTTCCAATCCATGGCAGTGCATCCATGGTCCATAGATATGTTTAATTGAAAAGCAAATTAATGAAGTGCAGCTAATACACACACATAGTAAATCAAAGATAACAAGGCTTACCAGAACCCTGCAGGACATGACAGGATAAGGCTCCTACTTGGTCTCTCTCTGCAAGACAGTCTGACACAATTCTGGGCAAGCAGGCTACTTAAAAGTGGTCAGCTATTTTTAACAATGGCATGAAAGGGGGAGGAAGGAAGGCATTCCAGAGCAAATGTCCAGCAGTGAAAGACATAAGAAGGCAATTCTATATGGGGCTACTTAATGGTCTAAATTGTCCTGCATAGCTCTGGTTACTTAGTCAAGCTCTGTGTGTATATTACAGCATTATTCCCTCCCCTTTTCACCCTCAGATGTGTTGTATCATACATAGTCACAACACAAAGCATCATATACCACCAGACAAGGGCATCTACAGCTCCAACTCCTTCCCAAGCTGTTGTTGGACTACAATACTCAGCACCTTCCCCGGCACTCTAATAGTAGTGGATTATATATTAACCAGTATGGCACTGTATGTAAACTTTGTGCAGGAGAGCAGTTATTTGCTAAAATGTTTACTGATCTGAGTTGGGGGGCATCAATGGATAAAATGTATAGACAAGCTAAATCAGAAACAAAAGGTGGCTATACATGTAAAGATTCGCTCTTTTGGGGATTTCACCAAACTAGCGGATCCCTCTCGATCGGGGAAGCCCATCACAGGGCACCACACGGGCCAATAAGTTGTTGGCAGCATTAATCTGCCCATGTATGGCAAGCTTAACTCACCATAAGTTTTTGTAGGATTGCACCAGAACAACAGATCGCATCCTTCACAACGGATGTAGTTGTGGGGGTCAAAGTAATAACGGGACTGATAAGAATCAAATGTGTAAACTACATAGAAAATTTTCCATCTGTTGGGATAGAACTGTTCAATGAGAAAGTAGCATGCTGCGTATTCATCCGACAAGATAAAATCTGATGGTGTCTGACTTTATTTGAAACACACTGACAGATGTAGATGTGTGACCAAATAACACCATCCAACTTTATCCAATCCAACTTTACATTCTAGCCAGAGCTGGATTTGCCCTGAGGGCACCCGGGTCCTCTGTTGCCCCCTCCCTCCCAAAGGATTGCACGTACGTGCATCCTTTTTTTGTATCTAAACACTAGGACGCAGTGCTTCGGAATCAAACTAATCATCTGTATGTCAGGACAGCATGCTGCCCCTTAATCTAGGCCCAGGCCTTTGCAGCCTTGGAGCAAATCCGGGCCACGTTCTAGCTATAACGGATGACATTTTTTAGCATCTTACAAATCTCGTGGTGTTGCACGGCAAGATCAAATAAAATTTGACCCACGAAATCTGATTAAAATATCCCACAGCGTTTTACCCTAATGGATGAAGAAAAATAACACTATTGATTTGCATATAAATTGCTAATTTAACCTCGTTAAATCTAATGAAAGCTTATCCTTCTCCAGTCAAATCAACGTGAATTTTAATGGTGTAGTGCAGTTATAATAATAATAACAATAAAAGCAATCATCCAATGGATTTCCATGGATTTTTGAAAAAAAATAGTTTTTTCCCCCCACGGATACTTTGTAACCTCTTTGTAATTTACAACATGACTTTGTTCACAGAGCAACAACTTTACTCAGGAACAAGAATAACCAGTTCTGTGCATTAGCATTTGTGCTAGTTAGCAATAACCTAATCAGTCAGGATGCAAATTTACAAGCTTCTTTACTAACTCAAGCCAAAATCCAATTAATTATTTTGTATGTAAAACTGAACCTATTCACAAAATTCACTTGATGGGTTGCATCAATAATTGCAACTTAATTGCACAAAAGTGATCAGACGCTATTACTATTGCTTATAATGCACACCAGAATTGAGAACAAATTGCAAAACAAAAATAGGGAAATGGTGTGTGCCAGAAGCAATTTACCCAAACAGATGATTTTGCCTATGTATTAGAGCATAGCATACAACTCTTGGTGAGCTTCCACAACAACACTGGAATTGTGGGAGAAAAGATCTTAAAATTGCACTTTTTTGAGTAGGGATGCAACTCAAAAATGGAAGAATAGGTTGATTTTTAACTTCTCTCTGATTTTTTTGTCACCTCACACCATTCTTCTATTTTTGAGCTTGTTCATACACCCTCTACTGGGGTGAATTGTGATACACTTCCCCATGTTTAATTACTTTACTTGGACTTTACTTACTTATACACAATTTACTAAAATAGTGTGAATGATTAGAAATTCGATCGAATAGGTTTTCAGGCCACTTCGAAGATCGAATTTTAAAAATTAGTTCGAATCTATTCGATTATTCGAATAATCGATGGTCGAATTACTTGCCCTTAAAATTTTTATTCAAATGCCTAGTTCGTCCAATTTCAAATTCAAATATCGAATTTGAAGGGTTAAAATTCGAGAAAAAAAATGTGATGGTCGAATTCGAGGGATTTTTAACCCTAGAATTCGACCCTTAGTAAATCTGCACCTTGGTGTTGTGACTACGTTTCTCTTATTTTTGCATCCTGCACTGACTTACATAGTTATATACAGGGCCACCATTAGAAATCACGGGGCCCTGTACAACAACATTTTGCCGGTCAACATATTTATATAACAAAAAACAAACAAACCGCACTCCAAGGACTTTGTGTCTCAAAAGCCAAATGAAGGTTTATTCTTGCTCAACGTTTCGGTGCTCCAACTGAGGTCGTCTTCAGGAGGGTGAATACACACACAACAGTGAAACACATTTAAAGTGTAAATTAGGCCTCAAACCGCATAAGGATGATGTCATCAACAAGTGCCAGACAGCTCAGCACAGTTGCTGAACTACCACTGGGTGCCATAATGCAATAGTGCATGAATAAGTATCTGTAAAAGTGATATCAAATTACTGTGCACAAAACCAAAGTCTATACGTATAGGGAGTTGTATCAGCGTTTGCTACGTGCCCGTGTCATTAAAATAATGCCAATAGTGAACACTACTCTGATACAAGGCTGTGGAGGAGGTCACCAATCCACTTGCCCCATCTGGAGTGAGTGCGTATATAAGTTTAATATCGCCCCTGCTACTGCCAGTAAAGGGGCGATATTGAACTTATATATGCACTCACTCCAGATGGGGCAAGTGGATTGGTGACCTCCTCCACAGCCTTGTATCAGAGTAGTGTTCACTATTGGCATTATTTTAATGACACCGGCATGTAGCAAACGCTGATACAACACCCTATACGTATAGACTTTGGTTTTGTGCACAGTAATTTGATATCACTTTTACAGATACTTATTCATGCACTATTGCATTATGGCACCCAGTGGTAGTTCATCTATATCTATATATATATATATGAAAATATTTCTTAAAAAAACATTAGCGCCCCCTTACAAGTTCAACTTCGCTTCCCTTCGTGACTTTGGGACTTCTGCTTCGGCTATTTTCATGGCTTTGGGTCTTTTTGCCGCTTCAGGACTTCGATTGTTCGGCACTTCAGCATTCAGGCTGTTCAGACTTCAGAACACTTGTACCCCCTGTGCCCCCCAGATGGAGGCCCTGGTTTACATAGTTATCCGTCAGAAGCATTCAGATGAAGTGCCTGGCTGAACCAAATACAAATCCTTAAAATTGTGTGACTTTTGTGAAAAATGTTTACAGCGTGGTTCTCTTTAACCCCTTAACCCCTCTCTTTTCCTACTACTAATTTGCATAGTTTTTTAGTTTTAAGAGACCTACAGTATTGACAGCATTTAAAAGATACTTACTGCACTGGTAAATGGATTCTGCCCAAATGTACCCTGAAAAAATACTCCTGAGCATTGGTCTAAATTAGGTCATTTAGACTGCAATCTTCATGGGGCAGGACCACATTTTGCCTGAAGCAGGCCCGGATTTGTGGAAAGGCCACCTAGGCCAAGTCCTAGATTGTCAGAATTTTAGGGGGCGGCATGCTGCTCAGCCAAACGCACATTGGTTCAGAAACACTGGGGATACGCAGGAGGTACAATAGTTTTTAAAATTTCACATGCGCCAATTGCGAATAAAGGGCAGAGTATGGGGGCTGCCAACGGCAGTGGCCCTAGGGGCACCTGCTATGTAAACAGTGTTGTAAACAACACTTCATACAATCAACTGTAGAAAATAAATAATCATTTACAAAGCCCCCCACAAAGTCTGATCCCTGTTCAATTTATCCCCCGCCTCAATCACCTGCAAATACTAGATGAAAACTTAATGCAGTTGTACAGTCAGATAAGCTCAGTTTACAGTGTCTAGTAATAAATTATGGAGACACAGTAAAAAAGGTTTTCTCAAATGTATTTTTGTGGGGGGGGTTGTTAAAAAATAAAAGTGGGCTAAAAATGCTAATACAGAATGCTCGGGACCTGGGGTTTTCCAGATAATGGATCTTTCGATCATAATGGACTCTATGCGAGACATCCTTTACGTAATTCGGAGGTTTATGGATATAGGGTTTCCATTTAATGGGTCCGATACCTTTACTTTTAACAAATGTTTATGTGGCAGGATTTAAATGTTATATGTTCTTCAGGCCGCTCGACCCCTCAGAGTTGAATATGAATCAGCATTTTGCACCTGGGATGCAGCAGGCTTAGATTTCCCAAATGTTAAGAGCTACAATATGGTTTCATAGCAACATCTGGTGAGTTTTGTCCCTTGAGTTTAAGAAGGCAGCATTTCACTTGCTAGGAAAAGTACATTTAAGTAGCGCCTGTGGCAAAAGCACTGAATCTATTGCCCATAACAAAAATACCAAAAAGATAACTTCTCATACATAACAAAACCCATCAGGTCATATGGGCTTCATTTTGACATCCAGACACGCATCTCAGAAATGCTCCCAGCATGAAATGGACAAAACATCACTCATACAATCACAACTGATTAAGCTTATATTAAAAAAAAAATATTTAAAAACTACAGGAATCAGTGCTTTTGTTAATTAAAGGCAAACTATTATCCATCAGTTTCCCCTTTAAAAAATTTGTGCAAAATTATTTCTATTCAGTATCCTGTAACTATGTAATGGGTTAAGTATCCACTACACCTTTACATTGTGAAGCCTACCTGCAACGATTAAGGGGCCAATTTACTAAATTCACGTGAATAGATCGAAGTTCGATTGAATTCCGATCGTAGGATTAATTCGATTGGTTGAATATGCAAATTAGGCTTATTCGACCATCGAATCGTATGAATCATTCGAATAATTGAATAGTTCATTCAAATGATCGAATAATTGTTATTCGATCGTCGAATGATCATAGATCGAATAAAAGGGTAGCCTAAAACTATTCGATTAGCATTCGAAAATCGAATGCTAATCAAATATCGAGGAAAAACTAATATTTTTTGGGGAATAATAATAAATTTGCCTCTAAGTCTTGGTTAAGTTTGTTTCCTCCAGATTATTTTAAAGCATCAAAAACATTGTGGATTTTTTTTTTACTTTCTTACCCCAAAAACTCACTAATACATTATTACAAAGGCAAAACTTTTTTTTTTTAAATATAGTTTTTGAAATATTTGCCTTTTGATACTTTCCAACTTTTAAATGGGGGCCAGTGACCCCATAAAAAAACAAATGCTCTATAAGGTTACAAATTTATTGTTATTGCTATTTTTTATTTATCTTTATAATCAGACTCTCTCCTATTCAAATCAGGGCATGTTAACTTGGGAATTTGAACCCTAGCAACCAGTTTGTTGAAGTTGCAAACTGAAGAGCTGCTGAATAAAAAGCTGAATGACTCAAAAACCACAAATAATAAAAGATGAAAAAGAATTGCATATTGTATCAGAATACCACTCTGTACATCTTACTTAAAGTTAATTTAAAGGTGAAAATAACCCTTTAACATGCATTAGAAGAGATTTAACTATGGCACAAACTATTGAGATTGCTCTATGCCAGCAAGCAAATATCCTTATTCTCTGACAGTGTTCTCTCTTATGTATCATGGGTAGAGCTAATTGCTCATAACAACAGTAGCCCTTTCAGGCACATAAAATCCTCAGTCTGTGTGGCTGGATATTAATTAAGTACATCAGTCTTCTCAGGAACAGTTCTCGCCCACAACCAAGTGGTAACTGTGTCTCCATTATGTAACAACTATTGCACTGACCAACAACTCTTGCAAGCATATAATATACAGATGTATAGGTGGTGCCTCAGCTATGTGCTTCATGGTGCCTATAGGCTAATATAACACCCATCGTGCACAACTGACTTGAGACAATTTATTTAAGGGTAGAACTAAACAAGAGTTTTTGGTCGGACTGATGCCCGGCGACAAAACGCAGGCAGCAAATCAGACAGGGATGGAGAAGCAGTCGGCAAAATTCTAACTGGACTGAATGAAAAGTTGCAGGTAAGAACTACAGAAGATCCAACACGACAACTGTCGGATGTGGACGCAGTAAGCAGTGTCTTCAGCTGAGAGTCGGATCGGGTAGTTCTTACCTGTGACTTTTCATTCTGTCCAATTATAATTTGCTGCCTGCGTTTTGTCGATGGGCATCGATCCGACCAAAAAGGATTGTGTAGTTCTACCCTAAGGGTAGAACTACACGGACGACTCAGGTAAGTTTTCGCCGGATCCGACGCTGGGCGACAAGACGGATGCGACAAGTCAGATGCGACAGGAACAAGGTAAGTAATAGGACGTTGGGATGGTGTCGCAGGGTTGATCTGATGCGACTGTCGGATGCAGATGCAGCTTGCAGCATTTGTATCTGACAGTCGTGTCGGATAAACCCTGCAACACCATTCGACTTTTCGCATCCGAAAACGGACCTGAATTAACCATGTAGTTGTACCCTAAAACTGTGTTCCTATTATATATAGATAAGTTGGTAAGTGAAACCACCTATCACACCACTATTTACTGAGGGAGGCTAGCTGGGGCTGAGCAAGGCACGGTCAATTTATAAAGTGTCTTTCCCACTGTAGCAATGGACAGAATTTGAATGCAAGAGTGATTATTTATGTATAGGAAAACCCCTGCTATTCACCAATAGGTACATTTGGTGCCCGGTGCTCATCATTCAATCACCAGCATGCAATAATGTCAGCATTACTGAAATCATGGTAACATGAAAGGACATGATTTGGTTTTTGTTTAAATATTATACACATTAATTGAATGCATTAAATGCAAAGGTATGCAGAACTACTATACAATTTATTTTATCTGTATCAGTAGCAAGAAGAGATACTAATACTTTCATTAGCTGATTATTAAATGACTTGAACTGTTTCCTTCCTGAGTAGACAAATGTTTTGCAAAGATGGATACAAATAGTACAACTTGCTTGTATAGGACGGAAGGATCACTGGGTTATTTGAATAGTATACATTTTAGCATACCAATTTTCTATGTATCTTCAGCAAATAAAATGTGGGACACAGGTAAATAGTCCAAAAGGAAATATGGCTTAGTGTATGAGTAAGGATACGGGTCATTCAAAGGAACAGTAACATCAAAAAATTAAAGGGTTTTAAAGAAATACAAATATAATGCAGTGTTGCCCTGCACTGGTAAAACTGGTGTGTTTGCTCCAGAAACACTATTATTGTTTATGTAAATAAGCTTCTGTGTAAACATTGGGGAAGCCATTCAAAGGAGAAAAGACTTCGGTTGCACAGCAAATAGCAGATAAGTTCTGTAGAACATAATGGTGTTATCTGTTATCCACTATTTATCCCATGCCATATAGCTTTTTTCCAATTCCTGCCATTGTTACACAGCAGCTTGTTTATATGACCTATAGTAGTGTTTTTGAAGCAAACAGATCAGTTTTACCAGTACAGAGCAACAGTACATGATATTTTCATTACTTCAAAACACTTTCATTTTTTGGTATTACTGTTCCTTTAATATCCCTAAAACTGATATGTAATGTGTAGGGTTATAGGGATGCTGGACACACAGTACATTGCTTTTGTGTACTTGTATTTTTACTGTGAACTGACTGAATGGACATTTTTTACTTTTCCACAGAAGACTTTCCCAAGGACACTGATAGAAGATAGAACTCCTACTGACTGGAAATGGTTGGCGCTGCCGAGTATGCAGAAATTCTTTGATGGAAACAAACATTTCCCACTCATATTTAATGCAATTATGCAGATAAAAGCTATACCTTCCCAAGTATAATAACTTCCCTTCCCCTGCTTATATATTTCTCTCCTGCATACTGATTAACCAGAAACTGGACCAGTGCAGATGCACATTTCACCGAAACGCTTGTATTGTCGTTTTCTTTTGTTTACAGTTTGCATTTCCTTCAGGTTCAGTAACAGCATGTTCCGGTATGTGAATGCATAAGAGCTACTACTGGGCAAGTCTCGCTGACAATCAGCAGGAAGCCACCCGTGTTCTACCTTCCCATAACTGAATTTAGTCGTAGCTGTTCTGTGGTCCTGTTTCAGTCTGTCTCCCTGAATGCTTACTAAACTAAAATAAGTTATATTTTAAGCCATAATTCGTATCTGACTGGCCTGTCATAAAAAAATTTACTAATTGTTATTAATATATTTAATTTTTTGCAACTAATGGGCAACAAATATTTGCAAAACCCCCAGCAATCCATGGAGACACTATTCAGCCTCTGATCTAAAGACTGTCTCTTGGAAGCACTAATATAGACTACTAAAAGGGTGAATTCCCTTGAATGTGGATTAGCTATGCAAATATCTCCCATCTATCCCTTTTTTGGAGGGACAGTCCCTCTTTTGACAGCTCAACCAGCAGTCCCTCTTTTCTCTGCACTGAACAGCCAGAAAGAGAAACAAAGTTTCTAACTTAATTGGCTTTTGGCAGAGAGCCCAGAACACCTAACAAGTGCAAATAAGATACTTTGTAACCAGTGTCGGACTGGCCCACCAGAATACCAGGAAAAGTCCCGGTGGGCCAAGGTGTCAGTGGGCCCTCATGCTGCTAAATTTTTGGCCTATTTGATGGAATAAAGTAAAGTAAACAAACTTGGAGAATAGAGGTTGATTGAGAAGATGAAGTATTAAGAGTGGCCCCCGGTCTAATGTTTTATGGTGGGCCCCTGGTCTAAGGTTTTTGGGTGGGCCCCTAGTGTCCCAGTCCGACACTGTTTGTAACACTTTTCAGATAAGAAAATAAGTAATTGTAACAGGAAAAATAGTTTCAAACTTTCATAATCTGACAAATTTTGTAAAATGAACATGGAGATCAGGGGGGCCACTAAAATGGGCATGGTCACAAAAATTAGCCCGGCTACTTGCGAAAAAGAAAATGTGTCGCTTTATTACTTCCAAAATATTGGGAGGTATGCAATATATTTTATCCTTACTTTATTGACTTCCAGTTTATCCTGCAAGGTTTTACAGGGATTATAGATCATTCACATAAGATAATGTGCCTGTATGCTTTGGAGTGTGGGAGAAAATCCCCCTTCGTTGAAACCCACACAGACAAAACACACTGGGGCTCATTTATAAACACTGAGCAAATTTGCACCTGGGCAGTAACCCATAGCAACCAATCAGGAGTTTGCTTTGCAGTTGTCTGACAAAGACTGTGTTTCTATAGATTATATGATGTCACTAAATATTTTATAGAGGGAAGTTAAACTTGTGATTTACAGTAACAAAAACAACTAAGGGTCCTTACACACTAGCGTTTCTTACCTGCGCTCCGTTTGGCTGAGTTCAGCTGCAGGGGAGCGCAGGTCTAGACGCACTCCATTAGTTTCAACGGTGTTGTACCCACGAGACGCGTGTAAGCGCCGAACGCAGGTCTCGTGGGTACAACGCCATTGAAACTAATGGAGTGCGTTTAGACCTGCGCTCCCCTGCGGCTGAACGCAGCCAAATGGAACACAGGGGAGCGCAGGTAAGAAATGCTAGTGTGTAAGGGTCCTTACAGTCTAGTACCTTTTGGCTGAGTGGACTCACTCAGTGGGGCTCATTTGTAAACAGTGGGCAAATTTGCACCTGGGCAGTAACCCATGGCAACCAATCAGGTGATTGCTTTCACTGTTCAACCCGAAGCTGACTGAAAAAAGCTAATCACTGATTGGTCGCTATGGGTTACTGTCCAGGTGCAAATTTGACCACTGTTTATAAATAAGCCCCACTGTATACTTGCAGCAGGTGAAATTTAAAGGGCCAGTAACACAAACATAGGTGAGCATTTTGAATCCCTATCAACCATAAGCACGTCCACTTCTTTCTATTAAATAAGCAATCTAAAGAAACCGGAGTTGTGGTGTTTAATAACACATATAAATAGGGTTACCACCTGGCAGGTAAAAATGATGGTTCATCCAAATGCTATTAATAGCGGAAAAAACCTAAATATATAGGAAGGCTGGTATTTTTTTCAAGAAAAGGTGGCACCCCTACATATAAAAGAAAAGCATGTTTGTTTTTTTGCCTGCAGCCCTCCAGCGTGTTGATGTGCAACTGCCAGCATGATCTAGAGCAGGGCTGCTGACACTTTGGTTTAAGTGGACAGATGTTTGAGTCTTGAGTTCGATGGTGCCTATTGGCTGAGAGAGTTTAAAAATAATTATACAAGGAATTCGAGAAAAGAGGAGGCCCTGGTAAACAGCAAATGCAGGAGGTACATCCCTTAACTATAAACAATTATTGGCCCTTTGATATTTCTTTTTCTCAACTAATGGCCACCTGCATTACTAGGGACCGCACTAAATGGCCAACCCTATTTTTTCCATAAGTTTGGTTCCGTCAGATGTGACGCTCCCACTCACCTGCACCTTTGGGGACAGTGACAGCAGGGCGTGGCTAGAGAAGCGTGCCGGCCCTTCCTCACTTAGCCCTGCAGCGCGACTCAGTAGCTCCACCTGTCGGCTCAACCTGTCCACTTGCTCCCGGAGCCGCCGGTTCTCGCACTGCAGATCAGTGACAGACCTAGAAAGCGGCCCGGCAAGTCTTAGTACGTCCTCCAGCTGCCGCTCTACCCCGCGCCTGAAGTTGTTCATCTCGGAGCTCAGTTCCAGCATGGCGCCGTGTAACACCGCGTTGTCATCGCTCTTGCACCCAGCGGTGGGCCATCCCGACACCTCTAGCGCGGGCTCCATGAGGACCCTTTGGAAAGTCTAATTAGTGACCCGATGTGATTGATTAAACTGAGCAGGTGCTTTAAATAGTGGAGAGACTGAGCATCGTGCGCGCAGCCTCTTAGCTGTGATCTCGGGTGCGATTGACGCAAATCTGTGATGGACTGTCGCTCTGTCGGCTTTCAAACAAATGATTGGACGGTCGTTTCCGGCGGACTGACCATACAGAGCTGCTCAGAGCAGCATGCAGTGCTATAGCAAAGCCAAAGCTGCAGTCGCTATTAAGCACAGGGATCTCTTGCTCTGAAGCTGCAACTTAGTGGTACACCTCCTGCTACTGCAGGTGTCGGCGCTGCGGCTTGTGTAGGTGTCAGTGAGACTGGGTGGGGCTGTTGCTCCTCTATATGCAAATGGGATGGTGCTGCTCTCCCTTCTGGATGACTTCTACCCTCCTGCTGGTGTAGGTGTGATAGGGCAGGTACCGCTGCTGTATCTTCTCTTAGCACAGAGGGACTGACTTCTTCCCTCCTGCCCTCCCTGCATGCTGATGCCTGATTCAGAGCAGCTGGAGGGAGATGCTTACAGCGGGGGAGGGTGTAGGGGGAGCTCCACTCCAATCTTGT
>CM044434.1:41241338-41264422 GCA_024363595.1 Xenopus borealis | reverse complement strand
GACCTATATGGGGTCTATTGTCTGGCTTTTTTGCACCCGCATTATGCTGTATATATGGTGAATAAGTGTACAAAAGAGTGCCCTCCATTTACCAATTTGTTCTATTACCCTTAATTCCATCCCTGGATGCAGATCTCAGTTTTGAAGCACAAAGTCTTGCAGCCATTCTGTGAAGTACAGGGTAGGACGCAAATATCCAAAAACATGTCCCTTTGTGCCCATTTTTGTCCTTCGCATCCTGCCATGCACTTGGTAAATAAGCCCTAAGATCTGAAATCTGAAGGACAGATTTTTCCTTGTGGTAGTGTAAGTAGTTAATTTAGAAAAGGGTTGATTTAAAGTGCTTCTAGTTATTAAGGGCTGGCTAAGGGTGACTGCAGTATTAGGCATCTGCAAACATATTGTTTCAAGTAGTTCGGAGACTTTATTTTACAGGGGAGGATTTGTAGAATCTTATTTCAGCCACCTCAGAAGGTTTGGCTTCATTTTATCATTGGAAGCATCCAACAGAGTAATTGCTTTTACAGGAGAATAGATAAAAACATCATGCCTGAATATTCTGGCTTGGGACAAAGTCATATGTCCATAAAGAGAAGATGCATGATATGAATTTGCTGCCCAATGACGGGGAATGGTCCATGTCCAGTCAGGCATGTGATAAATGACTAGGGGGAGATTATTCCTGTTCCAGTGGATTAAGTTCTCTGTCTATATCAATGCATTTCAGGGAAGAAGGAAGTGTATTCTATGACCTAATCTCAGCTTCAGGCCAAAAACTTACTTCACTCAACTTGTAGATGCCAAATTTCTCTGCTTTCTATTTTTTTCTCCCCTTTAATTTTCCATCTTTAAGGACACAGTTAAGCCACACAAAATACATTGCTTATTCTTTAAATTGACAAAGCTTTGTTGAAGTATAAATAACAGTAATGATGAAAGGCCTTTATAAAGCAGAATAGCTTAGATTCTTCTTAGAATTTAATAAATTTTTTAAATATTTAACTAATGTTATGTATTCTTTATATTTGTAAATGTATATAATAAAACATATACATGAGACCCAGTCACAGGTTTTATTTAAAAACTATTAGGGGCAGATTTAATAAGTGTCGAAATTTGAAGTAAAAAAACTTTGAAATTCAACCATTGTATTTGTGTTTTTGATCACATAAAAATCGTTCAATTGTTGGAATGCATCGTTTGATTAGAACGATTCAACGATTTTGCCCCCAAAAATTAGATTTTCAAAAATTTCCAAAAACACTCCTAAAAGGTTCCAGGAGGTCCCCCATAGACTAAATCAGCAATTTGGCATGTTTAAGGTTTGTGAAGGGTCGACTTCCTATTTAGATTAGTATAGAAATTGTATTTCTTGAACCAGACACATTTCGGTTTGGTGCTATACTTTATTCCTACAGGCTGTGCCCCTCTTCACTGATGGATTTAGCAGCAAGTCTGGTGTCAATGAGGGCCCATGGGGGGCCTATACATTAATCGGGTCCTGCCTGTTAACCAGTGGCATAATGAAGTTGAGTTTGGGCACCCCTGCAAAAAAAACTTCAGAGTAGCCCACTCGCCACACCTTCAGCCTGAAACTACCTCCCTCCATCCACCCAACCAGTCCTGGCCCTGCTTCCCCGAAGGCTTGCATTGGAAAAGGTAAAAAAGTGTCAAGCAGACCTGCAGTCTGGGCCCCCTGCATTCATGGGGTCTGCTTCCACTATTGTAACACCACACTCACATTTCTGTAGACTTACATAAACAGTGTTAATATTCTAAATGCCATTAGATACATGCTAACATATACTGTAGGTCAGTGCTCTCCAACTTCAGTGGTACAGAGTGCCAGAATTTTTCTGGCCTTCATGTTGGAGGGTCAATATAGAAAGCCTGTGTTAAACAATTGCCTTTTTATACCACACCCATGTTATCACAAGACCATATGCACATTAATGGTGATACACCAAAATAAAACAAATGGTTAGTGCTTACTGCAGGGGGCACATATGTAAAAAAAAGAGTTAAGACATACCCTTAAATCCATATGCCTCTTCCTCCTCTCCTGGGGATAGCACAGTAATCCCCAGCACATAACACCTTATTGACCCCCAACAACTTTTTTCAAATGCTAACAAACCCCTACTAGGCTCACCTCCCACAGGGCAGGCAAAGTATGACACACAAAGGCAGCATAAAGCAATCATATTATGGCACACACAGAGAGCATAGGACAGGCAGCATATAGTACACACAGGGAGCATGGGACAGGTAGAGTATGGCACACACAGGGAGCATAGCACAAGCAGAGCATGGAAAACACAAGGAGCATATGGCAGACAAAGTATGGCACACTCAAACCATGGGGAATGCAGAATACAGCAGGGAAAAGGAAACCAATCAGGACCACACTAAGATGAACAGTTCATAATGTGCTACATACAGTGACACAATGCTGGTGCCCCTCCAGCAGTTTGTCTAAATTGTGAACAGGTGAACAATGTGGGCACTTTTAGTTTGGGTCTGAGATGAGAACAGTACAGCGCTGTATAGGTGTGAATGGTACAGGACTTTAGGGGTATGAACAATAGAGATGTAGGTGTGAACAATGCAGGGAGGATTACAGGTGTGACAAATGCAGGCTCGTACAGTCCAAAGGTGTTGTGTAAACAATGCAAAGGCCAGTTGATCTCTGTATTGATACCTTTATAACCCTATTTTGCCACCACATGTATTAAATTATGTATATCAATATCTTACCATAAACAGGTCCTGAATCCCCTTACATATGAATCATCCCTGCTCTGGGGTACCCATGTGGTTTTCCAACTCCTGGCACCGTCTCTACCCAGGACACTGTCCCACACTCTACTCCTGGTGTCACACAGTCCCATTCCCTACCAGGTAGCTCTACCTACCCCCTATACCTCTCCTTTAGATAGAGACAGTAGTTCCCATGTAGCAGGCACATGATCAACACCTGTTCTCACATATGGGACACATGGTGAGACTTTTCAATAGTCTTTCCTCAGGCTGAAACTCACTGAGGGCTTGCAAAGAACTGGTACAGGCATTCACAACATCTCACAGGATCTTTAGGCCAGCTCCAACACTTATTCGGAGTGTAAGCACAATCCAGCCTTTTTCCACAGACAATCATTGCCAGGCAGCTCTTTTACTCTCTCTGACACCTCCAAGCTCCAAACAATTATTGGGGTCCCTTTATCCCCAAGCCCACCAAGAGTATCACAATCCATTTGGTTTCTCTCCATAGCCATGGGCCTTTTGATGCAAGGACCCCAGCCAAAAAGACTCATCCTGGAGTGACTGACCCTGTACATGGGCCCCTATAAAAATAATTTGGTGTTGGGGCCAATAATATCATAGTTATGCCATGGAGTTATAAACATAAAATGTCAACTGACATAAACTGCCAGCTAAGTGGCACTTTGTGATTGCACACAGACCCTCCATTATATTATTTGCTTCATTCTGTGTACTCAATATTACTTGATCAGTTGCATTATTAGCTGTTATTAGGCTACACAGCAAATTCATTTTAGGAACCCCCAAAATTCTAAATCCTGTTCTTGAGCCTTCATCCAGTTGTTTTGCAATAATTTATTACAGCTCAGTAAAAGGTTAAAATATGTGGTACAGTGGCTTAGCTACAGAGGAAGCAAACCCCTTAGTCAATGGGGGACCCATGTGATAGGGATCTGCTTCCCCCATTGTTGTAGAAACCAACCAACTGCCCCACTAATGTCTTTTGCACCCCAGCCTATCTCCTACCTAAAAGCATAAGTGGCATAAGTGAGTGGATGTTGGGAGGGGGCCATGGTGGTTGTGAGGAGAGTCCTTGGTGTTGCAGCCGAGGTGTGCCCCCAATGCCCCAGTCCGATGCTGATCGGACATAGTAATATTTTATTGTAACTATATCAACAAAATATGCAGGGCTATCCTATGCTGAACTCCCATTACTTTAGGTTTCCAGCTGTAAACTTTCTACTGCTTTTCTTTGAATGACTTCTGGTATTTTACACCAGAGATTCAAGCACATCCTACTCTAAAGGTTGTTACTTTAGTAGTTACTGACTACTCTAAAGGTTGTTTAAAGGACATGTTTTATAACTTTATATGATTTTCTAATTTTACAGTCATTGACAAAATGGCAGCTATTTTGTATCAACATGGAGAGTGGCAATTTATATCTAATTTATAATGCAAAACAAGGCAAAAACCATGCACACAAACTACCAGACTTCTGGTTCCTTGGTCTGTTTTTACCCCTACACATGTTCCCTTTAGAGCTTCTGTAAGATGAATATATTCTTCTGCAAAACCAGGAAAAATGCAGCATTTAAAGTTGTCTTTTGGCATTTCCTAAACAGGAATATATCAGGGCTCCTTTGTCATCATTGCAATTTGGCTGATTATGTTTAGATTAGAAGATATCTAGCCTGTTTTCCATTATAGATATCATGGGAAGGCAAATGTTAAATACAGTAAGAAATTCCAGGATATTGGCTGGGGAAGTTTATGCAAAGTTGGTATTTTTATAACACTGGTGGGTCAAAACTATAGAGGAAAAATTATTACAGCACTTACAGAACAAATAACTACAGGCTCTGTTGGCTGTAATGCAGTTCCACATAACAGATCTGTTTTATTCAGAAACCAAATATTGCATCAAAGCATTCACTGTAATTTCTAATCATTGTAATACACCCTGAACAAGTGACCCTGATTACTCCGTACTCACAATTATTCAGTGGACAAATAGAACATGACCAATATAAGTTGCTGCTTTATTCTGATTTATGAAATATTGTTTCCATTTTAAGAGTAAGGAAACAAACTGCAAATAATCTCATGTATGACTATATACTGTATTTTAGACATATATTAGCAGGGTACAAAGTGCAAAAACTGGAGCTAAGTGCCCTGTGTTAAATGAGAACTAAACCATAAAAATGATCAGGGCTAAAAATGCCATGTTTTATATACTGAACTTGTTGCAACAGCCTTAACTTTCAGCTACTCAAGCAATGATCCAGGACTTCAAACTTGTCACAGGGGGTCACCATCTTGGAAAGTGTCTGTGACACCCACATGCTCAGTGGGATCTGAGCAGCTATTGTCATCACTAATTATCCAGCAGAAAATTATTTTTTTCTGTAATGTAAGCTGATGCTGCAGGGATGATTATTACATTCTGATGCTGACTGCACTGGTTTCTGTGCTGTCATGTAGTAATTATCCATATTAATTACTAATCAGCCTTATACTGTGACATTTATATAGTATGTATACTGTATATTTTGAGTCGGTCCCTAAGCTCAGTAATCGAAAGTAGCACAAAGCATGTGCAGTAAGTCAGCAGAACTGAAGATGGGGAGCTACTGGGGCATTTTTGGAGACACAGATCTTCGCTGCTGAAGTGATTTGGTTGCCTGGGGCTGGTACACAAGCACAAAACATAATGTACAACATTTCTAGCTACTTCTTTAATTTACCTTTCCTTGTCCTTTAAACATGTTTACCATTATTAAAGAATAATTGTACCTGTCGTGCAAAAATCTGCTCCTGCTAATGCATTAGTGCACTCGTCCTTCTATGTCCATCATCACTTTCTATTCAGTAGGCATAAAGAGACTACAGTTTTGGGTGCTACATGCCCAGGATGCCCTTTTCTTAGTTGTTAAGTACAAGAAAGTTAATTAAAAGACCTGTATTGAATGCAAATCATTGTGCCTCTTTGCAACCAAACACATTGATAACATATTCATTGTATTTTTGTGACCAGATTTGCTTTCTTGTCTACCAATAAATAAGAAAGCTCTATTAAAGGGGTTGTTCACCTTTGAGTTACCTTTTAGTATAATGTAGAGAGTGATATTCTGAGACAATTTGAAATTGGTTTTCATTTTTTATTGTTTGTGGTTTTATAGTTGTTTAGCTTTTTATTCAGCAGCTCTCTAGTTTGCAGTGTCAGCAATTTGGTTTCTAGGGTACACATTACCCTAGCAACCCTGCATTGATTTGAATAAGAGATTGGAATATGAAAAGGAGATGGACTGAATAGAATAAGTATAAAAAGTGGCAATAACAATACATTTGTAGCCTTACAGAGCATTTGATTTTAGATGGTGTCAGTGACCCCCATTTGAAAGCTGCAAAGAAACAGACGAAAATTGCAAATCATTAAAAAACTATGAAAAATAAATAATGAAGACCAATTGAAAAGTTT
This sequence comes from Xenopus borealis, assembly GCA_024363595.1. Lineage (NCBI taxonomy): Eukaryota > Metazoa > Chordata > Amphibia > Anura > Pipidae > Xenopus > Xenopus borealis. Next base: position 41,258,175 of record CM044434.1, on the reverse strand, counting down.
CTTAGAACTGGTCCTTCTACAATATACTAAAAGTAAACTTGAAGGTGAATCACCCCTTTAAAGGTCAAGGAAAGGCAAAGAAATAAAATCCCATTTTTACTTTCTTTAATGAAAAAGAAATCTTTCTCCAATATAATTTATTTAAAAATGTGTACCGTTTTTATAAAAAACATGACTTTATGCAGTGAAATTCTCCCTTCATTTAGTGCTGTGGATAGGAATTGTCAGATGGTCCCTAACTTTGGCAGGGAAACAATCACACTTATGAACAGCAGGGGGAGCCCCAGCCTTACTTACCAGCCATGCAGAACTCAAGCAGCTTTGTTTTTTGATCATTTATGACAATCCCTAAGAAGCCCAGATCACACTGAGCATGTGTATGTAGTCTAGTCTTGCAAAGATGTATAACAAAGCTACAAGATGACAGCCCCCTGTGGCCAACGTTGAAAGCATAAATAATCTGTTTGATTAGGCTTGTGGTGCAGCAAATTCATGTTTATGCATAGTATACAAATTACAGCATTTCTAGCCGTATTCTATTTTACACTTTCCTTGCCCTTTAAGCCCTTTCATCATAGGTAGATTTGGATGTTACTTGCAATTTCGAAAACCTTGAAAGCATTATTGTGGGCAATATCAATGTATATGTAGTTCATATGAAAATTACTGTGATTGCATAAAACTCCTTAGACATTTCAAATACATAGAGATGGGAAAAAAGTTACACATCCATCAAGTTCACACTTTTAGCAAAATAATGTATACTTAATTTCTAATGTATTATTAATTGTGTACTGAATCTATTAGTACAGGTAAGGGACCTGTTATCCAGAATGCATGGACCTGAGATTTTCCAGTTGCTGGATCTTTCTGTGATTTGGATCTTCATACTTTAAGGGGCAGTTTTTTTAAGGTTCAAATTGAAAATTTGAATTTTAGAAAAAAGATTTATGGTCAAAACTCTCAAATTCGACTAGGGAATTACCTACCTACTCGATTCGAGTGTTTAAAAAAATTTAATTTTTTAGATTTATCAAACTCTGGCCCGTCAATTCAAATTTGACTATTTGCCACCTAAAACCTGCCACATTACTGTATACGTAAATGGGAGAGGTCCAGGGACCAGTTTTATATAATTCAAATCAAATTTGATTTGAGTTTTAGGATCTGTTTCTAGTTTTTAAAATTTAAGTTTTCTATTAATTTCTATTTTGAATCTCATCCTAAAATGTTAATCTGCTTCAACAATTTTGATGTGTCTGTACAATATGTTAGAAAAGCAAACATTGATAAAGAGAGTAACAAGGTTATCCAAATGCAGTGTGTTTTTAATGAAAGGAGGACTCAAAGACCTACCTGTTTATCATAGGGATTTGCCACAGAAACTGAACTGTTGCTATTAAAAAATTTAATAATGTTAAAATGTAGTGGATATTGAATAAATCTGTTTCACTCTAGTTTGTAGTAGTTGGTTTTATTTTTTTCCTGTTGTATAAACTTGCATTTATTTCAGTTCTAATGTAATATTAATATGGAGTATGCAGAGAATGATGGGCCTGGGTATCTTTACAGAAAGTGCATACCTTCTTACAAGCCAAGTGCATACCAGACACCAATGGTCATGATGGATTTGCCAACAACTGGATCACATAACAAAATTATTCTACCATTAGCTCAGTGTTCTCAGTGTTCTCCCCAGAATATGTTTCCAGTGGGAAGGCATGGCAAAATATATATATGGGGAATTAGGCGGAATAACCACTTCACGTAGAGTCTGTAAGCTCACAACAAATTGATATTTTCTTTGTGGAGAAACAAGCAGAGAATATTGAGGTGCATCTGGGGACACTTGCAGGCACATGAATGCATTGGTAGAGATGGGAGCAGAGCTGAGCATCTTCCAGGAGTGCCTGACATCTGGGGAGAGCACCGTAGGCCCCCTTTGCATACTGATGTGATTTGAATTTGTCCTTTAACCCTTCTTATTGTTGACTGATATTTTCAGTTTTCATTGCCCAAGTCTTTCTAGTTTGGATTGATCAATCTCACTATACCGGTGATTCCATACAGGTAGTGAAAGTAGGCCAGTGTGGTGCTTATAAACTGTCTGCATGTGGCCAGCATTAGTAGGGTACTAATAGATCCACTTACACAGCACTAACAAAAATTTCCAGTGACCTTCTCTCTTCTTCTTGACATCTCAAACTCAATGGTTACATATCAACTACCACAACTACACCTGACATCTCCAAAAAGATGAGCAGTGTCTACCTTGTTCCTGCCTTGCATGCTTGCTGTTTAGGTTATATATTAACTCAGCTCTTACCCTGACTCATCACAGCCTTTTTTCTTACTAAATCCCAATGCTTTAATGTATATTGTGGTGTTTGTGCAAGGTACCTGTATGTGCCACTGTGCACAAGAGTATACTGTGCATACACAATACTTTCTATACTGCTTACTGTGTTAGAGTTGAAGTTACTGTTGAAGTGTAATGCTGCATGAACCAGCCTGTTAATAAAGCACTGTTAAACTCTGCTCATCCTTGGCTGCCAAGACATAACATATATATAATATCAAACAAATGTGACAGTGACACCTGAATACAGATGCCACTGAGACACTTGCACTGGCCTGTCCTGCTATAGTGGATATGAAGGCTTTGGCAAGAGTCCAAATTTGCAAAGCGCACGAAAATAGTTATCTTCTATTAATCTCTGCTATATTAAAAATTACCTCTTCCAGTGCTCAGGGCTGCTACTACAGAGCAACACCTCATCCCTAAGAGAACTGCATCACAAATGCATAAACTTTGCTCCTATGTGTATGAGCCTTAAGACTGTCCACCTCTGAAACCCTTTAATCATTCCCTTGATTTTTAGAGAAACATATCCTTATATTTTCAAACAAATCCACCTTGTTTCTGCAATATTCCATTTAAAGCTTCAATGGCCATAACGGCTTCTATAACCTAATTCAGCATAATGTTGCATACCACTTTATCACACTTTTGACTCCCAAAAACATACAAGAGAGTTTAAACAAACATAAAGTTAATTGCAGTGTGTCACAGTGATAGTTTGATTTTGCCCAAGGCACTAACATGGGGTTTAATTGCCCTACCAAACACGTGGGTCTTCTCTGGGAGCTTAGGTTTTCTTGCACACGCCAAAAACTTCTTATGGGTAAACTAGCTTCTGATGAAATAATGTGGTAGTATGGCTTTGATACCAGAATATATGCCCCCAGTGGGAGAAGGACGTAAGTGATAATCAGGATTTGTCTGATCTGAGGCCTGAAAGCTGGATGTGGCTCTTTGACTGTGACTTTTTTGTGCTCAGGGGTTCTGTAGACTTATTTGTGAATACAGTACATTGAATCATTTTAATATAATATGCAAAATGAGAATTAATCTACTGCATGTAAAATGTTGCACAGCACTGATATAATGCATCCGGTTGATTAACATCCCAATAAACACAAATGTGAAGGGAAACTCAGAAGGAGATCAGAGTACCAGCTTGCTTCCCCAGTTACCTTCCGCTGAACTGAGGGTTATCACTTCCCCCAGTAGGGGTGATATCTGTGGGTGAGACCCAAATGTGTCACAAGTTCCTGCAATATGAAGATATGACCCTGAGTAAGAGGTTTTTCTTAGGATTTCAAATTTCAAATAATAGGTTTTCCCAGACTTAGGTGGGGATTTCTTGTTAAGATTAACACATGAGCTAAATTTGTTATTGTAACAGACTGCATTTACTCATGGTAAACATTGTTAAACAGGTTCAGTGGCGTAACTACCAGGGGTGCAGAGGGTGCAATTGCACCAGGGCCCCCACCCTCTTGGGGCCCATTGGAGCAACAATAATGGTTATGGCAGGCAGTTATCTAGGGGGAAATTTTACAGCACACATGCCATCAACACTCCAGCATGGGATTTACAGAGCTAAGGGCCCGACAGGGGGGCCCAGGTGCCCATCCTGTACCAGGGCCCACAAGGGAGTAGTTACACCACTGAACAGGTTGGTTACTTACTGTAGCACCAAGCTCACACCACCTTGAGGGTTACACAGAGACATTAGCATTTACTTGATTCATTATAAACAGGGCATGTTGTATTTTTTTTAATGGATTGTAAGAAAGGGCTCTGCATGTGTACTCACATGAGACATGGGACAATCCAACTTAACTGGAAAATGTATAATACATTTCTAGAGAATTATCCTTAATTTTCACAAGTTTACACAAGACCAAACTCTAACAGTACAGGTTTATCCATCCAACACCTGGATAAGTGTCCCAAGTGCCGCTGCGTGTTAACACTCTGAAGCTAATGACATACATCAATAAAGCATTTTGTTTTCAATACAGTAATTGCCATTTACGTCTCAGATATCAGATACCATGAATGGTAATGGAATTGGTAATGAAATTGAAATCTCTGGCCATTATGTGATTTCTTTGTTATTTTTTATGAAGTACCCAAGGCTGTAAAAACACATAATCCATACAAAAGTACATGCTTTAATGATTCTAACTGGAGTTATATTTTTCCAGAAGAATATAAACAAACAAATCCTAAATCGATATTAGAAATTTTAGCCAAAGTTTTCTCAACCAAAACAGAACTCAAATTCTTCCAGGATCTTAAACAGTACATACACATTTACAACTAGTTAAATTAGCAGATTTATACAGCTGAGCAGTAATACCACCCCAAGGCTTCAACCCTTGGAACTGAAAATTCACAAACCATTCACACTTTCTTCCAACAATCTGCATGCTGAACATGACAGGCAGTGGCATTAAATCCCTTTAAACTTCATTACTAGTGATCGGCAAATCTGGGGCGTTTCGCTTTGCTGAAATTTCGCAAATTTGTAGTAGAAATTCACAAAATGGTGAAAAACACAGCGTCTCATTTTGGACATGGAAATCAGCGCCCATTGCCGGTGTCGAAAAAACGGATGCCAGCATCCATTTTTGGACGCTGGCATCTGTTTTTTGGACATCGGCAATGGTGCAGGCCAAAACGAGACGCCAGTGAATTTTCACCAGATGAAATTTTTCTGGCGTTAGCAAATTTATTCGCCTGTGGCAAATCGCGGGAATTTGCAGCAAATTCGCCCCAGGCTAATAAATTCGCCCATCACTATTCATTACCCACAGCAGTTTCTAAAGGATTGAAAACCACTTGGTGCCAATCATCATGTTATATCATGTCAGACACTTTACACAACAATAGTTCTCATATTCTTACTATAAGTTATTCCCTATTAGGTCAGGCGCTGTTAAGCCTTGTATCCAACGAATGATCGGACATCACAATCTTCTGACCTGCCACTAACCATTCAGATTAAATAAAGTTCTAAAAGAACAAATTAGATTATGTTCTGAAAGCAATTGTATGAAAGTTAAGTCGGACAAACACTAGTGACTATCACCCATTGATATCGTAAGAGATATTATAATTAGCTTACAGAAATCTACTTACCTATTCTTTTGGGATAATCCACACACTGTCTGAAAATTGTACAACACTTAGATTCATATTACTTTATCTTTGTGTCTATGGCCAGCTTAAGACTGTTCTTCTTGTGTTTGTGCCCAGGAGCTCAAGGAAGAGCAACCTAACAGCATTTTTTGTCTTACATTTACAGACCTTTCATAGCAAGATACAAAAGCAAGGTAAGGATGAGACGGACTTAAAAGAAGCCAAAAAAACCATACACATGCAAAACATGCAGCATAAGGCCTTCTAAATACAGAAGGTATTTACTTGCCTCATGCTATTTACATAGCACTGCCTTAATACCAAAAATGTGAGATTTAACTATCACATAAGGTATCATGGGAGGAGACATGCAAATCACTCCTTTATTGCCTTTGGCCAACTATGCACCCAGGACTGCTGGTTTTAAAGCACAGATACAGCCTAACAGCTCAGAGCCATATATCCAAACTTGCAGATAGCCTGTTTCACTCTTGTTAGACCCCATCAGTGTAAGATATGGAACATGGCTTCTGAGTAGGTAGGGCTTGTGGAGCAGAGAAGCAAGGAACCTAGCCTGGTTAGGATGAGATGGGCTAAAAGTAACCAAAAAGCCATTCATGTGCAAAACATGCGCACACACACACACTTTCATTGCAAACTACACTGAGTCACACATAATTTGCCTTTCCTGCATAAAATCACATAGTGTGCATTAATCCAAACAGCCTATAAAATCTTTAAAAGCAAAGCTTTAAAAAGTTCAGATTCAATAGGATTTTATATCTTTAATATGCTGCCAAGTCAATTGCTCTTTTCACTATTCATGTAATGGATCCTTATTTGCTTACACGCAGTAAAAAATGTTGGGCCCCCCTGTCACATGCAAATGCTTGGCGCACAACTCACAATGTCTGTACACTAGCGTGCGACCGGTGATCCAAGTGCACTCACTCGTGACTACTGTTCGCACACATGATTCTTTTCAAATGGATCCAGGAGACACAAAGAAAAGTTTATTTTATTTTTTTTGTTTAAACATTCACACCCATCTCCTGCCAACTTGAACAGTAAATTGTCTTCTTTTCTGGACCACATCTGCAACACCACCAATACATCCTAGATTCCAAAATGGCAGTGATACTGACCCTGGATTAACTCTTTATATTTAAAGCGTACAGTATGTTATGTTAAAGGGGTTGTTCACCTTTTTTTTACATTAAAGTATGCTGCCTGTAGACAGTAATAGTCTGAGACAATTTGAGTTTCATTTGTAATTATTTGTTGCTTTCAAGCTATTTAGATTTTTTTTCAGCAGCTCTCCAGTTTGTCAGCAATCTGCCATTCATTGATTTGAATAAGAGAATGGCATATGAATAGGAGAGGACTGAATAGAAATAGGAGTAATAAAAACTAGCAATAACAATAAATGTGTAGCCTTACAGAGCAGAACTATAAAAAAAGAAAAGAATATAGGGCTATTGAAAATTTGCTTAGAATTAACCATAACCAAAACATACTAAAAGTTAACCTAATTTGAACCACCCATTTAAATAGGGATTTAACATGTAAACATATTTAAATATGTTGAATACAAAAATACTTTGTATTTAAAAAAAAAAGATTTAAATGTGAACGTAAATGAACGCTGCAACACCATCCGACTGCTATTGCTTACATTATTTTCTGTTGCATCCGTCTTGATTCCTGCATTTTGGAGTCGTCCATGTAGATCTAAATTACTACAACACAGGATCTTACACAGGATTATTATATGTAGTAATGCCCCCAACTAGCCCAAGCTCTGCCCAAGACAATAAATAAAGTACTCCTCTTTTCAATTAAGAAGCTCAGCAATCAAGTGTTTATGCTGTATCTTAGTTATCAAATATTGCTAACATAACATCTGCCAAACCAGGTTTGATTAAAGTTAACAACAATGTCTTTGAAAAAGCTTGCTAATTGCTATTGGGACCTTTAGTACTACATATTAAGCTACAAGTGTAATTATACAGGTAATACTCCCTTTATTTGAATTCACCTAAATATATTTCCCCTTATCTATTAACTCATTAGTGTGATAGAAAATCTCTCTTATTTCTTTGTATGCCCATCGATTTTCTATTATTTTTATGCATACATAGAGGCTGTTAGACTATTTTATGCATCTGCTATTCAATAAAGTAGACATCAAATTCCAGTCAGTGTTCAAAACATATGAAAAGCTTTCAATATACATATGAATATAGTCAGCATGACTTTAGAGTGTGACTACTGGTAGTAGGTCTTAACTGTGTAAACGAAGATTGAGACTGTTATTCGTATGAATGCAGGCACCTTCCACAGTTTTTAAAATTGCAGAATAGGACAGCCAACTTTTACAGATGGCAGACAGACAAATAGCCAAAGGCAGACAGTATGGCACAACTTGAGTGGCAGCCAGGTCCCACCCAAATTTGCAACACCAGTAGCAGCAGTACAGATGTCACCAAGAGGGGTGTTATGAATTTGAATAAGCTGTACGTTTAATAAAATTAATTGCTTTTGAAGGATGTCAGAATGTTGCAATTTTGGGAATAGTGGGAAGAGCCTGGGAAGCTAATCTTTTTGGGGCAAATTCACTAAAGCACCAAGCATCTTACGCTAGCGTTAATTCACCAGTGTGACATGATTTTGAAACTTCGCAGATTTACTATCAGTGTCCCTGGCGAAAATTCGCTAGCAAAGTAGACTGACAAAGGGATGTAACTATGCTAATTCACTAAGATGCCCATTTTACAGACCTTTACCTCTTGCGAAGTCCAATACATTAGATAGGAGGTTACAAAAAAAATGTCCCAAAAAAAACGTTGGCAACTTTTCAATTTTGAAGGGAGATAGGCTGAAAAAGAGCGTAAATTTTTTTTAGGGTACCCTCCTTCCCCCCTATAATTTCTAACATATGCCAACTCTACTATACAGTGGGGTCATGTGTAGGGCAATAGGACAAGTTTATTTTATTTGTTTAACTTTTTCTGGGCTTGTGTAGTGTCCTGTAGTTGCTGCAGCATATACATCCATTATACGTTTAAGTTGGCACCGTATGCAAATTAGGCATCACTAGCATTCCTTCGATTTGTCTGCAGGCCCGGATTTGTGGAAAGGCCACCTAGGCCTGGGTCAGGATTTTAGGGGGCGGCATGCTGCTCAGTCAAACGCACATTGGTTCAGAAACACTGGGGATACGCAGGAGATACAATAGTTTTTTCAATTTCCCATGCGCCAATTGTGAATAAAGGTCAGAGTATGGGGGCGGCCAACGGCAGTGGGCCTAGGGGCACCCGCTATGTAAATCTGGCCCTGTTTGTCTGACATAGTAACAGTAGTGAAAATTCACTACCTTTCACCTCCCTTTGCGCAACTTCGCATTTTAGTGAATTAGCGCCGAACTAGCAAAAAATCATCTGGTGAAGTGTGGCGAAGTGCGGCGAAGCGGTCACTGGCACAACTACACAGGTTAGTGAATTTGCCCCTCTGTGTGAAATAAAGATTGTGATCTGATAACAGCATGTCTGTATTACTGTGATACAACAAGGGGGGGTAACCAACATTATTGAGGAAGAATCAATAAGGATGATAAGTTGTTGAACAGTCTGGCAGGGGCTGTGGTGCAGTGCTGCCCCTTTACCTGTGCCATCAGTGGTAGGGGTGGTCTCTTGCCTCTGCGGGGGAAGCTCATTAACATAGTAACATAGTAAGTTAGGTTGAAAAAAGACATAGGTCCATCATGTTCAACCTTTCAACTATTTTAACCTACCTACATGCTGAACTGCTAACACACTGAACTGCTACTGCTGCTGCTGCTGCTGGAATTCTCGTGAGATGACACAGACAGACACGTAACCCCAACAATAGCTTTTGGGTCTCATATAGAACAGATTATCAGAAAAGGGAAAACATCATCATCTAAAGTTCACAGCTTCCACTTGCACTGCCTCAATTATCTAGCTTCAACAAACACCTACTCAAGCTGAAATCACACAGACTCTCCTAGTTCCTGCTTTAACCTCTAACTGCAACATACTGAGTAACATACCATTCATTATTTAGGCAGTAGGGGGGCTCACCCTTTGGTCAATGTGGATGGCAAGGAGAACATAATATGACATCTGTCGTTTTTCCTGCTGTCCAGCAGAAATTACCAATGGCACACAGGATCAATGCAAGCAAGTGCTTTGCGTTTTTATTTCTGATGCAACGTTTCGGGGTCACGCCCCTTTCTCCTGCTGTACCAGGAGTATATTATTTCATGAGACAGACCACATGGCTCCTGAAAACCATATCAGGGGAGAAAGTTAATTCATCACTAATCAATACCTAATGACAAAATAGGGTATAGGGACATTTTTAGTAGCCATTATTTATGACACTTTTACTTTTGAGTACAAAATGGATAACTGGGTGTAAGTGGTTTTGCCAACATACAGAAGTCTTGGATAAGCCTTTGCGCCATTGTGCTAGTTAAATTAAACCTCGGTTCTTGCACACATTACTATGGGTGTGGGCTTTTCTATAATGGATTAGTATTAGCTGTTGGGCAGAGAAAAAAAAACAGAGAAGGTTCTCAAATGAACAAATCTGGAAAGCTCATGGGATGCAGGAATTGTGTTGAGCGAAAAGACCCAGACCTCTGTAAACTTATGGAAAGTTTTTCATGCAGTATTGTTATAAACAAAGCTGTGAGCCTCTTCTTAGCATCTTTTTCAGTTTAGAATATTTTATTTAAAAAACACCCACTCAATACTACACTGAAAGTAACATTTTAGGGAAATGAAAAATAAACAATTAATAGCAATATTTTTCCCAACATAATGGTAAACTTTGGAGTTTAGGAAAAGCAATTTCAATTCGTAAAAAATTGATTAGTCTTTCTAAAAATACTTTTTCAAACTGTATGTAAAATTATATTAACAGTTGGAATACTGTTACATAACAAGTAAAGGATTTCCTACAGCTAATTACAACACTATGCTGTGTACAGATGATGAAAATTAAACATTGGGAAGGCATCACAAATTGCTCATAATTTGTCCACACCACAGACTCTCTCCAGTTGCAGTCTGACTGTAGTGAAAATTAGATATTCTATGAAGTGGGATTTCTGCTTGACAATAGAGGGCCTTCACAAAGAAGTCATAGCATATCCAAGGTTTTCTGAATGCCAGAATGACCTTCCAAGGGATGGTTATGCATGAGCTTTAAAGGAGAAGATGTAATCACCTGTGGAACGCCACATGTTAGGCATCCCACAGAGAATAAAATTATTTACTTTATACCCCAGGACCGTTCTTGTTTTAACTGAAAACTGCACTGGCCAAGGGTTACTTCTGTAGAGCAGTGTCTCTGTTTCTTTTTTCTTAAAATCAGGTCCGCATGTGCAGTAGAGTGAAAAGCAAAAAGCTGTTTTTTTAAACACTACTGTGTATGCTTGGGCCTGGGGCTGCCGAAGAAGGAAGCACCAAGAGGCAAGATGATAATCTCAAAGGATCACAAAAATCACAGCTAACTTAGGTTTATAATCAAGTACTACTGGTATGTGTTGGGGACATGGTGATGAAATTGCTGACACATGAGTCAGCATCAGTGTTATCATGCATCCAGATGCACATATCCAGTGTGCACAAAATGTCATTAGTGACCACCTTTACTGTATTGGGTGTATTGTCATTGATAACACTGTTTTCTCTTTTTCTTTGGATTGCACATTGAAACTAATTGTATCTCTTGAGTACTTATTGTATCTCTTGTCTGAAATGCCAGTCTGTTTTGTTTCATTGACAGTGTTTTAGAGATTCTATGCTTTTTTTGGGGGGGGGTGGGGGTACATGGAAAAGTGTAATTGGTTAATCAGATGTATCAATGTTGTTATTATGACAGACGTCTTTAAACTATATTTATTCTGCAGAATGCTTTATCATACCTGAGTAAACAGCTCTAGACCTCTCTCTGTTTGTTAAGGATAGCAGTTGCCACATTTGCTTGCTGTGACATCACTTCCTGCTTGAGTCTTTCTCTGCTCAGATTACAGCAGTGAGGGGAGGAGATAGGGAGAGAGGAACAAACTGGTAATGCTCAAGCCCTAGCCCTGGAGCTGAAAACAGGTCCAATACAGAAGTCCATGTGTACAGAAAGAAGGAAAGAAATGCCTTGTTTCTTTTGACTGAGGACTCAGAGCAATATTACTTTTAGGGCTTTCTTTTTTTTAATAAACTTTTCTGATAAAGCTTAGTTATTTTTAACCTTTCCTTCTTCTTTAAGCATTATTTTTATATTAATAGACATGTATGTTGCCACTAGGTGGAGCATGGAGTGGAAAACAGAATAGGAAATTATTTGCTACAAAGGCTTAAATGTGGTCATACAGGGGCAGCTTTAAGATGCTAATTTGGGACTGATTTGGTATCTTATCTTCCTGTGTAGGAGGCTCACCCTACTGATACCTGGGAAAAATTGGCCACATGTCAATTCACCAGCTTTCATTTTCCCATTGGATCTAGGACTACATTAGCTAGTTGATCTGGTCCTCGCTTCTATTCTTGCCCAAGGTCCAACAATTGGATTAAGCCCAATATCGTCCACCTTAATGTAAGTTAGGCTTAAGCCATGCTTCTCACTCTTCTCTAGATGAAAAATACATTGGAGCAGAACACCCTCAAATACTTTAGAATCAGACCCAAAGCATTCTTTGGAACAGGGGAATACAGATCAGAGAGGCCTAACTGCTGTGTTTGCAGATAGCTAGGCACTACTAGATAGCTATTAGGGACTCCTATTCCCCACAATAAGAAAAGATTAGATTGTTTAATATACCTGTGCGTGTATGTTTTTGTTAAATGGAGGCTAAAACAACATTTAGGGGCATATTTACAAGGGTCGAAGTGAAAATTAATTAAATTCTAATCAAGAAATTCGAATTTAAAAGTTTTTTTTTGGCTACTTCGACATTCAATTAGTACTGTCACTTTAAAAATATTCGAATTCGACCATTCGCCACTTTAAAGTTGCTGAATTGGCATTTTAGCCTATGGGGGACCTCCCATAGCCTTAACAGTGCTTTTTTCTAAGTTTTGGAAAATCTAAATTTTTTTTGAAAATCGCTTGATTCAAATGATGCTATCAAACGATTTGAATGATTTCGATTGGTCGAATTTAGAATTTTTTTTTTATTCGAAATTCAACCCTTAGTAAATCTGCCCCTTAAATTAAAAAATGTATCCCCTAAAATAAATGTGACTTGAATACAAGCAATGCTAGGTAATAGAATACTGTACCAGGAATGGGGCAAGACCACGACCATACGCACAGAATTATTACTTAACAAAGATGCTAAATAAGAAATGGAATAAATTATTCTAAATGTAGAGATAATAGAAAACTGCTATACAGAGGGGAGGGATTACAAATTTACTGTTGATTAGGACTATCTCTGGAGCTTTGTGCTTAGAACCTTTGGCACAAAATTATATAATTTTATGTCATGTATCTGGTAATGTATTGAATGTAACCATTAGTTTGCCAATTCCAGTTTTATCCCAGTAGCCTAAAACAATAGATTTATCCAAGGCCAAGCTTTACACAATAGTTAGACAGACTTACCTGACCCCTTAGAAAAAAATGCAACTGTTCTGCAGGCATTCCCCAGCAGTGGATTTATATGTTCGAGTGCAGGCCTGCATTTCCTATGAGATCATACACATTGTGGCACAGGCAAGTGCCAAATGCTACTGGAAGACATCAAATTCGCCTGTGCTAGAATGCAGGAAAGATCCACTGCAGGGGAATGAAGGCAGATATGCCCTTCTGTAAGAGAACTAAGTATTGGAGGTGCTGTATTTATGTGATCCAGCCTTTTACTTTATATACATCTTAGGGCTAGAGCAGACGGGGAGATTCGGGGGCATTTTGTCGCCTGGCGACTTGTAGCCGCGACTTGTAGCCCCCGAACCTCCCCGAACCTCCCCGAATAGACAGGTCCTGGGGCGCACCGGCGTTACTTAAAAAGGCCTGCGCCTATTCACACGCAGCGGCGCGATTTGTGGAATCGCTCCAAATTGACTCGCGAGGCAATTTGGAGCGATTCCACAAATCGCGCCGCTCCGTGTGAATAGGCGCAGGCGTTTTTAAGTAACGCCGGTGCGCCCCAGGACCTGTCTATTCGGGGAGGTTCGGGGGCTACAAGTCGCGGCTACAAGTCGCCAGGCGACAAAATGCCCCCGAATCTCCCCGTCTGCTCTAGCCCTTAGAAGGTAACTATGTTTTAGGGCTTTGAACAAGTTAAAAGAAGTAAAAAAAAAATTCCATAGGGACATTTTATCTCAATCTTGTTACTTTGTATTGCCACTCAGTGTTTAGAGAATGTAACAGCTTTTGTGGTGACTGACCCTCGAGCAACTGATAATTTCATTTAGAAGTACTAATTGCTATCCCAGTACACCAGATGAGAAGTAAGAGAATACATATGACAAAGCTGTCAGATGTGTTAAGAGAAAACACAGTGACTGAAAATAACTTTATGACAAAATAGAAATAAAGATGTCTTTGGGACAAATTTGAATATTTGGGATCGTCATGACTAGGCAAAATATTTAGGAAAAATTAGAAGTAAGCTAGTACAATTTTCCCTACTGCATTCATTCTCTTCGTGCACCAGAAGTGGATTATTTGTAGAATCAGATAGGTTGTTCCATGCTATTGGCACTTATTGCAGTTTTAGCAGAAAAAGGGTCATCTACCTAAACAGCAACAGAATTCAGTTTAGCAATTGTCTAAAGTAAACCTATAAAATATTCAAAAACACATTTACAGTACTGTTAATACAAAAGTTGGCACAGATAAATACGTTTGGGAACTATAGGGCACTTTTACTATTACAGTAACTCTGTAACCAAACTAAATTCATCCCCATAGTGCCTTTGACATTAAAGGGCACCTATTAAATCAAAATTGTTTCCCTCATCAGTGGTGTGGGCAAAAATCCCACACCATCCAGTTTTTTCCAGAATACCCCAGTGATATGACATTTGCAGTAGTAGGATACTACTATATATATGACTGCATAACTCTCACAAACTGTTTTTGTTTTTAATTTAAATACTCTTGTTAGGAAACAATATAAATGTGAAGGATGCCCTTAAAAATAACATTCTGTAGTTTAGAGCACATGGAGGATTTCTCTTAAAATAAGTACACAATGTATTATTTAGTTACCTCTTGCCAAGGTCTTTTGACAAGGTGTTTTTTTGTTAAAGAAAGGCTGATGACAGCAGGCATAGTAGGTAGAATAGCAGGTATCTTCGTACCTTAAGTCTACTATATAAATAAAAATAATGTTAATATTAAATAAACCCACAGGGTGGTTCTGCTTCCAAAAAGAGTTCATTATATCTTAGTTGGGGCAAGTAAAACATACTGTTTTATTATTACAGAGACAAAGAAAAGCATTTTTAAAAATGTGGATTATTTGGATAAAATAGAGTCTGTGGGAGACTTTCCGTAATTCATGGCTTTCTGGATAACTGGCTTCTGGATAATGGATCCCATTCCTGTGCACATAGAAGGGTTCATCTCAACTCAAGGGTTGACACTGATAGCTACAGTGCGAAGTTTGATTCCAAAGTATTTATATGTCCTTCTGGCTGCATGGATTTTACTCACACACTCCAAAAAGGTACAAGCATTTGGTTCCCGATGGAACTGACTATAGTGTGAATAAGATAGCTTGTATGCTCCACTGTGGCAGGAACTGATATGTCTGATGAACAATCTCTGTAAAGCAATGTAAAATAAGTTAGCACTAGAGCTGCCAGAATAGGGGGCAAATAAGATCTACATTGTTTGGGTATAGTAATCCATAGCAAACAATTCACTTTTATAAGCATAACTCCTCCAGACTAATAAAAGTTAAACTGATGATTGAATGTTGAGGATTACTGCACCTATGCTTATTAGCAGGCACTTTGTTATTGTTATGTTCTCCTAGGTTTGTGCTCTGTAGGCAAAACAGAGCCTGTACAGAAAACAGTATATATCACACAAGAGTGGTATGGCAAATTCGCTTTTAGGTAGCTAAAACCTTGTTGATTGTTGGAATATCTGTTAATAATGCATTGGCTAATAATGCCAAAATGTAAATAAATATAACTAAATGGCTCCTGTATATATACTTTGTGTTTTGCACCATCTGTAATTATCCATCTCAAACCTCTTTCAGATCCCCTAGCTGGCGCTAGGGTTGCCACCTTCCACCGGCCTTCCATTTAAGGACAGGATACTCAGTAGAAAACTGTTCTGAAGAATCTAATTGTATGCCACAGAGCATATCTGTTATCTAATGTTTTATCCTGTGCCTTCTCTCCTTTTTCTGCTTTGAATGGCTGCTCCCATGGCTACATGGCAGCTTGTTTATATAAACTATAGCAGAGTTTCCGACTGAAACACACCAGTTATTCCAGTGCATCATGACAGTACATTACATTTTCATTCCTTTCAAACACTTTTCATTTTTTGTGTCGCTGTTCCTTTAACAACTGTGTTGTCATGCTGAAATTTTACTGTTATCCCTTCCACTGCCAGTAGCTCATTGGGTACCCTCAAATGTTCCAGCAGTTTCTGACAGATACAAACAACTTTGCCAGCATCGCTTCGCTAACATCATAACACTTCGCCAGCTGTAGACTCGCCAGGACTAGACTCGCCAGTACAATGCTAATTCACAAAAATGCAAATGGGCGCAAATGCTGGCGAAGTTGTACTAGTGTTACTTTGTCAAGCAAAGCAAAGTTGCGCTAGCATTGCCTAGTTTGTACGGCGGGAAGTTAAAGTTCAATGGACTTATATGTTGCAGCAAATACATTACATTACACAAGCCCGGGAAACCTTAATAAAAGGAAATAAAGTTGTTATATTGTCCTACATATGTGCCCACTGTATAGTTTATATTCCATATGTTAGCAAATGAAGGGGGAAGCCGGGTACCCCAAAAAAATTAGACATATTTTCAATAATTTCGTGACAAACTCCTATCTACTCTCCTGCACTTCTCCTGGTCTGAGTGAAGGCAAGTCTGGTAATGTTCAGTAAAATCTGCATCTTCGTAAATTGGCGGAGTTACGCTCATTCGCCAGAGAGAACATTCAGCTAGCGTTAGAGTTTGAAGTAACGCTAGCTACCTCTACTTCACTAGTGAAGGGGGGGTGCTGCATTTGTTAGTAATCTGCCCCTATGTAAGACGCAAAAGCAAAATTTTGAACTGAAAAATGTGCAGTTCGTAACAAAAATAATATATGTGTATATATATATACAGAGTAA
>CM044434.1:41117165-41158880 GCA_024363595.1 Xenopus borealis | reverse complement strand
TATTGTTTTAGGTGTATGTGACTGACAGAGAAGCCTTGTACCTGCCCCCCATAGTGTAACATTAACACTGCCATGCTTAACCCTTGTTATTAACACAGTAAATATTGTATCTCAAAGTAAAACAGAGTCCTGTGCTTTTATCCTTTCAGTACTTTTTCCTGGCCCACTGAAAAATGTAAATGGGGGTTCTGTAATTTGTTATGTGGCATTTGCCTTTGGTGTTTAACCATGTGAAAATATCCCAGTTAGTATCTTTTACTTCTAAAAGTTTTGCAGTAATTCCAGGGTTCCTAGCATTAACAGGCACACTTGTGCCTCATTCTTTAGAACATGCTGAGTTGGTGCATTTACATTGGGTGCAAGTACATGGAGACCCAAGAAAGATATGAGCAAAAACTTTTTGTGAATGGTACAGTATGTGCGCAAATTTACTTTTATTTTTGCATGCCAAACTTGCACTCACTTGCACTCTTTAATTGAATGTACTGTATGTTTACTTAATACATTAATGTAAAGGGGCACTTGTTGCCCTTTTCAGATGTTATACTTATAGAAAGAATTCCTTGTTATGCTATGCTAAGATTATTTTTGTTCTTTTTCTGGTTCAAACTTGAGTATTTAAAACAAACCAGATGGAAACACAGCTGCACTTAATGATGATGTAGTCCTTATTAGCCACACATTATTCTCTCTTTAATTTGTTGATAGGAAAATGATTATGAGTAATTTATTGCAAATTCTTTCAGCAACAAATGTTTTTGCTTTTTTTGTTAAGATTTAGATAAAGTTAATTGTTCTTTTTAAACTTTGTCAGGTGTCATAAACATAATTTAGCTTATATATAGTTTTGTAGGGGTACATAATGCTATTGAGTGATAATGGTTAAAGTATATCCATTACAATATCCATTTTGTTGCTAATTTTTTCAGCTTGCAAATAATTATATTAAAATGGAGATAATATTTAGTCGAAGGACAAAAGCATGGAAACACTTAAGGTTTTTGTAAGCACAAAGCAATTTTTACCAAACAAGCATTATATAAACATATTTCTGGGCTTTACTCATTATTTGATATACAAGATAATGTTAAAGTTCATGATAACTAAACTTAATGCAACCAAAAAATAATACAGCCAGATTCTTTAGTGTCCATAAACTGCTCAATCTGGTACTAACACTATTATGTTCTTAAGTATAAGACAAATATGGGCCTCCAGTGACCTCCCCCTCTTTTGCAGAGTAGGCATTGCCTCCTGTACTACCATGTGCAGAGGTTTCATCCCTCCCAGCAATCCTTTCAGCAACTCAAATTACTTTGACCCACATTTGTGGTTGAAAATACTCTTAACAAGGACCATCAAATGTATACTTTTATCAAGGATCACCGCTACAGCCTCTTTGGGATTATGGTTTAACAATGCATTGACAAATGTGAGGATTTTCTATAGGCCCAAATGAGCTCAATAGTATTTGTCCATCCTTGTGAATGTTCATACTGCAAAAAATCAGTTTGTTCACAGGGCAGTCCAATTGATAAGCCAATGTAAGAGTATATTTGCTCAAGGTCTATTAAGTCATGCCAACTAAACTTACTTTAATTTAGATGTACTGATTATAGCTAGGTGAACCCTCCTACATAAGAGGAGCATTAAACTTGATAGAAGAGCTAAGTGTTGTAAGTGAGAAATGTATTACAAGCTCAGGAAAGTTGTTGGTAGACATTCCTGTCCTCTCCTAGCCTCCTCCACTAGATAAAGACTTGAACTTCCTGCTTTGCCAAGGTACCCCATTATTTATGTCAGGCTCTGACCATATATCTATCTGTTAGCATCTCTCAAGGTATTCTTTGTTTTATAAAACCTTCATGCCCCTTTGCTTTACATATTATTCTTGTACATGAAAGCACTTGAGCATTTTTAAATTTCTTTTTGTTGTGGTTCTTTCTCTGAAATGCTGCCTTACTAAACAATGTTCAATGATTTATTTATACAAATATCTGAGCTCTGAGCTTCAGAACCATTACTACTTGACTGACAATTATATGAACATCATATAACTCATTTCCACAAATATATAAAGACCACATGTTGAACTTGACTATAAAAGTGATACCGTATTGGCTGGTGAGGTATCGGTTTACTCTTGATAGACCAGGGTGATTTCATGTTTTGACAACCCAACCTATAAAACAATCTGTTTATACATCACAAATAGATTCTGTCATCAAATGAATGATCTCCAGTGGAAATGATGATCAATCAAACCCAAAGAGCATAATGTCTCTAAATTTGTCTCCTGTTACAACATCTTGATTTCACCTTATTGGCAGATGCTTTAAGGTATATTACTAACTAAAGACGTCATATAGCACCTTGATTGGCATCTATTCTGGGAAAATGTGCAGAGCAAGGACTTAGCTGTTGAGTTATTAAGCTAGTATCTTGGTTTCTTAGAGGAAGATCTTGCCAGGGACAGTGTGTGCCTTCCATTTTTTTAATGTCCCAGTTTACTCTGCACAGGAAATTAAATATTTTATTATAGTTATAATGTTATAATTGAGGTTAGCTAGAACATTGAAGTCTAAAGATTTGATAACCATAAGTAGTTCCGGAAAATATATGACTGTGTGGGAGATAAATACCTAGAATTGTACGTCTCACCCATGCAAAAAGGAAGTTAAAATTATTTTTATTATTATTGTTATTAATATGTAATTAAATTTTTATTTGTTTTTAATATTCAGTGCAAAGTAAATAGCTCATTGTCGACCCTAATGTTACAGTAGTAATACTTTCATTCATGCAAAACTGAATATAGAACGTACATATTTTGAGAAATCTAAATCTCTGTAAGTCTCTCAAGATCTTTGCCATCTAATTCTGCAATGTTAGTATGGTATTTTCTAAATTCTAACCTTATTTTATTTTTCCTGAATTGTTTATGTGCTAGAGGGAACAAAAACAACAATTTCTTACTGTAAGACTTGAGGGCTTGTTTAAGATTGAAGCCAAAGTGTGGTTGCATAAAAACACATGTAAGTGTATTGTCACCATTCTTGCACCTGGACATGCTACTTACACTTGCATGCATCTGTGTGAATAAGACCACCTATTTTAATGTTTAATGTGAAGGGAGCAACATTTTTTAGGTGCAAATATGTTTATGTGGGCCCTGGTCTAAAAATAAAGTTTCATATAAATGGTTTATCTATACCTCTACAACTCTGAACATCCAATCAGTGATTTGACACCTTGTGACTCTAAGGAAGAGGATCAAGCACCCTGTTCTTCCTGCACTGCCGAATATTCTATTCCTCTTTTCTAACCAAAAAATGGTTGTTTAATTTAATGCACTTAAGCAAGATCTGCTTTAAAGGTTAGTATAACAACACAGAGACAGTGAATATAAATTATTCACTGAAATTCCCTTGGGGAAGGCAAAGTAATATAGGTTCTCTTAAACATTGCTTTATTCCTAAAAGTACTTCTTCACTCCTAGGGGCAGATATACAAACCAGCAAATTTTTGCCAGTGTCCTTTTCGCGCTCATCGCAACACTGCGCCAGGCGCAAATGCGAAAAGACTACGTCAATTCACTAATATGCAGAGTTTAACTTTTCACTAGCGGTACTTCAGCAATGCGAGCATTTGATAGTCAAGACGCACTAGTGTTCATTACTGCCGAAAGAAAATTTGCTAGTTATCTTGCTCTCTGGTCAATTTGCGTAGGGTAGGAAATTTAAAGTTGTATAGAATTCTTTGTGTTAAATGTTGGTGCAAATACTTCCAAAAAAAAAAAATCCACTTTTTAAAACACTTGCCCAGGGAACCTTAATAAAGACAATAGAGTTATTATAATGCCCTACACATGTGACCACTGTAAAATAAATGTACTATATGTTTCAAAATGTATTGAAAACCGGCTACCCAAAAAAAAGTTTGTTAGGAGTTTTGCAGGCAATCACGCTGAAAAAAGGAAAAGTTGCTAGCGTTTTTTTTTTTTTTTACTTTGATGCAAGTTTGGCTCACAAGATATGATGTAAGTGACTTAAGATTGAGGAAGATCTAGCTACTTTATGCAAAAAGAGGAAACGTTAAGTAAAATCTGCATTTTTGTGAATTTGCAGAGGTTCGCAAGATCGAAAAGTTGCCTGCCGATAGAATGCGAATCACCGCTAGCCCCGGTCTCTTTGCTAGCGAATTGGTGCCAGCGCCTGTTAGTAAATTGGCCATGTCCCTGCAAGTGGTGAATTGTCGTTAGCATTAGCCACTTCACACATTAGTACATCTGCTCCCTAGACTGTACCCTCCCATTCCTCTCTTCTCTCATTAAGTCTTTCACTTTGGGCTGTTAATGTTTTTACTGTGCTCTTCTTCATTCTGTAATAGCCATTTAATAACTTATTTCTGTCTCTCTTAAGGCTACTTCCATTTCTATCTTCTCATTGACTTCCCCAGAGCCATCAAATCCCTCATCACCTCTCCCCAGATATTCACAAGCTGCTGATGAATTCCATAGTAGAGGCATAACTTAATAATTGGGAAAGCCAATGCAGAGCAGGTGGAACACATAGATTAAAACCCAAGGGGTTAGTGAAATGTGGCATAGCTGGACCAAACCAAATAATATCTTCTAAAAATACTTTGAGCAGAGCAGATTTATCAGATAGATTCGGTTTATGTTTCCTAAAAAACATTTACTAAAAAAATACTTTTCTTTATTGCTGGATAATAAAGTTTTCCAACTTGCATGCACCTCAGTGAGTACATTGAGAAAAGGGGCTACATGTCTTCATGCATTCCCTTGCAATCAAATGAATGAAGAAACACCCATGTGTATGAGCCCTTAGGCTGCAAGTACTAATGAGGGCCATTGGCTCACAAAATTTCATGACACTAGTATTGCATGACACAGTGGCTCCAGTTCATAATTATTCATACACAGTTCAATAATACATAGGTGTCAAAGGGAATGTACAGCAATAAAGCATTGAAGTATGTACTGTAAACTGGTAATACAACAAGCCAAATTCTGACTACAAAATGGCAATCGGACTAGTCCATGGAGTGATTGTAACATCCTTTCCTAGAAGAGATTACAATAGAAGATGAACTCTGCACAGCTTCAAAAGGAAAGCGACACCTTGTAGATTGTGAACCCATGTGTTCACTAACTTGATAAAATATGAAGCAAATATGTAAAGGTGCGCTGTGTTG
Organism: Xenopus borealis; assembly: GCA_024363595.1. Classification (NCBI taxonomy): domain Eukaryota; kingdom Metazoa; phylum Chordata; class Amphibia; order Anura; family Pipidae; genus Xenopus; species Xenopus borealis. The sequence goes on along the minus strand of CM044434.1, from coordinate 41,153,663 downwards.
GATAGTGCCCTGAAAAATAAGGAAAGAATACTCTATGGTGTAGTTTGTTTTTTACTGAAGTTGGTGAGTCTTATATCAAACTACTCACATATAGGTGTCTTTAAAGAATGCTCATCATTAGCAACTGTGGAGGGTAGATGTCCTGTGTCTTTAATCACCTAGAATAATCTGCAGTAAAAAACTTCATATAGAGTAGTATTGTCGGAGCTTAAGTGTATATGCCCTGCGGGCTAGGATTTCACTTTCCAGACTGAGAAAGTATGTGTGTGGTACAAGAAAGCTGGATCGTTCATGTGCACTGATTGCCTCCTTGGTGACAGTGTAAGCAATGATGTTGTGGCAGAACTAGATGCAGCTCCCTCTCAACGTAACGTGAAGATACCAGAGTCGCTCCTTACCGGCTTCTAATGGCGCTTCCCCCATGTCCCTGTTTGGCGGGAGTCCGGGCAGCAGTGATCAAATAAAAAGAGCGGCGGCTTCCTTTCACTGCGTGTCATAAGAAATTTTCAAGTCTGGCGGTCCGATTAAATTTCGCATATGTATTCAGGATAAGCAATCTCTCCAACGACTGTATACATTAAATCTTATAGTTTATTTAGTACAAAACAAAGCCCAACGCGTTTCATAAGAAGCCGGTAAGGAGCGACTCCGGTATCTTCACGTTGTATCAGCTACTCCCGGGCCAGCTACGTTGAGAAGGAGCTGCATCTAGTTCTGCCACAACATCGCTGCTTACACTGTCACCAAGTAGGCAATCAGCGCACACGAACGATCCAGCTTTCTTGTACCACACACATACTTTCTCAGTCTGGAAAGTGAAATCCTAGCCCGCAGGGCATATACACTTAAGCTCCGACAATACTACTCTATATTAAGTTTTTTACTGCAGATGATTCTAGGTGATTAAAGACACAGGACATCTACCCTCCACAGTTGCTAATGATGAGCATTCTTTAAAGACACCTATATGTGAGTAGTTTGATATAAGACTCACCAACTTCAGTAAAAAACAAACTACACCATAACATCCTTTCCTAGCTCCATGGAAACTCCCAGTGCTGATTCTCATTCTCAGGTGTGCTTATTCCTCTAAAATATCAGGTCACCCTGGAATCAAAAATGTATATTTTAAGTTGCCATCACTTGCTTAAGATGTGACCCATACTCCATGTGTACCCTGTGGTCTCCTGTTATGTTCCTAGTTCCCTGATCAAAAGTCACCATGGTTTTTATTGCTGAGTTACCAAAATCCTCTGAGTTGACTGCCATACTAGTGGTGGTTGATAAAGTGGCTGAAATGTTTGTGCAATTATGTAACCCCGGGGCTCAGTTCTGCAGCATCTCTTATTTGCATTTCTTCCCAGTTTTGGTGCCTTTTTAACTCATATTGCCAGATCATTTTTTAACTTCTTGCACTCTTTCACTTTTGGGGCATTTTCAGGGTGGGACTTTTAGTTTACCTAGAAGAACAATATTTATTTATCCATATATATCCAATACAATTCATTTAGAAAGTTTCCTAACTCAACAACAACAATGTATAGTTTTATGGAAATTTATGACTTTTATTGGCCAAAACTCTCAGCTGTGCATTACCAAATGTCCAAAGCACCACTGTGCATACTTTATATTTAAATCAAGGCCAAACATTCCATTAAAAGTTTTACCTCAAAAAACCATACATTTTGGAAAAAAACACACTGCAAATATAGATTGTGTCCTTCTATTCCAAACTACCAAGCTGACATTCTTTTCTGTCCTCTTCTCCTCCCCTGAGTTTGGCCCTGCAGCACGACACAGCAGCACGATCGGACTGAAGGTGGGTATCCTCACATTGCTGCGCTGGCAATCTATTTTCTTCATTTGTGTATAAATATTGACTTTTTATTGGCTGTTTAGAGGGACTGGTCAAATCCAGATTGTGGGTTAGACCGAGCACTGGTACAATGTTTCAAGCAGCTGGTCAACGCCACATCATGGGTTAGACCAAGTGCTAGTGATTGTTTTCTTTATTACAATGATCTACTTGAAAAAAAAAAAAAGCATCTACAGTGTGATATAAACTACATCAAATGAAAGTTATCATGTTCATAGATGAGGTAGCAGGCAAATTTGTAAGATACAAAAAGGATTCATTGGCACTCAAAGGCTGGTGGAAGCAGGGATAAACCCTTGCTTGTTTATTTGCAGATTAGTGCAACGTTTCGGGGTAGTTCTGCTTTATCACTAATCTCCAAATAAACACACAAGGGTTCATCACCAGGCTTTGAGTGTGTCAGGCTCTGCTAGGATTCAAGCCAGGGACCTTTGGGTTTCTGGCTCGATGCCTTATCTATTAGGCCAGGAGAGCAACCTGTACGGTTGCTCACTATAGGTTTCCTGGCCTCTGCAGCCTCAGGCCAGCAGCATCCTGATTGGTTGCAGTCAGGAAATCAGGGTTGACTCTGCCCTATTTAAGGCCAGCCCTCCAAACACAAGCATTACATTACAAGCATTACACAAACATTACATGGCCCTCTCCGTCCTATACCGTTCTGCTCCTAAGTCTGATTTGACGCCCACATCAGCCAGTTCTGTAATTTTGCCCTTTTTCTGTCTGTGTCCTGTGGTTTCAGCCAGTTCTTGCCAGAAAATATTTAAGTATTTTAAAGTATTTTGAAATTTGCCTTAGGTGTGCACCCACAACCCCCCCATAAGTCTGATTCGATGCCCACATCACCCTGTTCTGTCATTTTGCCCTTTGTCTGTCTGTGTCCCGTGTTTTCTGACAGCTCTTGCCAGAAAGACTAATTTCCTCCTGATGTCTCTACAGCGCCTCCTACCCTATCCTTGACAGAGAGCCAGTGAACCCTTTTGGAGGGGTGCCAACCCCTCCATCACCATGCGCCAGGCATCCATTCCAGAAGGCCAGTGTGTGCGAGCAGTGCTATTTATACTGACATTTGTAAGCTAAACATCTAAACAGAATCTCATATGTGAGAGCATTTAACATTAACTTACTAGGGAAATGTACACAAATGATTTGCTGCCAAATCTGGTTCCCACATCTGTGTGATGATCAGGAGGATCTTCAGCTTCAGGTAATTGTAGATCCCCCAACAGCTGGTTGTCCACTGCAGTATTATGTAAAAAGACTTTACTATGGTAATACTGCAGAACACTCCTTGAAGGGTCCAAACAGTGGAAGCGCATCTTGAGAAAGTCACATAACTTGTCTGGGACTTTGATGAGCTGCATTATACCTTTCTTCGACAGGTGTGGCTGGATTAGTAATTGGAATCAACAGCCAGGGTTGAAACCCATAACCAGCATTTCCTGAAAAAGACTGGATATCAGCCACGAGTACAATCTATTGTACCCATGATGTTAGGCAGATCTCCTTGGATAGAAAAGTCCCTTATCACTTTCAGACACTCCTGTCTGGTGTTTGGAAAATAGATAAATAAATTACATCTTCTTTAAGAGCTTAGAACACAAATCAGTGACCGAGAGAAAGTGGATTGAGACATGCCACTGACAAGACCTTCTGACAACTTTCAAGATCCCAGAACTGCCTATTGTTAGGTGCCAGAGAATCAATATCTTTTTTGAAAAGTTTGTAGAGATCCATGAGACACTGGCTATTAAGTTGATATCACTCAATGACTTCAGCCTCCACTAAGCCAGCTAGCAAGACCCTGGTTCTATATAGCCTTGGGGGACATTCAGGGATGACAGGTGGAGGTGCCACAGCAATTTCTAGTGGATCCTCTGCTGAACGGTTTAATGCAGGAGGGGAAGCAACAGACCCTTCTAACCTACAATCTTAAGTGGTCTCTTCACTCTTCTTAGTTGTTTTTTCTGCTCATCGTTCCAGACACATCTGATCCACGTAGGAGCATCAAAATGGTTCATATTGTACAGGCAATAAGCCAAGGAGTAAAGGGTTTATATAGTCCTGTTTTCCCTGGCCAAATATTCCATCAACATTTTCAGAACTGGGTCTTAAAACCAATATTGAAACTAAGTTTAGCACATTTAGCTTCCAAAGATAAAGGATCAACAGTCATTTGCAAACAATTGGAGAGTATTAACTGGATTACATGGTGGATAAATGGAATCCATTGAAAGGGAATTGATTTGTGATGACAATTGTTGAAAGGCCTATTTAGGATTTGTGTGAATATTAGGGGGTGTGATATTTTTAAAGTCCAAGTAATATTTGACAAATGCAAGAGGTCCTCTGCACTCAACCCATTATCAATATATTTAAGACATTGAGACATTTTGTGCATACAGCTACTAAAAAATGCCTTACCATTTAAACAACAGGGATTGTTTGTCCATACATTGCAATATATTTAAGCTGGCCAACTATGTCAAAGTCATCCCATATCTGGCCAGTCCTACGCTCAATTTTCATCTGATTCATTAAGAATTCCATTACTTCATTAAACATTTTACAAAGGGACTAAGTTTTACCTGCAACTTACTTGCTGCTTTCAAAGTAAAACTCCCAATCATGGTTGCCCTTTTATTAGACACCAGTGGGATCACCTGACTATAGCTGGGAAGGGTGGGGGCTACAACAGAGAGCTGGTCACTGCTCCAGTATAACTACAACAAACAAGAAAAAGTTGTGCTCACCACTACTTTTTAAAACCATTAGGCGGGGTGCAATGAGGCTGTGACCACAAAATACACATAGACAAATGCAAGAGGTCCTCTGCACTCAACCCATTATCAATATATTTAAGACATTGAGACATTCTGTGCATACAGCTACTAAAAAATGCCTTACCCTTTAAACAACAGGGATTGTTTCTCCATATATTGCAATATATTTAAGCTGGCCAACTACGTCAAAGTCATCCCATCCCAAGTAATATTTGAGTCTGTGGAATGTGAAGTCTTCCCCAAATGTCCAGCAGTAATATAGGTACGAGTTTGCGGTATTCCTCACGTAATTTAAGCAAAGGGAAAGGTATTTTCACTTTCAAAATATCACAAATACCCCTGGATTCCTAGTGTCTCCAGTGGCACCATGCACTCACCAGACGTGAGTTCAAAATGGCAGGGTATATATAAAACGTCCCATGTTCGCTATCTTCTTATATAGGGAGATAAAAACAGCATGTGCAGAACGCTTAAAACATAATTTAATAAATATAGTAAAAACACACTCACAAACTTGGTTACTGCGTAAAAGATTTTTGTATGTGTCCTCCATAATACTCTGGCTCCTAGGCCCTTAGAGATCGATCTGCTTGTCGGAGAAAGCACTTCTGCACTCTGCTCTGACTCGCTCCCGGCAGCAGGGGAAGCCCCAACCGCAGCAGCAAAGACTACAAGTCCTAACACGCCGAGCGAGGCAGCGGCAGCCAGCAGGGAGCTCTCTCCTCCCCATGACCTCTTACTAATCCCACTACCCCATCTACCCTAGCTTCCCCATTATTCTTTCTCTCACCCACCCCCTCACTTGCCTAGTTTAAACACTCCTCCAACCTCTTGGCCATTCTTTCACCTAGCACAGTGGACCCCCTTCCATTGAGGTGCAATCCGTCACGACTGTATAGGTTGTACCTCAAGGAAAAATCAGCCCAGTGCTCTAGGAACCCAAACCCTTCCTTCCTACACCAAGACTTGAGCCAAACATTTAACTCCTTAAGATCCCACTGTTCCAGAGAAATTCGTGAATTGGCGAAAAATTCACGAAACGAGTCGCGCGTTGTTTTTGACGCGCGTTGTGTCGTTTCCGACGCGCGTCGCGTCATTTCCGACGCGTCACGTCGTTTTCGGCGCATCGCGTCAAAAACGACGCGCGACTCGTTTTTGTTGGCGAATTTTTCAGTGGCAAATTTTTGCTGCCGTTTCGCGAATTTATTCACCAGCGGCGAATTCGCCCATCACTAACCCTAATCCTATCCTGCCTAGGCTGATGCAACTTGCTTCTAACTGGTCTCCCTGATGCCAGCCTCCCCCCACTTCCCTCTATCTACCTCTTGTACTAGAATCCTCTACCTTTGCCTCAAGATGTAAAAGTCCATCCTGCTCTTTAGAAATCTTCATTGTGGCTGCCCATTAAGAAAAAAAATAACTGGAAAAATCCTTCATGAATTTCAAAGACCTTTATTTTTCTGCACCTCTTTTGAGTCCCAACCGTCCTGATTAACTTCAAGAGGCACCCCTTTCCACCACTGTTTCACCCTTTAAACTACTTTTTTCCCCCACAAATAAACTACATACCGCTTGGAGCAGTGGCATAAAATATGACTTATTCCTGGCAGCTATGTGCCAATGGCTCACACAGTTTAAACTGCTGCACTTACCACAATCCTATTTGAAACTGTAAGTTACTCACCCACATAGAATGTAAACTCTGTGGGTCACAGACCTCCATCTGTTGTGACTCAACACTTTGCACTGAAATATTTAAAGTAATTATATTTTTGTATATATATTTTATTTTCTGTATTTTCCCTGTCATTTTTATTGGCATTTATACAAGTAGCTCCATATTAATGCATACGTACATGCATACACATAAGGTAATGAAGGTACCAGAGACTAGAATTCCATTTGTACTAATATACGGTGTTACCTCCCTCTGAAGTAGATTCCATTCTGTAATGAAAGAACATGTTAATGCAGTTACTTTAAAATGAGAGAAACTGGATACTGGGATTTAAATAAATAAAAGAAAGTAATTTTAGACAAATGTCAGGGTTTTATTCTTTATCTGACACTGGAAATTTCATGAGGCTTTTTCCGTCCCAGAGAAATAACGTCAGTCTTACATCTTAGCGCTTCAAGAATTTGACCACGTGAAATGTAAACCTGTATTTCTATATGACAGGGACTCAGCATCACGAAAGAAAGGATTAACATTACTCTTTATATTAAGTGAAGGTAAAATGAAGAGAACTGACTACTGATAAATCCTAGATGGACAATAACAATGTTAACACAGTTAAAGCTTGTACTTCTTGTTCTCATATGACATGGCATTTGAATGCATATTATGGACTATACAGTATTTTCCAGGGATGGGCAGCCTAAAGCTCTTGAGCTGCTGCTAAAGTCCTCAGTGTGTCACAACAGATGATGCTTGCATTTAGTGATACATAAAGAGGCAAAAGGCAGTTGTGGAGCTAGAGCAGATAGATGAAGAGAGGCTGTAGTTTGCTTTTCCCCAGTGGATTAAAAAAATTTTTCGTAAGGCAAACCATTGGAATAATCCCTGATCCCAGTAGCTACAGGCACAGTGTCATGGTGTCCGAGGTATCTGTTTTACAAGATTTGTTCATCTTTTAGTGTTATGTAGGCATTCAGTTTCTAAGAATATTGGCAATTGGTTTTCATTTTTTATGTTTTTTTATTATTTAGCTTCTATTGTGCAATTTTCCAGTTTGGAGTTTTCAGTCCGGTATACCCTAGCAAACAGGCAGTGATTTGAACAAGAGATTGGAATATGAATAGGATGGCGTGTGAATAAAAAGGAAAGTAAAAAAAAGCAACAATTGCAATGAAATTTTAGCCTCTGAGTAATCATTTTTGGCTGCTGGGGTTGGAAAGATTAATAAAAAGAAGACAAACATTTAAAAAAAAAAACTATACAAAACCAAAAATGAAGACCAATTGAAAGCTGCTAAGAATAAGACATTCTTTAACATTATAAAAGTTAACCTAAAGGTAAACAACCCCTTTAATGATGCATTCAACATGGAATTTCACTTCTAAGGCATTCAGCAGATCCAACCCCGTTCTTTGCACAAAAGCAAGCTCACAGTGCATTGCTCTATCTTCAAGAGGGAAGGTGGATTGCTCTTATGAATTAACACAGCAATGCCTCTCTCCTTTAAGATTCAACCAATCAGGAACCGCTAGTAGTGGTTTCTAAAGTAACCCTGTCTCTAGAACATGGGTACTGATCATTTCCACGTGTAGGAGAGCACACAGGAACTTTTCATGCATGCACACTAGTTTGAAAGGGCCATTCATGACATAGGCACTTCTAAGATGGTGCATGTGAAGGACATTGGTCAAGGAAAAGAGTATCCTTGTCCTTTAATGAGTCTCTCATACCCTTAACACAAGATTAGTCTATACAAGCACATCTTTATTACAAAGATCCAGATCCTGTTTTATGGTTTATAGTTCATTATGGGGTACCTATAGTACTGGCAATTAAGCGAATGGTAGTAGCCAGCATAGGCCTGTTTTAATCTTTTTGCTGTAACCTTGTTACAGAAGCTTATAGGAAATTCGGAGATATCAAACCCCCCATTTTCCCGGGAGTTACCAGATTTTGGGCTCTGACCCTCATTCTCCCATCACTCATAAGCATTCCCCTGTTTTTGATGATTTACCACTATTTTGAGCAATTTGCAGCAAAAATCTGATGTGCGCATGCGTAGAACATTTCAGTGATATCAACGAGAGAGATGTACGCCTGTGCAAGACAGAGTCTTTGGCTTCAGGAAAAATTTCTCCCCATGATGGTACTGCCGCCGTCATTACTTCCAGGAATGAGAAAATATTTGTTTTACCCTACTATTTTGTGTAATTTGGAAGTTGCTTTTGAACATTACATTCATTTCCATAAAAAAAAAATATATAAATATATTTCCATGAAAATATCTTAGATGAGTTTCTCAATCTGTTAAATGAGATATGTGGATTTTACAATGTGCATTAATAGGGATTTGAGTGATGAATCTTAGTTTGGAAAGGTTGTTTGTTTAATTACATCATGGGTTAAATTAATACTGAGATGGCTGTGTGTATCTGTTTATTGTGACTTTTTTTTAAAAATAGGGGGACAAAATATAAAAAGAATGGGGACCACTGGTTTTATGACTGCTTTTACCAGTTTTCTACAGTCTAAAAATTGAAGAACTAAAGTAGTTCTATGAATGGAATACCCCTGTAAAATCACCCTTTACTATAATTTTTAAAGTAAGGGGTCATAATGCCTTGTATTGGACCCCACAATGACAAATTGGTTTCTGATGGCCATCCTACTTGAATGTAGTGCTGCTTATATAAGTCTGATATTTACACAACTCTGCTCTTTATTCTGCCCTACCAGAATTCAAAATTCATAACCCATATTAAACTGCTGTATGTAGTATTGTATCCACCAGATATTCTGTTTGCTGAAATTTCTATGTATTTTATTCTATGTGGTATATATAGACTGAAGTATAGTATGGAGAATGGAGGTGATGGGATAATGTTAATTATAACCAAATATTTTATTGTTGAAAACTTAAAGAATTTCCACTATCACGTCTATGCTGATGATACTCAGATCTATCTCTCCTCTCCTGATCTCAACCCATTCATTCAGTTTTCCTCCTGCCTGTCTTCTATCTCTACTTGTATGTTGCAAAGCTACCTTAAATTAAACCTCTCTAAAATGCAAATGGTTCACTTTCCTCCAACTAACACCAGTAACATCCCAGAAGTATCCTTCATAGCTAACAGTTCCACTATCACCCCGTCTTCCCAGGCCCAGTGCCTTGAGGTTATCCTAGTTTCTGCCCTGTCATTCACTCCTCATATTCAGTCACTTATGAAATCATGTCACTTCACCTAAGGAACATATCCAAAATACAATCATTTATCACCCAAGATGCTGCCAAAATTCTTATTCACTCTCTCGTCATATTACGTCTGGTCTACCGTAACTCTCTTTTAATTGACCTTCCCCGCGAGAGACTTACCTCTCCAGTTTATAATGAACACTGCAGCGAGGCTTATACACCTCAGCAATCACTCCTCCTCTGCTATGCCATTCTGCCAATTCCTGCACTGGCTTCTAATACCTTTTTTGAATTAAATTCAAATTAATGACCCTGACATTCAAAACACTTTTCAAAACTCTGCCCCACCCTACGTCTCTGAACTCATCTCTATATACTCACCCAACCCTTTGCTATGCTCCTCTACTGACCTGCTACTCTCTCACTCTCTACTCTCAACTCCTCACATGCTCGCATTCTAGACTTTGCAAGGGCTGCACCCCTCCTCTTGAATTCTCTCCCACGGTCTGTCTGACTTTCTCCCAACATTTCTGCTTTCAGGAAATCTATTAAAACACACCTATTTAGAGAAGCAGACCCTCACTCTGCTTAACTATCAAATGCAATACCACATACAGTACCACAACTCTCACCCACGTAATTCTTATCTTGCCCACTCTCACACCTTGTGTATTATTCCCTTCCCTTTAGATTGTAAGCTCTTTATCGTGGTTGTGATGTATGTAACTCCATATGTTTTATATATAATTCATATGATTTAGTTGTATACACCTTTACTTGACAGCGCTACGAAATATGTTGGCGCTATATAAATACATGTTAACAATAATCTTGGACTGTAAGTAGTTGTAAGCATAGTGAAAACAAATGAATGTGTTTGCTTTACTTTTTTTCTTATCACATTATTGTCAGCTGTATGGAATCCATTAGGGAACTTTGTATGAATGCTCCTACTTACAGTAGCTGCACAAAAAACATGAAATAGGATTGGGGCATACAGTAGAAGGTTAGGTGAACTGGACTAAGGTGTCATGATATTCATTGGACTTCAGTTGTTACCATTCTGTATTCACCTTTCTCTCCTAATCTTTGTTTAGGTGTTGCTTGGAAATATTTACTCCTTGAAATATCTTTCTGTGGCAGTAAATGGGAACAATGCCAGGTGAAACATTTATATTGTGTGATAGCATGGTGCTTCACATTCACTGTCAAGTACTGTAAAAATATCTATTTCTGGATGCTACCTATGAGGAGTGCAATCCCTGCCGGTAACAAAGCATCCTGTGTTCCCTTACCCTACTTCTTCACATTGTTCAAGTAACTGCACATTCCTGGTTCCTTTGTTGTTAAATTTTGTTTTTATATGGAATTTGAAGTTTTCCAGACATGCTAAACCCATTAAGATGGATTTCAGGAGTCTGGGAGCAACACTTTCTTCTGAGAGTAGCATTAGTGGGTGCAGGCAAGCCCATAGGGTAGGTAATACTTGACTTTGTTGTGGGCTGTGTCCTCTGCTGCTCTCAAACTCGGGTGATGGGTTTTTAGTTGAGAGGAGGGATGTCTACCCACCTCATGAATACAGCTCTACTGAACATGAAAGACTGGGTGCAAAGTGCTGAAAATGGTGGATTGTCTTCCATGTTGTAAATTGGCCCTTAAATAAATATGGCACAGAGCTTAGGACCAATGCCTTCCAGATCTGAGTTGTTCTAATGTGGAGCCTGCATGTTCTTTACTTGCCTGTGTCAGTTTCTCTGGGGATAATAATAAAACCATGTATCCAAATAAATTTGGATACTGTGGAAAATATAAATATAAAGAGAATGAGATGATTTGTAAATATTTTAAATTCTATATTTATGGTCCTGCACCCCTCAGGACCACAGTTTGTTGCTACATCCACAAATGCAAGTTAAAACTCTACAAATTTAAGTTCTGTGGTCAGAATTTAAAATGAATGAATCATGGATGCTGTGTCTTCAGGCCAAAAAAAAGACCGTCTGGCTTATCAGCACACAGTCTAAGGGTAGGGACAGACAGGGAGATTCGGGGAGATTCTGTCGCCTGGCGTTTTTAGCAGGCGACAATCTCCCCGAATTTCCTTCTCCCTGTCTGCCTTTAGTATAAGTGACAAAGCGTCAGCGCCTGTGCACACGCTGCGTGGCGATTTCCGGAATCGCCCGAAGATACCTCGTGAGGAAACTTCGGGCGATTCTGGGAATCGCCGCGCAGCGTGTGCACAGGCACTGGTACTTTGTCCCTTTTATTAGCGGCAGACAGGGAGAAGGAAATTCGGGGAGATTGTCACCTGCTAAAAACGCCAGGCAACAGAATCTCCCCGAATCTCCCTGTCTGTCCCAACCCTAAAAGCAATAACGATGGTATGGGGATGCATAAATGCAAATGACTTATATAACTTGCTCATCCTGGAAGGCACAATTAATGCTGAACTTATTTCAGCAAAACTGCATTCTTTGTGTATCACATCGAGTATAGCTCCATAATAAAAGAGTCTGATATGTTGTCTATTTGCTATTTTCATTTAAATATAGAGTTTAAACGGTTTCCCAATCATTGCATTCTGGTTTTAGTTACAGTACATTATGCACATTATGCAAATACGGCTTTACATCAGTACATTTTGTTATACATCATGTGAGAATATAATGGGGTTCTTTTAAGCGCATTTTGTATAAAAATGGTGAGCATTCTGTGTATATATACTGCCATCTGCTGGCCAACTGAGTATATACAATTGTGTGCAAAATAATAGCCGTTCATCATCACTAACCTGATCAATCACTGTTTTTAGTAGAAATGATAAATCTACATGGCAAATAATTTACTAGTAGGTGTAGCAGAGTAATAAAAAACCAACAAATTGATTTACAAGTTTGCTCAAGCAGGGTATAATTAGTTAGTTAATATCATTAGGTCACTTGGGATGGAGTGTCCACAAAACAAGTTCTTCAAGTTAGTGTTGATATTCAGACCGGTCAGAGTACATAAATCGGGAGTAAGAATTTCAGAATAGAATTTCAAATAGTCAGTGATAATTAGCGATACTACGATCACACTTGAATTTAGTATGGTATGATCACTGAAAATCCAAAGCTTACTCCACGCCCCGGGCTTCTCCATCCATATAACCCGAGCTCAATTAAAAAAGATACCGACCGTTTCTTGAGATCTTCTGCTTGCGGAACTTTTGCCGGTTTAAATTAGCCGCATCTCTGTGTTGCAGTCAAAGTCTGTCTTGCACATTTACCAACATAGGAGGCCCCCCCCCCCCGTTTCCAGCGCAGTCATGACATGCATGCTGCTGATTCTGTGTTATTGAGTGATTAATTGAGGCTTGTTCAAAATAACAATAGCTTGTTCCAAATAATAACAGTGTGGAGTTCAATAAGTGATGTCATTCATTCTGTGAAAAAACTGGTGCCAATTACTGCCCTTATTTAAGAAAGGAAGGCAGCAAAGGTTGTGCATGCTGTTTATAGTGGGTTCCCTCTTTGAAAATCTGAGTAAAATGGCATGTTCTAGACATTGCTCAGCATACTTTGATTAAAAAATGATTAACCAAAAAACCAAAAAACTATTATCTGAATAAATAGAATAGCCAAAAACCCAATGATGAGCTCCAGGAAGATCAAAGAAGGTCTAAAGTTACCTGTGAAGATGCCTACGTGAAGCCAAGCTATTGGCAAGAAGCCCCTGCAAAGTCCCACTGTTTAAAAAAAGATGTGCTGAAGAGGTTACAATTTGCGAAAGGACATATTGACTGACCTAAAGGGATATGGTGCAACATTATGTGGGCTGATGAAATCAAAATTGTTCTATTTGCGTCTAAGGGCTGCAGACAGTTTGTCAGATGACTTCCAAACACTGGCCTCAGGCCACAGTCCTCTTTAAAGACAGTGGGGGTCATTTATAAAGTTTGCGCAGTGCATAATTGTTCGCAAATTGTAGTTTTGCCCATGCTTTTTCCTGAACGCTACAATATTGCACTACTGTGCCCGTCTTTCCGGTTTTTGCGAATTCGCATTGTGAATGAATTTTCGCAAACAATTCGCAAACAAGACAGGTCTTTGCGTGAGTGCAGGCACTTTGCGAGGTTGTTTTGCGCGAAAATAGCGTTAACAGTAACTTAAATTCGCAATTTGCTAAACAGTTTTGCGAATATTTTCTACGCCACCAAAGCTGTGGCGCAGAGTGTTCGCAATTTGTGATTTTTACCATATTTAAAAAGCTCCTATAGACATTCACAATATGAAAAACAAATTGGCAAATCTGTTTTGCACACTCATATTCAGCTTTATAAATATAAACAGGCGCAGGGCAAATATATTCACTCTGCGAACCAATCTGCCCTGTGCGGACTTAAAATTTGCGCAGCGCATAATTGTTCGCAAATGGTAGTTTTGCCCATGCTTTATCCTGACCGCTACTATATTGCACTACTGTGCCCGTCTTTCCGTTTTTTGCGAATTCGCATTGTGAATGAATTTTCGCAAAAAATTCGCAAACAAGATGGGTCTTTGCGTGAGTACAGGCACTTTGCGAGGTTGTTTTGCGCGAAAATAGCGTTAAATGTAACTTAAATTCGAAATTTGCGAAACAGTTTTGCGAATATTTTTCTACACCACCAAAGCTGTGGCGCAGAGTGTTTCCAATTAGTGATTTTTGCCATATTTAAAAAGCTCCTATAGACATTCACAATGGTAAAAACAAATTTGCAAATCTGTTTTGCGAATTTGCACACTCTTATTCAGCTTTATAAATATAACCAGGCGCAGGGCAAATATATTCACTCTGAGAACCAATCTGCCCTGCGGGAAGTTTATAAATGACCCCCAGTGAAGCATGGTGGCACAGGCATCATAATATGGTCATGTTTCTTCTACTATGGGCCTATGTATCACATACCAGGGATCATGGATCAGTTTCAATAAATCAAAACACTTGAAGAGGTCATGTTGCCTTATGCCAAAGAGGAAATGTCCTTGACTTGTTTCAACAAGGCAACAACACAAACACACCAGTAAACAAGCAACAACTTGGTTCCAGACCAACAACATTGATGTTAGGATGTGCCAGGTAATCCCCAGACCTTAATCCAATAGAATACTAGTGAGGTGACATAAATAATGCTGTTTGAGTCAAAACCAAGAAATGCAGAAGAATTGTGGAATGTAACAGGTGCCAGAATTTGGTGGACTTCATGCAACACAGATGTGCAGCAGTTCTCAGAAACATTCAGTGATTCAAAGAAAGCAAAATCTTGAAACATTTTTCAGTTTATACAGTGAATATTTGATTTAGTGAAGAAGAATGCAGACACTATTATTTTTAACAGCCTAATATTCCCTTTTCTTCACATCCTGTAAAGGAATAACACAAATTTCATACATTTTTTTTCGTGTTTTGATTTGGAATAGAATGTGCAGTGTTACCAATGCATTTGCATGTATGGAATTATGAAGATTTGAGTAGTGATAGGCGAATTTATTCGCTAGGCAGAATTTGCGGCAAATTCCTGCGATTTGCCGGCGGCGAATAAATCCGCAAAACACCAGCGAAAATTCACCTGGCGAAAATTTGCTGGCAGCAAAAAAAAAAACTAGACGCGCGTAAAAAAAAAAAAATGACTGGATTTGCTGGAAATTCGTGGATTTTTCGGCAAAGCGAAACAGGATAGATTCGCCCATCACTAGATATGAGCTTTATTTACTTTTTTGCAAGAAAATTAGGTTTTTAATTTTTTTTTGTTTGTGCTTTTTATATTTGGATCATTTTTAAATATGTAGACATTACTCATAAAGTAGGGTTACATAAATTTGAATTTTGATAAATATGCCTCCCCAATTTCAAGGTACTGTAGAATATTTGTGTAATTCAATTTCTGAATCAAGACACAAGCTTCCAAATATATAAAAATGAAAAATGAACCTTGGTTTTCCTTAATATAAACAAATATATGCATGCACGTATAACTGAATGAAAAGTCCCATGTTTCCTGTGTGCCAATACCAAAAATGAATATGAAATTCTGTTTCCCTCTTACACAAGTACACTGGGGATTTCCAAAATATTGACTAATATGTGGATTGCATTTGGCTTCTGATTAGTAGGCATCTGGTGAATAGGTGATCTAGTTGTTAGAAAGACACCGCAACATGAGTTGTTCAACATTGACACTTCCTTTTGGCTTTAACAGTGCATAAGTTATTTTGGTTTTTATAAATAATTCATCTCATCTCCCACATATCATTAGGTACGACGATAAAAACAAAATATGAATGCCAGGGGCCCACTGAAAATACAAAAATATGTGTACAAGCCCCAAAATTAATATATTTCAATTTGATTAATTTCAGTTATGCAAAATCAAATTGACTGCATTTTACGTTCAGTAAAAAAGCAAATAGCAATATGCTTATTGGACTGAAATTTTTGATCCAGAGGTTTCAAATAAATAAATAGAAGGTTGATCAAACCCCTCCCTGGATCAATATTGTACTAAGAGCAATAAAGTGATCTTAACACTGTATAAATCTGGTCCCATTATCTTTGTTCCTGCACCTGAAGTTGGAAGCATTAGGCACAATTTTCATAGTACTGAATATGTATGTGCTGTGTTCCTATAAAAAGCCAGAATCAAATAATAATCTCCATATGATAGCATTAATAACTGTAATTGTACAGTTGTGATTAGGACCATTACTCATTGAACACCAGTATTAACAATAAATATTCTGCTTTTTATTTAAAACATTATACAAAAATTATTAGTACAAAATACAAATAAAAAAGATTTTGGAATGTGGAAGAGTTAATTAAAATGCATGTTTGCTTTACCTAATAAAGGTAATCCATTATCTGGAAACCCATTATCCATAAAGCTGCAAGTTACAGAAAGTCTGTCTTTCATAGACTCAATTTTATCAAAATAATCAAAATCAAAAGAAAAAAATATTACCTTTTTCTCTGATAATCTAATATAATAATACCTTGTACTTGATCCAAAGTAAGATATAATGGATCATTATTTGATGGGACAATAAAGCTAGTTTAAAAGCCCATTTCATAAAAAACGTTTTTGTAATGTATTTTTATTACTTAAAATAATTGATTTCAGAGATACATACCATAGAAGCTGATCATCTCTGCAAAATCTATCAGTTCTCTCTCCTTTAGATCCGAGATTGTGGGACAGGCTCTGTGTAAAAACGACAGGTTGCCATATAAGGAAGTTGAGGATGAAACCTGCACAGAGCATGCTATCACTCTGTCCTGCTTCATTTACATATTGTTTTTCCGATTGGCTTAATCTTGAAGATATGCAAATGAAGCAGGAGAGAGAGCTAGCGTGTCCTGTACAGAGTCAACTTCCTTATATGGCAACCTGTTGTTTTTTTTTTTTTCACAGAGTGTCAGCGATCCCAAAACACAGAAGGGAACTGAGAGAGATTTGGCAGAGATGATCCATAGCTTGTATCTCTGAAAGCAAACATTTTAGGTAATAAAAGATTTATGACAAAAACGTTTTTTATGACATGGGCTTTTAAATTAGCTTTATTGTCCCAAAGGTGAACAACCCCTTTAATGTTGTCTTGTAGACTGAAGCTAAAAATATCCAAATTACAGAATCTGGAAAACTCCAGGTACCGAGCATTCTGGAAAACAGGTCCCATACCAGTATTGTCAAATAGTAAAAGTTCTTTGTATTAAAAGAGAATGAGTAATATCCTAAATAAGGCCAATTTGTATTGATCTAGAGTGGCATAAAGTGATTCACTGTGGCATCATTTTGCTCATGTGAGAACTTTGCAGCTTTTAGTGAGCTGTTAGGTGGAAGTTTGTAAATGTAACTGAACCAAAGGATAACATACAATCTCTACTTTGTTTTTTGTTTTTTTTACTTTGACCAGTTCCTAATCCATGTTCTGATCTCCTTATTCTCCATTCACAGATAATGGCAAAAGCTACAGGGTCTATACTTCCAATCTTCAGCAATGTCAACTCCATGGGCTTCCTGACCTTTCCAGTATGATAAGAAATTAAGTCAAGCACACCACAAGCTTTTCCTCTTCAAAAGTCAATATTTTGCATCCCATCTGCTTGATAACAATACTCCACTTTCAGACAGCCAATTGTTGAGAGTTCTGAATAAGTGAGGTTCAGGCAAGTTAGGTCTAATAGTTCTCCAAATAGATGGGAAATCCAGTAAATGCAGTAAATCCAGCTCACTTAACTTATCCAATGATCTCTGCTCCCAAAGCTTGGTCTGGTTTTAACTTTAAATTCTGAATAAAAATATCAATCTGCACTAACCCTGTCACTAGAAAGACAAAGACACCTGAAAGACAAATATTAAAAAGCATTTGATAATTCACCACACGTTTTCAACGGTTTTATTTTAACTCCGTGGATAAACAGATGGAAAAGACCAAACATGAAAAGAATGTATGGAGAGCAGTCTAAACAGTCACAAACATGGAATTAGAGCTATATGTGGATTCTGTAATCAGCAGAATGAAATTAAAGCAAGAAACAAGAAGAAAAATATTTGCATGAAAACACAAGAACCAGGCCTGGGTTTGTGGTGAGGCCACAAAGGCCTGGGGTTGCATGTTGCCCAGCCTGATCCTGATCCTAAACAGCACTGGGAATGCACAGCTCCCCAGAGATCTGGTGCTTTTTTGAGCAGGGGGGTCGGCATTTAAGCCAGAATTCTTGTGAGAGTACCATTTGGCAGCCACAGTGCTTAGTTTTACTGCTTGTTTAAGAGATGTACTTATCTTGTAAATTACCTTGTTCTTGCACTTCCTTACCTCTTCATAGATTTATACTAGCTCCTGCATTCATTGCATCAGTCTTCTTGAGCTTTACAAGTTCAGAAAGCTCAAATTCACACATGATCTGCTGATCACACCATGCTTGAGTGCATAGGTTGGTAACCCACAAATACTTAATTCTATATTTCACCATTGACATTAGATAGATAATATGCAAATATTACAACTACTTTAGCCTTGCAAAATATGGACCGATTTATGCGAGCCACAGCAATACAATACAGTACATACCAGTTCCCAGAGCTCCTGAATCCAACTTCTGTGGTCCAGCTAAGCAGATAAGACAAAAATACAAAAACATGTTGCAACCTAATAATATAGTGATTAATTTATCCATTATTGTAAAATATAAGGATGACCATGACCATATAAAGGCACAAGGCCATTAATTGAGGCTTTTTTTGCAGGGTTCTCTCAGACTGAATTAAAAGTGAAAGTTTGTTGCACTAACCATAATAGCAGTGCAAACAAAAGTGCTCTATAATATTGAACCTCAGCATTTATAGTTGGAATTAATGATCAACTACTTTTAAGCCTTTATATACTTTACATACTGTAACTTTTAGACATGATTTTCAATAGTTTACAGAGGGCTAGAGATAAACGAAATTTTTAATGATGTCTTTTTCACACTGACAAAAACATATTTAAATTATCAGCTTTTACTTTATAGTATTATTTAGTGTAAAAATAAAAATAATAAAAAATAAAGCCGTGCATTCACTTCCAATGGTGGTGAAAATCAACACTTCCCATTGGCTATAGAAAATCAGCAGCTTTTACTTGGTTTTTCATGCAAATGTTTGAGATTTTTCTTTAATCATGACTATTCACATTTTGTTTCTTGCTTTTATCCAGTACGCTTCTCCAACAGACCATTAATTATAGTTTATTTGTCATGCAAAGACTAAATGCTGAAAATCGTTTTTTCCCTTCTCTTCAACTGTACACAGCTCTAACAGCCTGTAATTTATGCAATAATTGTTTCTGTAAATTAACACTGATTTTCTATGTTGTAGTCTTTTTGCTTCATCAGCTTATTGCTTAGAATTGATTGGCCTTTCAACCTTCCATGAATTGTTTGTTTCTGCTACTTCCAGTTTGCTGATATATGCATCAAGTTGTAACTTTAATTACTGCATTGAACATGGTCCACAGCATTAAAACTGTCAGATGTTACCTAGTAGGCTTATTGACTTTGACATAGCAGCTAATTCATCAACACACAGAATGCAAGTGGGTTTGTAAGAATTCCATATTTATTTTTTCTAAAGACACCTGCTAAAAACAAAGTATTATGTAGAATAAAATGACCTGTGATGTCCAAATTGCTTACTTCCAGTTGTTCAGCTTAAACTCTTATTAGACCTTGATAGTTTTTGGCTGTGTAAATATAGTAATCAATACTCAAGTTAAGGGCTGTAGGTGATGGGGTTCACGTTCTATCCTTTCATTCACATAAATATTAAGGCATAACAGCCGTAATTCAGGCTCCATTTTGTGTCACACCTTATTTTGGTAAGCAATTTGGCTAGCGCTAAACAATTTAGCCCACTAATTCCCTTTTTCCAAGTGAGAACCTGGAATTGGAATGAACATCATCAGTTATTGGATAGGTCTTCTGCCTTTTAGTGGAAGAGGCATTGGGATTATTGTGCACTCACCAGACTCTAATATCACTTCATAACCAAATCCAACACTGTAAAACACATGGGGGAAAATTCACTAAAGCGCAAAGCATTTAACGCTAGCGCTAATTCGCCAGCGTGACGTCAATTTCGCAAATTCACTAACACGGACTCTGGCGAATTTTCGCTAACGAAGTAGATAGACTTGCGCAACTTCGCACCCTTACACCAGGCGAAGTTGCGCATTGACGAAGGGACGTAACTACGCTAATTCACTAAGGTAAAAATGTTTGTGAACGTTACCTCTTACAATAGACGTTACTTAGATACAATACAATAGATAGGGGTTTGAAAATTTTTTTCTAAGTCTTTTCCCTTTTGTAGGGTAATAGTCTGAAAAAGAGCAAAAATTTTTTTGGGGTTACCTCCTTCCCCCCCCCCTATATTTCCTAAAATATGGCAACTCAACTATACAGTGGGCACATGTGTCGGGCAATAGGACAACTTTATTTTATTTATTAAAGGTTTCCTGGCCTTGTGTAGGGGAATGTAGTGGCTGTAACATATACTTCTATTATACGCTTAAGTTCGCGCTGTATGCAAATTAGGCTTCGCTAGCATAAATGCGCTTTGCCTGGCGAACTAACGGTAGCGCTACTTCACTAACGTTCCCCGCCCTAAGGGCAGATTCGCATTTTAGTGAATTTGCGTAGTGCTGGCGAAAATTCCCATGGCAAAGTGCGGTCGAACGTTAGCGAAGCCAACGCTAGCGAATTTTTGCCGCTTAGTGAATTTGCCCCATGATCAAGTACTTAAAAAAAAGAAAACAACCAATCCTATGTGGATCTTCCAATTCTTGACTAATTTTGGATTATCAACCAGAACTCTAGGGACTCTGGGGTAACATTAGAGGCAAAATTACAGCAAAGCCTTTAATGCAGACTACCCTCTAAAACACCCATCAGGGCCGGGCCAAGGTAGTGTGGCACCCTATGCAAGGGGTCCAATCAGTGCTCTCCCCCCCCCCCCCCCCCCCCCACCACCGTTCTGTATGGCCATTTTACTTTTTCTTAAATAAAGAAACCTTATAATACATTAATGAATCAAACTGTATGTGTGCCAGCCAGCCCCTAATCTGTACCTGTGTCAGCAGCACCCAAAATATTGCTCCCAATCTGTACCTGTGCCAGCCAGTAGCACCCAAAATATTGTCTCCAATCTGTACCTGTGCCAGCCAGTAGCAGCAAAAATATTGTCCCCAATCTGTATTTGTGCCAGCCAGTAGCACCCAAAATATTGTCTCCAATCTGTACCTGTGCCAGCCAGTAGCACCCAAAACCCCCCAAGTCTGTACCTGTGCCTGTACCTGTGCCACCAGACATTGCCCCACAAGTCTGTACCTGTTCCACCAGCCATTGCCTCCCAATTCTGTACCTGTGCCACCAACCATCGCCCCCTAAGTCTGTACTTGTGCCACCAGCTGCCCCCCTAAGTATGTACCAGCCATTGCCCCCCAAGTCTGTACCTGTACCATCAGCCATTGCACCCTAAGTCTGTACCTGCTGTGCCACAAGTCTGTACAAGCCATTGCCCCCTAAGTCTGTACCTGTGCCACCAGCCTGTGCCAGAGCAGCTGCAAAATAATTGCCCCAGATCTGTGCCAGGCAAAGGGCAAGTAAGAGGGAGGTGGGAACTGAAGTAGAGCAGAAGCTGGAGACAGGGGCGAACTTTGAACTTAAAGAAATAAAAAAAAACCCATTATTTCCCTTTTAAAGTGCGCCCCCCCCCATGACTGCGCCCTAGGCGACCGCCTACTCTGCCTATCCCTAGTTCCGGCCCTGACACCCATATACACTTCTGAAGCATTCACAGTGCCACTGATACCACTAAGCAGTCCTGGAGGGCTCCAAGTGATATTGCTACCAGCAATCCCTTATGTACGAGTGGATAAGTAATATTTTATGGTAAAAAAGGTAACCTTTTAGGTACTCTTGCTGTAGCAGAAAAAAGTCTTGAAGTTAAAGAGGTGAAAGAATTGCAGTGAAATTCCTTGGAAAACTTTATGTGCATGTACAATTGTAGGAAACTTAATTCAACTGTGCCAGGCGTGACACCCCCTTGCAACCGCAACAGTGCTGGTAAAGGGAAAAAACAAAGTGGGGGTAACAAACACTGCAATTCCAAAGTTGGCAGCAGACAAACAGTATCTAAATATTAGTCCAATGACCAAAACTGGGGAGTCAGAACTTGAAGGATAAGGACAGAAACTGACAAAAGATTTGTATAGGGTTTCAGAGGCAAGGACCTCCAGGATACTGGAACAGGAATTCAGTATCTTGGGAATGCAGGCTAGGAACACTGTTAGCTGTTATATAAAGGCAGCATGCACTGTTTTTCCTTAGTTGGCAGCTGTATGTAATTTTAATTGTTAATACCTTTTTAAAAGGATTGTGTAGAGGAGAGACCAACATCCTATGAGTAGGCTACCAAAACACAACAAAGTGCCCATTTTTGGCATGAAATGCGTTAGTCTTATGCGTGTCCTAAAAAAGAGTTTGTCATTTTTTTTTTTTGGTTGTAGCTACTTTTTCACTAATAGTGTATTTCTTCCAAACTATTGGTGTTTATTTACTAGGAACACAGAAACTAGAAGGGATAGGGCTCTTACATGCCGGTATTTCAACCGATGTTGGTGGGTTTCTGTGCTTGCATGCGCTTGAATAGGTACAGACAGATCTGGAGCAATGTGCTGAGAAATACAGGAGATTTCTGCCACTGAGGAACACAAGTTAAAATGCTCATGTAGTGATACAGTAGTGATAAGTCTATAGCAACTCCCCGAGCAACTGTGAAAACATTTTATCACTAATTTGAGTGACTCAAGATTCATGTTTATTCAGAAAGTAGTTTTGATGCTAAATGGTTTGTTATGCTATTTTGCTTCTTCTGATTTGCAGTGTTGGTAATTATTAGATGTTGTCACAAGATGGCAGTATTTGCTTTTCATAACTGTGGCTTCAGTTCTTTCCAAGGCAACAAATCAAAGTAAACTATACACACTGATTTGCCCATTTTTTCATTGAGTGTCTCTTGTATCAGCATATCTGAATAGCTTAACATTTATATAACATACATATAGTGTAGTATTCAGCAGTAAGCACTGGTTGGCAGCACACGTTGGTCTTAAAGAAATTAGATCTAAAAACTGTATTCTAAAAAATAGTTTTCTGCATTACTACAAATCACTAGTAACAAGCTAAATGACCCCTATTTGAAATCTGGAAAGAGTCAGAAGAAAAAGGCAAATAACCAAAAATGTATTAAAGAAAATTGGCCATTCTATAACACACTGAAAGTTAATTTAAAGGTGAACCACACTTTTAATATCTTTTGTAGGGATTTAAGGTAGAGGGATGTTGGTTTCCTGGGGCAGAACGGACTCACCTTTGCTCAGACACCCACAAAACAACACAGGTTTACCTGCAGTTTTATTCAGGAAAAAGGAAAACAGAAAATAACAAAACCTAGGCCATCTAATACAGAAAATAAACCCTCTCTATAAAGGGTGAGGCCTAGAGCCCAGCCCTTCCAAACAAAATACAGTTTTCTTGAAAGACTCACAGAGGTTCTCTCGCTTGTTTGCAGCTCCTGCTTCCCCAGGCAGAGACAGCCAGACTCTCTAAGGGCCCTTACACACGGGCGTTTTAACCTGCGCTCCCCTGCATTCCGTTTTGCAGGTATAGACGCACTCAGTTCTTTTCAATGAGGTTGTACTGACACGTATGTAGGCGCCGAAAGCAGGAGAAATGTTGCATGTTGCATCTGAACCTGTGTTTGGCGCTTATATGCATTATTGTGAGAACAGCCCCATTGAAAAGTATTGAGTGCGTCTATACCTGCACTCCCCTGCGGCTGAATGCATCAAAGCGGAACATATGGTAGTGCAGGTTAAAACGCCTGTGTGTAAGGGCCCTAACTGAAGTCCTATTTAGCAGGGATTAGCCTCTCCTGCTCAACTGCATGTTAATTAAGCAGCTACCTGGCTGATCAGCTGCAAAACTCTGGTTAGCATATAGAACATAGAATGGAGGCCCCACCCTACTCTCCCTCCATTCGCTCCAGGGTTCCATTATACAGCTGCACCAATCACAGCCAAAATTAAACACATATTAACAACCTGACCAGTACAACCTAAACATGTTTACTCAAACTACATATACAGTTTTTTTTTTAAAAAAAAACAGCAGTTTTAAAAAAATCACATATTTTGTCAAATAGGTTCCCTCACTGAGGGTGTCCATATTGTGACTACAACATGGAAATGAGTTCACAAGCATGCTCAGATTGTAGCACTGCCCTGAGTATTCTACCCAGAATGCCTAGCTTTAGTAAACTCCTCCACTAGAAGTATCATGAGATTTCCCTATCTTATCCCCTGCTGGTGATGTAATTATGCAAATGAAGGGCACACACCAACTTCCAGTAGGTGGCAGCACTAACACAGAAGTATCTTAGAAGGTTTATTAAGCAACCAAGAAATTTCAACTGAGCATGTGCGAGATTTCAGAGCTACAGTTGGCTATGAAGATATAGGAGAAATCCAAGATGCCTGCCTCAGCTAGAACTGCAGTGGAGATAGGGGAGATTTTGTATAGTGAGCTGATGATTTACATTATACAAACCATTCTAACTGTTTTAAAAAATGGATTTCTTGAACTTTCACATAGTGTATTTACTTAGTAAATGATTTTAGTCATGATTGGTGCCCTTTAAGCCAGCAAACCAAATGTAGCATTTGCCAGCTACAATACAATTTTTACCTGGAGCTAATGCATACAGTATACTGTTTCATCCTTGGTGAAATATACATACCATCAACTACCTGCCCAGCACTTTTCTAACGCTTGGAATAAAAAAAGAAAATAAATAATGCATGTAAATTGCAAAAGTACTTAAAATAGTTTACATTCACTTATTTTACAGGTTTTTTTTTATCCTTTAAGAAGCTGTTAATTTCCAGGTACTATACTGTATGTGTTTGGCACTTAAGCTGGGTATACACTATGGGGCCCATTTACTAACGGTCAAATTGTAATTTTATTTCCACGAATCTCCAAAAATTTGTGGTTTTCCTATATTTTTGAAAAGATTTATTAAAAACCACAAAAAAAACTCTAATTCAAAATTTTGTCAAGGTGCTTCAGCTGCTCTGATCTTACTGGACCGTTTTAAATCAAATTGGACTTTTAGAGGTTTTCTAATTTTTTTTTGCTGGGAATTGTCTGAAAGACTTAGTGGTTTTACAGTTTATTCATGGTTATTGATGCATGAATTTCTCCTGTATCGATTCGCTTAGAAATTCACAAAATTGACGAATTGGCGAAAAATTTATGAAACACAATATTGAAGCTTAAAAATTTTTATATGTGCAACTCTTTTGTCCAAATGCATTAAAGTGCATTAAAGTCAATGAGCGTTTGAATAATTTGTTGCGCAACAATTTTTATTCCCACCTCAATTTTGATGCAAAACTATTTATTTTTGTCTGGGTAGATTTTACACACCGAATTTTCATCACAGTTTTGAGAAAACATTTGCGGGTGGCAAAATGTGGAAATTCACAGTGAATCCATGCCTGGCAAATACATTTGTCCATCACTAATCATGGTTTCAAAAACCATAAAACCACTAACATCTGACATTTAGTGGGTTATTTATTAAACTCTTGTCAAGCTTTTTGGGGCAAAACTTTTCAAGATTTATGTAATCCCGATGCAACAAAAAGCCTGAATCCAAAAATCCACCATCTCAGACCTGCCGAGGTTGTGTATAATACAATGGGAGAGGACTCTATCCTATTTCTATGGTCTGTGCTGGAATTAGCCAGAATCCAACCTTCAGGCAAACATCTGAAAAAATCATTCAATTTGGGAAAAACTCTGAAAAAAACATATGATTCAGTTTTCACATGTTTTTATCGAGTTTTTACCCAAACTGATTAAATCGAGCTTTTTAAAGGACCAGTAACATCAAAAAATTAAATTGTTTTAAAGTAATAAAAATATAATGCAGTGTTGCCCTGCACTGGTAAAACTGCAGTGTTTGCTTCAGAAGCACTACTATTGTTTATATAAATAAGCTGTTGTGTAGCAATGGGGGCAGCCATTCAAAGGAGAAAAGGCTCAAGTTACTCAGCAGATAGCAGATAAGCTCTGTAGAACATAATGTTATCTGTTATCCATTACTTATCCTGTGCCATATAGCCTTTTTTCAATTTCTGCTACTTAGCAGCTTGTTTAAATGAACTATAGTAGTGTTTCTGAACCAAACAGACCAGTTTTAACAGCACAGGGCAACACTACATGATATTTTCTTTGCTTTAAAACACTTTCATATTTTGGTGTTACTGTTCCTTTAAAGGAGAAGGAACCCCTTAAAATTAATAGGACTAAAAATGCCATGTTTTATATACTGAACTTATTGCACCAGCCTAAAGTTTCAGATTCTCAATAGCAGTAATGATCCAGGACTTCAAACTTGTCACAGGGGGTCACCATTTTGGAAAGTGTCTGTGACAGCTGTTGAGAAGCTAAACTTAGGGGTTGTCACAAATTATCAAGCAGAAAATGATTTTGGCCTGTAATAAGCTGATACTGTGTACTGTAAATTTTGAGCCTGTCCCTAAGCTCAGTAAGTGACAGCAGCACAGAGCATGTGCAGTGAATCAGCAGAAAAGAAGATGGGGAGCTACTGGGACATCTTTGGAGACAGATCTTTACTGCTAAATGCCTGTGGATTTTTTACTCTTCTGTGCCATGCTTGGACTCAGACCCGGATTTGTGACGAGGCCACATACGCCTGGCCATACCGCCCAGCCGCTCTATGGGGAGCATGGGGGACGCAATGCTCCCTGATGCTCCTGCGCTTATGCGCATGCATTAGGACCTTGCGGCCTACGGGCGCCTGCCCTGCAAATCTAAAAATTTTTTACCAATGCAGCACAACAGTGCATTATATTCTCATTTCTTTAAAACACTTACATTTTTTGTTGTTACTGTTCCTTTAAGTTAAACCGTTTCATTTTTGGTTTTAAGTCAGTGCTATGTGTGTAGCATGAGACATTTTAATACCTTCTATTTAAACAAGACTTTCACTTCATGCCTTGCAGTGTGAAGGACTTTTTGGCTCATTTTAGCCCTAACCACGGTGGGTTCTTTGCTTACAAAAAAACATACTGGGTTTCTAAGTGCAACACTGATATAAACATTTCATCATTCCCCATCTGCCTTAGCAAGTCTCAAGCTTCATCTGTCCAGAGCTGGGTAAGACTGTAGGGCACATGAGAATAAAGTGTTAACCTGTTTCCTTTGCTTTATATTGTGGTATAAACAAATATTTGGTGCTCAACCCTTTGCAATGTCACTTATTCAGCTATTTTGATTTGTGCAATTTACTCATTGTTATCAGCATTGAGAAGAAATGCGAATGAATGGACACAAATCTTTACACATGACAAGATTTATTTTTCAAATGAGTGCTAAAGATCAGATTTTTATATTTTAAAATAGGAATCCAAATGCTGAAAATTCAAATCCAATTTGTTCTTGGCATTAGAGATATTGTTAATGGAATGTGCAAAATTAAAATTGATTTGTTTAACGCCTTGGCATCCATCTCCTTCAGGGTCTGTTTCCGCAAAATGATATCTCTACTACTTGGTAAGCAGAATTTTGTAGATTTATGCTGTGCTTTTAGGGGAATGGTCTTCTTTGCTTTGCTGAGCTGAATGGTGAGTTATTAATGTTACTGATAGGTTGAGCAGAATGGTGCGTTATAAATTGAACTGCAATGTTCAGATGAATGTTATGAATATAATAAGTAAACTGAATTTTATGTATATTTATGCCATGTCGAGTTGAATGGTGCACTAGGTATGTAACAGCTATGTTGAGTTGAATGGTTTTAAAAGTTAACTATTATGTGGAGCTGAATGATATATTTGTGTGTAACTGCTACATTGAGCTGAATGGTATGTTATGAATGTAACTTCTTTATTGAGCAGTATTATATGTTGCCTATTAAACTGAATGATATGTTATTTATGAAAAATTAAGAAAATTAATTAAGAAAAAAAGCACCAGTTGGTAGAGCATTAAAAAACAAAAAATAGAAGCTACCTTTAATATAGAGGTACTCAGAAGTTCTTTCAGAGAAAAAAAACGAAGGGCCTCTGTATCTATCATCAGCTAAGGAAGAGCCGGGAAAAAAACAAAACAACATTAAGGGGGCTATTTACTAAAAGCCATTTCTAACTATTTTCTTAAAACTCCTTCAAACAAACAGCTGTCCACATTTTTATTGTATTTACAATAACAAAAAAAGTAACTTGAAAAATATCTGGTAAGGGAAAAGACTGAATTGTATGAGTTGTACAATTTATTCAGATTTGATGCCAAAAAACATCTTCCATTGACTTGTACATGATCTCGGCAGGTTTGAGATGGAGTATAGAGTACTTTTTTATTCTGTCTTTTAGCAGCCTCTGGGTTTCATAAATTACAAAAGATTTCAGGGTTTTTATTCCCACCAAAACATTGTGTTTTCCTCTTTAATACTCCTACCACGAAAAATCGAAAAGTGTAATGGTGAAGGCACTGGACAGTTGGTAAAAGCAGCAAAAATTAGCATCTAGCAGGAAGGGCTAATTCAGACTCACATTTGGTGGTTATCCAAACAGAAATATATGCCTACAAAATTAGAGTTAAGGACATAATATAAAGAAACAAAAAAAACCCTTATCTAGTGATCAGGAAATGTCATTATTTACTTTGGGTAAGGTGCTGGAGTGCTTTGGGATGTAAAATGATATGATTTGAGTAATAAAGTAAAGTATTTCTAGCTCTACGTTTATGTGGTGACCTGATTTATTTTGATCATAAACTGATATGTCAGACTCATGTTACTAGTTCTTTACAAAGTCTTGGGTCTCAGCACACTTTACACAAGAGCATTCAAACATACATGTACAAGATGCACATCCCATTCTATAGTTTTTTTTACAGACCACAGATTATTCTTTTACTATTAGTAGGCAACATCATTTGGGGAGAGCCAGGTATCAAATGTACATATGCCTACACAAACCATAACTTGTTCTGACATTTCTATAATGTCTATTTACCCAACTTAATCAATGCAAAAGATACATGGTAGCCAGCAACACAATGAAGGCAGTGTTTTTTTATATATAGCATTAGCACCAGCCCGGGGGTAGTAGTGATTATAATCCAGAGGTGATGGGGTGGGAATTAGCTACCCCACTGGTCTTACATTTTATCATTCCTTAAAATATTTATGTTTAATTAATTTAATGTTAATTTAATTAAAGAATTGTTTTAAAGTAATAACAATATAATGCAGTGTTGCCATGCACTGGTAAAACTGCAGTGTTTGCTTCAGAAGCACTACTATTGTTTATACAAATAAACTGTTGTGTAGCCATGGGGGCAGCCATTCAAAGGAGCAGATAGCAGAGAAGCTTTGTAGAACATAATGATATCTGTAATCCATTACTTATCCTGTGCCATATAGCCGTTTTTCAATTTCTGCCATTGCTGCTTAGCAGCTTGTTTATATGAACTATAGCAGTGTTTCTGAAGCAAACAGATCAGTTTTAACAGTGCAGGGCAACACTACATCATATTTTCTTTACTTTAAAACACTTTAATTTTTTGGTGTTACTATTCCTTTAATGTTAATTGCTTTAAACCATATTAGATGCTTAAATATCAATATCTGAGCTATTATCTATTAACAACATTTTGAAATGTACAGTGTTACAAAATAAAACAGCTAAATGATTTACCATTTTCCTGTATCATAGATGAATGTGGTAGCTGCAATAGACTGCTTAACTGAAGTGCAATTTTTGACGTTAGGCAAAGCTGATGCCGGTTATATTTTTAATTTTGTCTCAGATGTGTCCTTTTGTGCCAAATGAGAGAATGTCAATTAAATTTTCATCACAGTTCCAGACTTAACGATGGCTTAAAAGCAGCAGATTGAGGGAAAGCTTGTTTTTCTGTGCATTCCTGATAAGATTGTATATGAGGAAATGATTTTCCATATTTGTTCCCAGGATAAGTTTAGCCATGTTTAATGTTATATTTTAATATTCTGTAAGAAAGTCTCCTTTCTGCCCCAATGAAATTAATTATTAATGCAGTGCTGTGTGTCACCTTTTATCTCATTCCACAGAAAAAAAACTTGTGGAGGATTGTAAACATATATGGGACACCAATGGCTGTGGAGCTGCTTTATGTGTGTTTCCCTAATTTTGGAAAAGGAAGTATTCCTGGATTTTGTATTAAGATTATGTTAATCCATCTGTATTACATATATTTATATCAATTATTCACAGAGTTGTACAGATAAGATTTTGTGAATTTGAATTATTTGCCAAAGCTCCAAGGATTTTCAGAGGGTTTAATAACACTCTGATCTCAGTAAGTTCAGTAACTTAAAAAAAATACTTGTGTGAAAATTGTATAAATAAAATTGCACACATAAATGTTTGAATGCCAGGCTGTGAGAAGCCATGGTGGTCTAGTGGGGCAGCGGGGACATCCGCAGCTCTTCTGTGCCTCGTCGCACATTGCTCCTTCTTCATTATGGCACATGCAGTGTCGGACTATCCTACCGGGATACCAGAAAAATTCCCGGTGGGCCCAGGTGTCAGTGGGCCTCTTGCTTCTAACCAATTAGCCTATTTCATGGCCATTCCATATTTCTTTATGGGGAAATAATTAGTTATAACGGAACAATAGATTAAGTAGCTATAAAAGTAAGACTAGGATAATAAAGAGGTTGAGTGAGGAGGAATAATAGTCTCAAAATTGGGCCCATCATCTAAGGTTTTCTGGTGGGTCCCTGGTATCCCAGTCTGATACTAGGCACGTGTCACTGCCCAATGTAAATGTCTATATCTTAGTTCCTGGGTGCAATTTCTTGAGTTCCTGATCTGTTACTGACCCTGCCTGTCCCTGACCTTATCTAGTCAGCTGCCTGTCCAGACCCTTGCCTGTGTGTTAACTTCTCTTTTGGATCCTGCTTTGTACGAGCTTGCTGTGTTTGACTTGGCCTGTGACCTCTACTACTCTTACATCTCCTGAATTTGTACTGCCTGTCCCTTGACCACTTACCTGTTCTCCGTTCCACTTACAATGTTCGGGTTCCCTTGTCTCCCTGGCCCTCTCACGTAAGACCTATCGGCACCCGAGTAGCGGAGGGCTCCTCCTGAAGCTTAACATGGTTGTTATAGATGAAAGAGTGAGCCACAGGACCATGCAATTAGTTCTGGGTTTGGGATTCTGTTCATTACATAGATATTACAACCACTTTTATTATATGTAATTAAATATGCTGGGATACCACAGAATTTAATTATTTTCCAGGATTACAATATTTTACCCGTTGTTAAAAAATTTACCTCTGGACCAGTTCCTCCTTATGGTAAAGTCTGACATTTTCTCACTATTTTATGAAAACCACTCCATCCAAATCCAACTGGACTTTTCTCCCCTATTTCTCAATATATTTTCATGGAAAAAATCTGGTGTGGGAAAAAGACTTAATAAAATCATGAAAAAAATCAGAATTGTACTTTTTTTTTTTAATTTGTCAGTGAAACCTGTGACTTTTCTGGATTTCACATAACAAAATCTTTGCATTAATAAATAAATTATTACGAAGTGAGCCATCTACAGTTTTTTGCCTTGTTTTACTGTTTGCTTGTTTTTGAAACAAGAAAGAGTACTAAATTAAAATTCAAGGACTCTGTACAAATGTACAAATCCTGCACAAAAACATTCAAAATTATGTAAGCATTTCTCAAGAAGACTAGGCGGAGAATCTGCTGCTGTTGCAGCAAATATTATGAAATACAGTAGATTAGATGCAGTAGTTCATGGAGTAAAAGCTGCTACAAGACGTACTTGAACCTGTTGTTTCTACCTGTTGATAGATAATAGTTCATACTATGCTGAGAGGACTAAGATGAAGAAGAGTTTGGAGGGGGGAAACTAGTTCTTTTTTTGACTTTTGACATTTTGGAGCTTTTAATAACTTTAAGTTTAAAAAATAAGAATAGCGATAAGATCACATTCCCAAATCATGAAAAAAAAAATCACAAAAGCTATTGAGCTAGATTCAAAATCCAGAAAAAAACATTATTTTTTGTTTTTTAAATAAAAACTCTCTTGAAGTCTATTTGAAAAACATGAACTGAATTATAACAGTGTTCTCTCCAATAAACTGAATCTAGCTCAGAAGTTTAGTATAATTTAATTTACCATAGAATAGTGTTTCTTCATGGAATTGAATCTGGCTGTTTGTAAAAGAAGGGGGAAAATGGAAAAATACCTTCTAGAGTTCACACAGTTTGCCAATTCCTCTTAAAAGGCAAGTTAACTACAAAATAAAGATGTGCCTAATAAAATAAAACATAATTTTAAGCAACTTTCCAATATGCAGTTATGAAAACATTTCAGTGCTTTTGAAGTTATTTGTAAAAACAATTGCTATTGAAAGCAACATTTGCTTTCTTGACTGTTCCTTGGAGTGTATCTAAAAGACTAACCACAGATCATTCTAATTCAGGTTTCAGAGATGTTTATAACCCTAAAAACAACATTTTTAGTGGCACTCACCACTTCAAAAATAGCAAGTTATTTTACACAATGGTACCTTCAGACAAAATATGGATGCAAATGGTACTACATTTCAAACCAAAGGTATTTACCATCATGTAAATAATAGAATGAGGTTGCCATCCTTCTTCTCAAATCAGTGTACAGGAAGTGTAAGGAGCACCAGGAGATCTTCCCCTTCCCTTACTTCCCGGCGCATCTCGAAGCCTGTTTCGTTGCGCAGGTGCGCACTTCTACATTAGGAATCTGTCGCTGGCATCTGACACCAGGCGCATTTGCCGGGTTTGAATCTTTTGGTTCCAATGCGCCTTTAAAAGCCTGTTCTACCATTTTGCAAGGGCCCAAGCTAGGCTCAGTTTTCTGTTCCAGCTCAAGGATTTTCGTGGTTTTTGACTCCTGCCTGACTTCTGTTTATGATTCCTGCCACCAGCCCTTGATCCTTTGCTAAATCCTTGCTTGTAGCTCGTTTACGGACTTTTTCCTGAACCCTGCACTTCCTTGTTTGTTTTCAGTAGCAGAAAGCCCAGGGCCCCAAAAGTGCATCAGTGAACACTGGAGACCACAGGGTTGATCTGTGCAACTGAGTGTAGTCTTCACTGCACAAGGTTCTGATAATGAGATTGTTACAGTAAGAAAGGAAAGGCATAACGTGGGCATATCATGTTTGTCTATTTCCAAAACATGAGAAAAATTCAATTTGCTTTGATGTCTACAATATGGTTAATCAGCTGCCTACCAGGAGCTGAAACTTAGTTCCCATAGGGATTAAACACAGTGTTCCATGTTGCTTACATACAGTATACACCTATTCCCATAGGTGGCTATTTTCAAAACTGATCTACATATTCAGAATGGAAGCATTCTGATATTATATTTATATTAACCAAACTTTTTATTTTGGTGTGTTCAAATTTGATGGAATATCTGGTTTTAGATTACCTAAAGTCAGGCAGGACCAGTTCTAGTCAGAATAGTGAAAGAACATTATGCTCCTGTAGCTAAACTCTGACTTCCAATGAGAAAGTTATAAAATCAGGCTATAAACCCACAATTTTTAAGTTTAAGTTGGTATCTTCTACTTCCAATACTAGAACATTATTGGAAGGCAGAAATTATAAAACTAGTTATGACCAATTTGGCTGAAACAAAAAAAAAACAACTGTTGGATTTGGAGGTTTTAAGGATGTTAAAACATGTGACTAATCTGTCACTTCACAAGGAAGAAAGCTGAATACCAACTCCAGGGATGAATAGTTGTTCATTGGATGCTGGTATTCAGCAACAGGATAGTAGGCCCAGGGGGTCAAGACATGAACAGATACTTGTGTATGACAACTTGGCAATACACCAGTGCTACAAAATATGCTGGAGCTATAGAAAGACATGTTATTATTAATAATAATAACAATAATAATAATAATAATAATAAATACAGAGAATGGAAGCAACATTTGGAGCTAGAATGTATTCTGTTGCATGGGTATCAATAAACAAATTCCTACAGTCTCTAAAACTCACAGTATTCTAATCTGTGCAGCATCCTGAAGCATTGTTGTCTTGCACATGCCCAAAGATCTGTGTGTGTGTCAATACCATCCACATGTAAATACTTTTTCATTCTTGCATTACAAAATTTGAAACAAGATTTCATTTGGACCATAAAGGAAAATCAACCCCAATAAAATCTAAAGGGATGGAATTAAACCTGGTTATCAGGTATTTGGCAACATGCTTCATGTGTATTGCTGTAATTTTCTGCCTTGATTTGCACTGAATGCGAATAAATATCTATACATAAATAGGCTCAGAAAATCTTGCAATCCAAAGCAGGTTTCTTCCCACTTAATACTGTGGGGCTACATCACTGAAATATGAAAGAAATCCACTCATTAACAGTGTGCTTCTGAAATAAATATCAGCTTATTCTATATATATATATATATATATATATATATATATATATATTAGATGGATAGATAGATAGATGGATAGATAGATAGATATTGATTATGACTTGCACCAGAAGAAACCAGAACCAGTTTAAACTGCAATCGCTTATGTCATTGCACATTTTTTTAATTTACATATGAGTTTTCTATCACCTTTCAGGCAGAGCTATTATGTAATAAAATACAGTACTAGTGAGTTGATTGAATGTCAGAATAACTGATTGCTTATTTTAATTAAGTGGTCATGATTACATTAAATAATACATTCATAAATTGTTACTGCTTATCACAGGGGACCCCAATCCCCGGGCCTTGGACCAGAACCGGGCCGTGGAAAGTCCTGAACTGGGCCACTGAGCCTAGCCTGCAATTAATGAGGCTCAACGAAGAAGATGCCAGGGCACCCGAATAGTATGCCGACCCCCTCCAGACCCCCCTGACTCCACCCGACCCCTCCCGAATTCTGCAGCCAACCTGAGACAAGCAATATTCTGATCAGGATTTCTTCTAATATACCCAAGATAATTCTGGTGTATAAATTCCTTACAAAAGACCTGGCACAGTTCTTCTTGGCTTTTATCTGAGCCTAAGATTACTTACATACTGTATACAGGGAATGTTTGTGCTAGTTTGTGATCTTCATATGGATTTTCTGATATTTGTTTTTATAACTTTGCAAAGTCTAAGATAAAATTATTTCATTTTTTAGAGATATAAAGGGATGAAATTTGTTTCTGGTGTGTACCCATTGCTGGCAGTTCCATATCTTCACAAGGATGGGCATATAACTATCATACATTTTTGGGGTATAGTCCATTATCAAGAAACCTGTTATCAAAATATGGGAAGGCTGTCTCGCATAGACTCAATTTTATCCAAATAATCCAAATATTTAAAAATTATCTTGCACTTGATCCAAAATAATATAAAATTAATCCTTGTTGGAGGGAAAACCAGTAAGTTAGGCTGAAAAAAGACACACATCCATCAAGTTCAACCTTTTCAACTGGTTTTTTTAGTAAATGCCTAACTGCTAGTTGATCCAGAGGAAGGTAAATAACCCCATCTGAAGCCTCTCCAATTTGCCTCAGAGGGGGAAAAAAATCCTTCCTGACTACAAAATGGCAATCGGTCTAGTCCCTGGATCAACTTGAGCTATCTTCCATAACCCTGTATTCCCTCACTTGCTAAAAAGCCATCCAACCCCTTCTTAAAGCTATCTAATGTATCAGACTGTACAACCATTTCAGGGCGACAATTCCACATCTGCACAGCTCTCACTGTAAAAAAACTCTTCCGAATATTTAGGCAGAACCTCTTTTCTTCTAAACGGAATGGGTGACCTTGTGTCAGCTGGAAAGACCTACTGGTGAATAAAGCATTAGAGAGATTATTATATGATCCTGTGGCATTTATACAAATGGCCTGCAGGTTTCACTGTGCATACACAAGACTTTCTGTACAGTTTGAAAGTAACAGTTACTGCTGTTATGTAATGGCTGCATGAACCTGCTAATAAAGCACTGTTATACTCTTCCCATCACACAACAGATCCCCTTATATATTTATACATAGTTATAATATCACCCCTTAAGCTCCTCTTCTCCAGTGTGAACATCCCCAATTTGGCCAGTCTTTCCTCATAGCTAAGATTTTCCATACCTTTTACCAGCTTAGTTGCCGTTCTCTGTACCCTCTCTAATATATCAATGTCCTGTTTGAGTGAGGGAGACCAAAACTGTACTGCATATTCTAGTTGTGGCCTTACCAGTGCTCTATAAAGTGGAAGACTGACCCCCTCCTCCCGTGACTCTATGCCCCTTTTAATA